>VZTX01009581.1:208824-403437 GCA_013400915.1 Pardalotus punctatus
TGCAACTACAAGCAGCCTGCTGTTTCATCAAAGCAATGACAAAGTGGATTGTCCATATCAAATGTTGGCAGGAAGCAGACATTACATCAACCTTGTAAAATACAACTATGAAATCAACAAAATAAATAAAGATGGATTACTGACTTCGAAAGGAATTGTAAGTTTGTGAAATATTTCTTTAGAAAGAAATCTGGAAATGCATCTCCTGCATAGCTGTCAATTACTATCTACTCTGGCTTTTCTTCCATATTTCTACAAAGAAACGTCAAAAGGTCTGTTATCTTTTTTTAATGTATGTTTAGCACCACATGTCCACACAAACTGCCATATACAGCATTGCTGTCTTCCCCACAGGCATCCTATAAATATAAATAAGAAATTCTACCCCATTTTTTTCTTTAGCAGCCTGAAACTGATAGGAATATTATCACTTTCTTAGACATTTGCAAATAGGCACAGTGGTGCTGGGCCAAAATATGTTGAGATCATAATATCCATTTATCTAAACTGCCAGCATGTAATGAATTCAGGTGGGATGCCTTCTATCCAAATTAATGTACTACTTGAAAAGGACTTTTTACACAAATGCTATCAAACAAGAAAACAGTTAGGAAACAAGAAGAAAACATGAACATTGTGTTTGATCTTATTGTTAAGTGTAGGATTTAAAGAAAGAAGAATAAAACTATGGTAAATGTAAGAAAACAGGCTTCTTTGGAAATGAATTTTTATTTTTACTGTTGATGGAGACATCTACATGACCTAGTATGAATACATTGATCTTAACTGTACAGCTGTTTCTGGAGCTTTCTAGTCCGCACAAACTATTGATTGGAATTATCCTGCTGTGGCAAACCAAAATAAGTCAATGATCCACACAATTTTTTTTATCTCTTTGGTAATTTCTGTGTTACAGTTGATTTGCCTTTTTTTCCTAGGTGTACTCTGAAGAGCACATGTATTAACATCTGTTATCACCAGCCAAAGTCTCCTCACAGAATATACAATGCAGAAAGTGTATCCAAAGTCTCCATTAAAAACAGAAGCACACAAAGGAGAAACCCCTTGATTGTGTGGAGGAAGGGGAGGAAGTATAACTCTCCTCCTTTCTGAAATTGCTTTCATGACAAATCTCAAAGTAATTTCTGCATCCTAACTACCTTTCCTATTGTATTTCATTACCAGTTGACTAAGTTGGTTACAATTACAGATGTAACAGCATTTACAAAACAGAATTTTACTTTGGTGCTGTGTTATACTTGCTAACAAAGTGATCTCTTTTTCAAAAGTATGCTAGAGCTGGGATAATATATTCATTAGCAACTTTCTAATTATTGATCCCTGCAATAATACTCCCATTCCAGTATTACACAGATTTTCTTTTCTTTTGTAATTGATTGTGAAAGGAAGCTTCAAAATCATTTAAAAGTATAAACTTCTGGCAATACATAGAAGTTTCATCCTAGAACCTGAGCACAAAACTACATCTCTGCTTCATAATTATAATGACAATGGAAGCAGACACCTGCACCCCCCAAATCCCTGGAGTAATATCAAACTCCTAATATGTAATCCTGTGGTGAAGATTGCCATTAAAAAGTTCTAACTATTCTAGAAGTTAAGCTCTGAATATCCTCTCTGTTCCTTTTTAAACTCATTCACTGAAGCTATTTTAAGTTATCCACAGTTTAATGTAAAAAATTCTACATTTAAACATACCAAAACAAAAAATCCCCACAACCTAAAAATTAAGCCACCAAATCTAATGTACTGCCAAAATACAGCAGAACTTAATTTCTGCTGTACACCTCAACATAAGCAACATGATTTTAAAGTCCCATTTTTAAGGGACACAGTCCAACTGAACAAAAAATAAAGGCATTTCTACAGAGGAGGGGGGTACAGGAAGAGTCCAAACTGGCCTACTTACCCTTCCTGAAGGGAAAAAAAATTTAAAATGGTAACCATTTGCAATTTCTTATCAACTGGCCTTAAAAAAGATGCTAAGTTACACACTGCCAAAAGAATGTTCTGTTGATTTACACGACCTTCTTTTTCTTTTTCATATATAAAGTTACCTACTGCAACTTCTCACCACAATGCAAAGCATCTGTATAATAGAAATCTGGAACATTGTCTACAAAATGTAGTCTTATCTTGACTTTCTACTAGCAAGATTATGAATTTAATTCTTTGCTAAAATATTCAACCACAAATACACCCAGATCTGAAAGAGCATTTGTGTTGTCTAGTTCTTTCTGCTACAAATCCAATTTGGGTTGAAAATATGTCCCAAGTGCTGTTTTGCTGGAGGAGTGTTTTACAATAAATTAAACAGAATACTACAAATCAGGATGGACTGAAATATCTGAAGAGTATTTTATAGCTGGATATTTACATGAGAGGAGAAAAACAGCTATTAGAGTTATTTTCCTATTTGGGGGCTATATATAAATATATAACAATTCAAGAATTAAAATAAAAACAGAAATGCATGTCACCTTTCTGGTAAGGTTTTTCCAGCAACAAAAAGGATTTTTCCTATACTATTTATACTATCAAGACTTGATTCAGAATAGGCTTTAAACAGTGCATTTCAGAAAATACTGGGGTATATTTCAGATAGCTCTTGCAAATGTGCTCATATTTGTTGCTTTTCTTACCATTCTATCTCCTAATAATAACGCTCATAATAAGAATCTTAATTTTCCATGTTTCAATGTTTTCCTCTTCCTCCCCCCTTTTTTTAATTGGTGTTGAAACTGCTATCTGGCCTATATGGTTATCATTTTGAAAATAAATAATATGCTGTATTTTACCAACTTAATATATTCAGAACCCCATTCATCTTCTTCCTTTTTCTGAACCATGAAAGAGAATTCTATAGGGACTGTTTCTGTGAAAGCCAAGCCAAGACTTTTGGCCTCTACCTAGCCCATCCATTCTGAGGATAAAGCCTCTGGACAGGCCAAACAGCAGAGGCATTTCCCATCTTCATCTGACTCTGTAAACCCTTCTCTTCTGCTTGCCATGTTCCTTCAGTTTGAGCATTCACTTTTCTTTAGCTTCAGTTTCTTTTTTTTTTTTTAACTCTCCTCTTCTGGAATACGTGATTGTTTAGAAAGGAGGCATTCTCTCTAAAGTTCATTCATTGTTTACCCATGTAATGATTCCTGAAATACATTTTCCTTTTTAACTACTCTGATTATAAAAAAACCCAAAACATTGGGAATGGGAAAAAAATTATAAAAAAACCTGTGGGTTTGGCTATCCAGAATGTGCAATAGATGACACTGGATAATTTTCAATGGATTTTTCCTGCCTCACATGAAATGTCACTACTACAGAACTTAAGGGAAATTCTGGTATAGCTATCAGAAAGCTCACTTAGTCTGCTGTGCAAATAATCACAGCATTTCCTTGGAAAATTTGCTCTGTTTTAAAGAACACACACCTCACACCCTCATGCCCCATGAAAATAAGTATTTTGCTTCAATTTAGGACTTTTTAAACCACATGCTGGAGGAAAGTCACATAACATTCGGAAACAACTATATTCACAACTTAGGTACCATTCACAAAATAAGACATGTCATCCTGTTTATAAAGCTACAGGCAAGCCCAGGGGTCAGGACTTACAAGACAGGCCAAGATGGGCCAGAGACCCACAGGAATGTGCTATTTTTACCAGTCATGGAGAATGCACTGAAGGTGGGTCACCCACCTCTCCAGCAGGCATCTTAATTCTCTAGAGGTACTTCTGCTGTGGGTGTCCTTCAGTCCCTGCTCTCGAAGCTATTTAGAAAAATCAGTACAAAGTATGGCACCAGCAGAAGGCAAATGGGTGCATGCCCGAAGGCTACAGCAATCAGCATGGGAGGGACTGCAGCTTTGGTAGTATCCTTTGGTATCCTACCAAATCCTTTAATATTTTGGGGGGGCCTAATTTAAGGCACGGAATGGATCCTTTCCAGTGGAGCGAGCTGTAGGGTGTAAGGAGGGATGACTTTACCTACTCTTCTGTTTTGTGACTGGCACCAAATTCCACTTGCAAATATTGCCTGACAAACAACCAAAAATCTTTTGTCTCAGAAAAGCTGACAGCAACCACAGCCCAAGAGTTTTATTCCAGCACAGAGCATTGTCCAAAGGAATATACATACAGTCTGACAATGCATTTCCTTGGGCCATCAGCTTCTGGGGAAGATTTCTTTACAGCCTAAAGTATAATTAACAATACTTAAATGAAATCAAATGAGAAAAAACCTCCAAATATGACCTCTTCTCTACTGTACATTTTATTCATTGCATTAAAAGAAAGACATTTGAACAATTAAATTATTAAATGTTAAGCATTTTGAAAAGTTATACTGCACTGCCTTTGACTCTGCTATGCTCCTCTACTGGGCAAATATAAGAAAGCTTCATCTCAGAAACAAAAAAGAAAAAATATACTAGGAATAAGCAGCTACAAATGAGAAGTAGCTGCTGACCACACTAAAACATTAGTAGCACATAAATCAAAAGAAAAGAACCTTTAATGTTTATATATAAACATACCTTAAATAAATCCCTGTAGATTTTTTGACAGCTGAATGCTAGAGGTTAAATTATTTTTAAAATATACACTTATATATATGTTGCTTAAAATTTAAAAAATCCTGTAATTTCCTATTTTTCATGGCTTTTAAATAATAAGAAACTTAGAATGATAAATATATTAACAGCAACAACATTTCTTCACTTCTCTATGAACAGAGAAAACAACTCACACATATCAAGGAGGAAAAAAATTACTTGACTGAACTTTCATTCAAGAAGAAGTGAATACAATTTACAAACTCTTTGAGTTTTGCTTAGTTCAAAGACAGGCTTCACTGTGAAGCTCTGATTTACAGCTGTCCAGCACTACGAAAAACAGGCTAAAACAGAAGAGTGCTGCTCGCAAAAAGGGACTCCTGAGAAGTCATTTGTTGTCTGCATGACAAACACCCAGAAGAGGATTAATGTATCTGAAGCAGGAGGCAGAGCCTCACTAGGACACAGGCTGGACCATCAGGTAGCCAGCAGCAAGCCCTGCCCTGAAGAGTTTGTTGTGTCGGAGAAACAAACACAATTGACTACAGAAGGAATAATGAGCTAAGGGGAGATGGAGCAGAAAGCTGGAACAGAAAGTTGCAGGACAGGATGTGTTTTAAAGCAGAGGAACACAAAGGGGTCACGGAATTAATGAGTTTCCCCACCCATATGTTTAACTACTGTCAGGGTACTGCGGTTACAATGCTACTGGTGCATCTCGACAGGTGATTTTAAGATGAAAAAGTGCCAGCTTGTGGATGAATTTTAGTGCACAGTGAGCAGGAAGTTACGAAGATGTAAGCATGAAAGATAAAAAAGAAAAATGATGAGGGAGGGAGTTAAAAACACTGGAATGTGCCAACAGCTCCAGTTACCAGGTGCAGAAGCTTTGCATAGGGAGAAGGCTAATGCTCAAACCTAGTCACACTCCTCTCTGCAACTTCAGTTAGACTCCCTCACAGTACACTGGGGCTGTAAGATTAAGATACAGTCTTCCCATCTGGCTCTGGGGAGCATCTGCAAGACAGAACTGTCAAGAGAGAAGCTCATAGTCACAGACACAGAACTCACCAGAGCTGGGGCCTTTGGATAACGAGAGAGATTTGTGTACACATTGACTTGGGTTTGCCCTGCTTGCTCGGTTCCCCTCCTTCACCCTCAGCTTCATTCACTGCATATCCACTACCCATTTCTTCTCCTCTCTCTTCCTTCAACATTGCTTCCTCCATTCTCCTTCACCATAGAATGGCACAAGCTCTAGGTCCAAATGCCATCCCACACAAAACCGAGGCACAAAGCCCAACACAACGAGACACAGGAAGTGTGGAACAGCTGGGGACAAAGCGAGTGAAAACAGGTGAACACAAGGTGACTGCAACACTTAAACCAGAAAAGTGCCTGAAGTGACATTTTGGAAACGCAGAGTGGTAAAAAAGAGCCAAAAAGAGAGGTGAATAACAATACATAAAACCATAAAGGCAACAGAAAGCGTGTTTTACACTGAAAAATATGGGAAATACAGCAAATGAGAGAGCAGGTTCTGAAATAGTTCCCAGACTAAAATGTGGAAGTCAAAAAGACACTGTCACCTGAAGGAAGATGGCAAAGTGCATCCAGGACATACTGCATAACCATAAGCACACACAGACTATTCACAAGGACTGACTATTCAACAAGACTCTGACAGATGAGGCAAGACTTACTATCTATTGAACGAGATGTCTTTAGAAAACAATTCAGAGGACTTTAGTTACTATTGCTTTAAACTGCTCTTACAGGAGCATATTTCACTCTGCTAACTACAGAATTGCAGGAGATACTGATGGTTGTTGTCTCATTAGAGTATACTCTGATTAGCATGCCTAATTTCATTCAGGGTCTTAAGATTTCACAAGACCAATCAAGATTTCAGGTAAAGGAATTATCAGTGAAAGTTTTCTTTCTTCCTTCAAAACATGCCTGTCATTCTATCTTAACATTTCACTTACTTATGCATTGATTTTGTTTTCTTGACACCCATTTTCATCAAAATTTGGTTTGGCTGCTTTTTTAAACTAGCAGCTTTTCTGCTGAAACTACATCAGACACATTAGGATGAAACACGTTCCAGGACTGCAACAAACAGGACAACTAGAGCAGCCATGTAAAGACTATGACAAAAATACCTACCACCCAAATATCCACATCTCATACATAAACCACTATTAAATCCTCTAATGGACCTGAAGCACAAGTTATATTTTGTAAAATGCACTAAAGATTTTGCAAATAATCACTGATCCTAGTGTGACCCCAGACATTTTGGGAAAGGTTGTTTTAAAACAACAGCTTTGCCATTACTCTGCACTGAAGAAGACACCAAATTTCTGATAGAGCAGGAATAAAATGGAAAAATACATACATAATAATGGAAGCAAATGACAGAAAAATATCTTGCGTTTTTGTTTCCCTCTTCACAAAACAGCGAGAGCACAGGACTTGATTCTGGATTAATTTGTAGATACATAGTTAAAACATACGAAACAAAACTATACCTCCAAGCAAAAAAAACCCACAAAAGGCACAATTGTGTTAATATACCAACCACCATTAAAATTAGAGAGTATTAGTTAGTTAACAACTTATAGTAGTTTATTTAATTACAATATTTGGGGAACAAATGTTGACTCTGATATGTAAGTCTTCAAAATGTAGCTTAACTTTAGAATGCACATGAAAAGCATCCAATAAGCTTTTCATCCCAGCTGAATCATATTTACAATACCTCTTAATTTTCTGAATGTCTATTTTGTCCCTGCCTGACTCTAGGGAAGAAGTCATTAAATAGCAGTTCACATTCCTAATATGAACATTCAATTTCTTAAGTTCTTAGTGGTCAACTATAGAGTGGTCATGCCTTCAGGAACGGGTCACGAACAAGTTTAAGTGCTTGGATCACTCTAAAACCTTACAGGACCTTCTGGAAAATTGCAGTGTTGGTTGTTTGTTTCTTTTGGTTTTCTGAAGAAAGGAAATTGAAATGTCTCTTGACATCAAGGTTTTGTAATGTTTAATAATCCAGTGTTGTTCTAGAAAATTGTCATATTTCAGTTGGTATACAAAATGCTGGGCTTATCAAACAAAAGTCTCTAGCACAGCACACGGGCTGTTCCACGTTCCAGAAGGCTCCTTACTTAGCAAGGTACCACACTCATACCTGCAGAAGTCTGCCCACAATGGACCACTTGGGATGATTAGGACCTAAATTAAGTCAAGACATGACAAATTACCTGAACTAGAAATCCAAATAAATACTGAAAACAAATCAGAGGTATGCTGTAAAACTGTATCTCTCAAGTGTTACCACTTGCATGGGTCCCATTCTTTCCTCCTCTGTGCATTCAAACACCCAAAGGACCATTATGTTTAAAAAAGAGATCCTAGAAGAACTGGAAAGTTCTGACATCAGACAATTTAAACTAGCTGTGAATCCCCTTGAGGAGGTATGAATCATCTCCAAGGTTTAAATTAGATTATCAACCAAGTGAAGCATCATAGTAAATATACAATAAAAGATGAATGCCTACAGGAAAATAATTTTTGCCCCTAGTGGCAAATGCTTGAACTTTAAAGGATCTGAGACTAAGCTCTTTGTCTAAGCCTTCCTGACAAAAAACAACTGAAATAATGTTTTTGGTTGGTCCAACTTTGCTCCACATGCCACATGAAACCAGCATCTAAACCCTGTAAATGAAAGTATATTGTCACTTCTAAACCAATTGAGGATCAAACAATTTATAGAAACCAAGACTTATTTTGCTGACAATTAAGCTCTATCACCAAGACTAGAGATTCAATGAAATTTGACAATTGTGAAGAAAAAGGCTTTTGTCTGAATAAGTCTGAAGCATTTGGAAGAATCAACAGAAAATCAGAAGACCGAATTAGATCGAAAAGCCTTTGAGGATAAAATTCACTAATTAAAATAACTGCCTTCTTTGCTCTGTTTCCTCTCTGAATTGCTTTTAGTATCACAGCAGAAAGGCATACAGCAAGAGGAAAATTCGGTCTAAGGAGCAAGTGCTGCACCCATCACACTTCCTCTTACACCAACAGCATTCTTTCTCTTTCTTGCTGGTCAAAAGCCATTATGAAGAACCACCACCCCTTTAAAGATGAGATGAAGTATAAATATCTGCTTTACACCAAACCTCAGAGGCATGAAAGGTCTTTAAAGCCTTCTTCTTCCATGCTGAAAGTCATCACATTTACTTTGTAGTAATTCACGTACAACCTAAACCTACCAAAGTGCTGCAGGTCACTAGCTGGAACAGTATTTTTGCATCTCCTACTCAGAGAGACAAAGAATGAACGTATTCTTCTGTTGTTGTTCCAAGACGCATAGAATCAAACAAACATAGAATGGGGTCTGAGTTGGAAGGCACCTTAAAGACCACCTAGTTCCAACCCCCCTGAAGTGACACTTTCCAGAACTGGGCTTGAACACTTCCAGGGACAGGGCATCCACAGGCTTGTCTGGACAACCTGTGCCAGTGCCTTACTACACTCACAGCAAAGAAGTTCTTCTAAATACCTAATGTAAATGTACTGTCTTTCAGTTGTAGTAACTTGTTCTATTTCTGCCCATTTAATTGAACAATACTGAAGATTTCTATTCAAAACACCTCCATGCCTATTTTAAAATTAATAACAAGTACTCAACAAGCATTGGAACATCTTGCATCTCAGGAGAAGTACAAACAACAGAGGCAGAACACAAAGGTATTAACAAATTAAGCAGTGCTCACAGCACTACATTTTAAGCTGAAAACACCTCAGATCATTTCAGAAACCTGGGAATTTGCATTTCACTGAACGTTTGTGTCTCTATTAAAAGCACATAATAATACTGCTTTAGTACATGGCTAAGATGGGGCAAAAATTAAGTCAATTTTTCCACAGGAACATTTCTATTTTTCCAGCAAACAAACACTTCTGGAAAGCGTCAGATTGGACATTTCCACTCTTGAACACTCAGCAGGTGAACAAAATCATCTGTATAAGCCCTCATAATCTTAGAGAAACACTTATTTCTGAACAATCACTTCTAAACACTGTCCTTAAGCCTTCAGTAGTAGCTGAGCAACATTGGTTATTAAACTGAGGTGCAGCAGAGTTTATTTTTTCTTATCTGAATTAAAAAAAATATGTTGGAATTGTTTTTTCTATTTTTTCTCTTGGGGATTTTTGGGGGCTTAAATATAAGCAGCATTCAGTGAATGGCTTTGAATTCAATATTAAATCATACTTGTAGCTTAATTATGAAAAAAGATCATTGTCACTACATATTTGGAATATTGAAACTTGTCAGCTTTATAAAAACCTCAAGGCACTTTTTTCTCTCAAATTTGGCTTTATTTTGAAAGCACTCCTTAGATAAGATTTCTTAATATTAGAATAAATCTAGCGTAACTAGTTTTCTGTTGAAAATACTAAAGAAAAAAATATTCTCTCTATATTGTTAGTTTAATAGAAAAAAAGATGACACTTCTAAAGCTAAAACCATCTATATTTCACAGTTCTGAGTCTATAAATTTGCAGAGGTTTCTGCAGGTATCTTTTGTCTCAAAGGAGCATCAAATTTTGGGTTTTTTTCTCCAGCAATAAGGGAACATTAGCTGACTAAAAGTAGGAATTACCAACACTTCCTTAAACCATTTTAACATTTTTTAGTCAGGAAATACCAGAAATATTCCGGAAAGCTAACTGTAATTGCTTACTTTTGGCTGGTTGTTGAGACAGGAGAGAGGAGAATTGTTCTTCTAAAAGGAGACTGGGGAATTAATAAAAAGAGAAGGAAAGAAGTATTACACTAACCTCAGGCAAAGCACATAGGGTTTTATATACACATACATATATATACATATGTATATACACACACACACAGACATTAAAAACATGGCTCCTTTCTTCTCTTAATCTAAATGGTACATCCCAAATCCTGAAGATTTTAAGATACCCATCCTTAAGACTAGAGACAGTTAGGCACCCTGAACCCTAACAATACAGTGAATAGCAAAGACAGATTTTTTCCAGACGGATTTAGAGCAAAAAACTAATATTGGTGTTCTCAATAATGTCCTGGAAGAGTCTGCCTCTCAATCACACACCTGATAAGCCTAAGCTCATGTTACCCCTTGTGAATACCCTTCTTTGCCTGGCTGTTCCTCATTACACATGCTCATCAAAGAGCAAAAAATCCTGAATGGCTAGAAAACCAAAGTAACCATGGGTTTGAACAAGTTTTCTTATTTCATACCAGAAAATTGCATTTTTTTTCTCACTGAACCCTTAATGTCTACTACTAAAAGGATAATCTTAGCATAACAAAGATGTCAGTTGTACTTAGTACTTAACAACTTAACCAAGTAAGCACCATATAGCAAATCTGATCTGAACAAACACAGGAACCCCATCACTTCACTTAGGTTTTATAGTTTCTCCTTCTGTAAACTCCAAGAAAGTTAGGTTCCTATCTTACTTGGTAATGCAGATTTTCTCATAGTTACAGATCGTAACAAAAGCAGAAGGTTCTTTATTAACTGCCTAGCATTAAGGATATATTCCCTATTTCACTGAGAGGGAAGAGAAAGCAAACACCAGTGATAGACAGCAACAGTACTTCTGAAACTGTCCATTATCCTATGTAATGAGAAGATTGCTGCATATGAACCATTAACATTCTAACGCAAATTTCTCTAACTGAAGACAGACACCACCTTTTCTCTAAAGATCGGCATGATAGATTCTAAACAGAAAAACAAGTGCTCTGGAAGAAGAGAGGAACATGACAGTGTAAAGTTTACAGCTTTAAGTATTCCCACTGAAACGAAGAGAGGGGGAAAAAACCCAACACTGAGCAAATGCCCCAGGCATCTAATAATTTACTGTCCTCCTGGCACACCCTAGAAAGGATGGGGCAGGAACAGTATTCCTGTATGAGAAATTAATAATGCCATCTCAAGAACAGATGTAGGAATTTTGCCTAAAATGTAGACTAAACAATTTATTTCGGGTTGTGAACATTCAAACTCATGAACATGAAATTATGCTGAGAAATTAATACACACAGGGACAAAGAAACATGTATTCCCAATGAAGGGAAGCTTACCACAAAGCAGAGTGTTTTTGCTTGCCTACACATGAATTAGCAATATTCGGCACTGCATCATTTGCATATTAAACAGACAATAACTTCATTGAGAAAAAAGAGGTTTACCACACACACACACAGAGAAATCTCATCAAATCTGATAAAAAGAAAACTGAGGAAGAGTTAGACCATCTCTCCTCCATCTATTATTCCTTATAATTGCTAGCAAGAACGTCCAAGTTCCAAACCTTCTCAGATTTCCAAGCACCTTCAGATTATTCTGCAGTCTCTCCCCCAGCACTAATTCAAGCTAGCGAAGATTTATGCTTGAAATAGGGCAGGAAAAGTAGCATTCCTGGACACAGAAAGCAGAGGATGAATTCAGGTACACAGAGGATGAAAACTGACCAGAATCATGACATTGAACAGAAAAACCATGACCTTGTGAAAAGTTTAACTCTAAACTCCCTTTGAATTTTCCAATGTCATAAATGTTGCATGAGTAGCACACAATAAAAGCTCAAGTTTGAGAAATATTAGAGACCTTTATACTCTTTTTTTAACTAGAAAATGAGGAAGGATGAGGGGATCCTACAACTAGGAGATAAACAGGTTAAAAGAAATTTGTACGTCTTCTATAACAGCACAAAGTCCAACACAAAACCAAGACCACCTCTGGAGCAAAAAAGGCACTTCACTCTGAACCAAAGAGCTGAGAATGAAGATTCTGCCGCCTTTCTGCCATATAGCAGCTTGCTTTGCATGCTGGATCTGTGAATACAACCTCCTACCCAGCATTAGGTGACTAATAGCTAAAGCAGCCCCAGCCTTTCCAGACTTTTCAGAAACCATCTCACTCCACAATCTCCCTTTGGGACCACCAAAACTAAATATTCTGCTCAAGCCAAAATCAAAAGCGATGGCAACAAAGTATGCAAATAATAACCACCTAGGAAAATGTTTAACAAGAGCCCAAATTTAAATGAACATTAAAACAAACCTCAAACAAAAAAATGGACCTGCAGTTTCCAGTTTCAAGCTACCTACACCTCAAGGTCTGTATTGCCGCAAGCAATAATTAACGTCCATTACATACTACCACTCTAATTAAGGAACTATTGTCCAGTAACTAATAAAACAAACAAACAAAAAATGTTCATCATATGCTTGATGCTATTTTAGAACACTTTGAAAAGCTCTCATAAGGCTGGTAGCTGTCAACATTTACAGCTTTTAATAATGTTGCCCTCTGCAAATACAACATTATCTTCCATAAAACTACATCAAAATCAAAACCTGAAGGAGGTCCTGCATATGTATTCCGCTGAATGCGGAAAAAAAACCCCTGACAAAGTACCTAATGATTTTGACAAAAGAAAAAAAAAATCTGGGGAAGACAGGGTAGAAGACAGAAAGTAATGCTGCATTGTACTATTTGTAAATAACTGAAAAGTTTATATTTTTTAAACTGAACAACACACTGAAGTAAAGTTTGATTCAATACCTCTGCTTCTGCTGTTCTCTCTATTCTTCGGGTTTTATTCTTGATTGCCAAAACAGGCAGATTCACATACAACAGCCATTCTTTTCTACACTAAAATTTTAATTTTGGATTGAGAAGTGCCTTTTGTTTCCAAACACTCTACAAGATCACCACAGGCACAAACTAATCTTCACTTGTTGCATAATCTGCATGATGCTGGCAATCTGGAAAAAAAAAAAAAAAAGAAACCTCACCTAATTAATTCACCCAGATGCTGCAGTGCAGATTACCTAGGATCATCTGGGAGAAAGAATTCTGTGCAGTATAAAGCAGAACAGTGCTAATGAAATGAGTTTGCACTGTGATAGTGTTTGTTTTATTCTAATTTCCAGTTAGTCATATCAAACAAAAAAAAACCTCAAAACACTTATCAAAACAGGCTAGTTTTTCTGCAAACACCATAGTGGTCTAACTGTGTCTGTGTGTCCATGAAGTACAGCAATGGAAGGTTATGGTACAGCAAAGAGCCCATGAGAGCAAAGATCCTGATGTGCATGGCTTTCACCCAGGATGGGGGAGCCACATGTTCAATTTCCACATTAAATCAAAGAAGGAGAAGATCTGAGCTGCCTTCCCCACATTCCATATACATGGTCTCAGCACCCGGCAATTCATCATCCCTGCCCAGCTCTTCCACAAAGTAATTTATTTTTGGAAATGCTTATGCCTTATTCCAAGGTGGAATGAAGTGAGTTTTGGTAAGTTCTTCCTCACTTCTCAAAAATGTTCACTTCCCATCCAAAACAGGCATCCACGAACAGCAGGAGAGGACATTCTATCCATGTGGCACATCCAGTCCCCACTATCCACAGCAGACATAGCAGCATTCTACAATTTTTAAACAGATTAAAAAACAGCAAAAAAAAAAAGTACATATTTAAAATAGTTATTATCAAAGCAAACAAACAAACAAACAAACAAAAGAACCTCCATTTTGGATTATCTCTAAAAGCTTATTTGTAGCTGCGTCACCTCAGCTGGGCCCTCTTTTTAAGCCCCTTGCAGTTTTCCGTCAATATTACAGCAGTCTCTGCCCCTGTTTTCAAGTGTCTCCAACCAACACTTAGTTCCTCATTGCCACAAATCCCACCAGAATATAATGCCATCTATGCAAGACTTAAACAGAATTTCGTTTTTATTTTCCCACTACACTTGCAGGAAAGGGACGTCTCAGAACAGCTTCTGTGCAGTCTTCTATAGCCTGTATTTTTAATTAGGCTTCTCTGTCTTGCTCGACATTCCATGCCTCCTTTTTGCACGGCTGATGTGGGGCGAGAGCAGCTCTCTCTGTAGCTGCTTCAGTAAATGAAAACACTGGACTTTGCAGTATCTGGGCAGGTCAGCATATGGTCAGAAATGAGTTTCGCAGCAGGCTGTTTTCCCCACCAGGGGATCTAATGTGAAGAAGATAGAAAATCCCTATGAAGGGAGGCAAAATCTTGTGCTGGGAAAGCAGGAGACTGCACTTGGAAGAGGCTGTCAGTACAAGCTTCACGCTATTTCCCTATCAAATAATGTCTCGTCCCCTCCTACAAACAGCTTTTCCGTAAACCTTTTAATTTTATCTCCTGTATTAGGCATAAATGGGGTGAGCTCTGACTCGGTGAACTGAGAATGTAATGGGCTTGTCTCATCAGTTTATGGCCAAGTTTTTTTCAATTATTACTGCAAAAAAGAATGGGATACAGTTGAATCGAGTTACACTAATAGATAATAAATGTAAACATAACTCCAGAGTGCCATTTACTAACTTTAAAGACTACTCCTATAGCAATCAACTTTATAAGGCTCCTGACAGAATCATAATGATGATAAAACACATGGAAGCATAAGACTATTTAAACTCTTAACAAAGCCATGATAATACTAACAGTAAATGAGCAACTCCCATAAAATATCATTTAATAATCACACCCTGATAAGATTTAAAGTACATATCACCATTGTTACATGAAAAAAACATTAAAGGGTTTTTTTCTTTAACACATGTGGCAACCTAACAGGTTTTAATTACCACACCTACTTCAGTGACGAGCTGTTCCACTCAAACACCCAAACATAATATTTACAACGTTGTGTGGTTGTTAAGGATCTTGATGATTGATGGAACTCATTGTGTTGCCATCTTAATAACAACAAACGCAAGTGATTACCAACAAGGAAGAGAGAATCTGTGTTTTTATTTTACAACAAAAGGCTGTCCTATAGGGACTTCTTTTCAACATAAACTAACAAACCTGCACACATGTGAACGCACTTTAGAGCTTGGCACAGAGTAGAAAACAAAGCCTCTGCTGCTTTAAGGACAATGTATTTTTTTTTTTATTAGCTTAAGAGAACGTGAAAGCTGTCAAAAGAGCTGGTACAGGTTTTCACAATCCTGCAGAATTCATCCTGACCACAAGGATATATCTGAAAACTGCATCAGAAAGATAGCACAGATCTTGTTTAAAAAATAAAAAAAAAAGAAAGCAATTGAGTCATTGAGTCAAATAGGAATACAATACATTTCCTGGCATTGCCACTGAATATTTATATCAGTGACGAATGAGACTACAAACGAAATATCTTAACATGAAGTTTTGCCTTGTTAACTGCATGATATGCCAAAACACCACCTACTGTAAATCACACGGTTTAAGACCAGTATTTCTTGTTTAAACATGCTACTTGTTCAGCAGAATCACTTGTGTGAACAAGCATACATTAATGTACACTAACTAGAGCAGTTTCACTATCCAACTGATAAAGTATAATTTAACAACCTCATTATCAGCATTGTAATTTTCAGACTGCTGAAATACCATATTCGTTGCAAATATTATATGGTTGAAACACTTTAACAACATTGCCCATTTGACACTTCTGTCAGATAAAATCCAGATAGGCATTCGTGCATTGATGAACATGCTTTTAATCTATAAAGAAACTTTCTCTGTCAAATTTTAAGTATTTCAATACTTGATTTATGAACACAATAATTAAAATCCTTATGCCTTAAAGAAAAACAAACTCTTCATTATAACAACAGCTTTCTTCCACATTTTCATCTTTTTATATTCCAAGTTTGCTTTCATGTGCTACTATTAGCTATCAGTTCAGCAAGTCATTTCTGGCTGCCAAAACCAAAAAAGAGTATTTCTCTTTATAACCTGGTCAAATCTCAAAGTCTAGGTAAGCACTCAAAGGGTTCAATGTTTATTTAATGCTTCCACAAAGCATTTGTGGGGAAAAAAGAAAGCTGTTAATTTAACAGGTGGAGGACAACCATCACACAATTCATTGCTTCCCATTTCTAAAGCGGCCAGAAATGCTGTAAAGTCTGCCAAAATATTTCTTTTCCTCCTATGAACTGTCAGAACCAAGAGTTTGGAGAGTTATAATTTGGGGAAAAAATAAATAAAAGCAGAATTTGTGTAGTGATTCTGGTTCAATTTAAATTTTAGACAAAATCTCTAGAAGGGGAAGAGATTTCTATTTTATTTGAACAAATTAATGCATATCATTAATTCCTTCTTACAGCACCAATTGGCAGAGCAGCAGCAGTTTCAGCTTCCTAAACTCAATGCAACTCCTAATTACATACTATTTACACTAAAACCACCACTACTGAAAATGATGCAGTTATACATTAGCATCCCTTCTCTAATCTCTGTCCCTAAATCCCAGAAAAGAACAACTGATTTACAAGATAAGCAAGTAATCTTAAATCAAATCCTGAAGCTTGTCAAAACTAGGATTCTCTGCTATTCAATAAGAAACTAATTTCAAAAGAGGAAAGTCCCAAATCAAGTAATTGCTGATGAAGTCCAGATCTCTTTCATGTAGCTTTATGACAAATTTGTTTTGAAATGTTACAAACATCTTGAAAAATAAATTAAAAGAAATAATGGCTGAAGGTCTCCCTGACAGGACTCTTCTGACTCCAGAGGGTTATCTGACTTTTTGGCCACTAACTCCAAAATGAAAAAAGTTCCTGAACTCAGCACAACATGAAGCTGAAGAGCTTATTGTGTAAAAGCTCAGGAGAAAATACTATTCGTACAGATAATGAAGACAACTGAATGGAACCACACTACTATTGCTCAGCAGAGAGGTTGAAAATTCACTCCACAAATATCATCTCTAAAAACATAACAGATGAATTTTGTTATCCTTCTAACACGCCGTTGTAATGCTCAACTGGGATAAAACAGATCATGCTGCCCTCTTGTGCTAGACATGCACAGAAATCAACCCCTTTATTTCTGCAAGTGACATGTGAAGAGCAATATATAAAGCATTCACTATGAAATAGAAAACGTCCACATCTTCCTGCTTTACACATACTTTGCCATTCATGTCATTCCCTTACTGGAATATGGATAGAAGAGCAAAGGAAGTTTCAAGAGAGCCAAATTCTACACACAAAAAAGTAAGTTTTGTGAACAAATGCAGACAAGTCAGATGTGATAAAATCCAAAAAACTCAAAATACTAACACTTCAACTACCCATCAAGCTTTCACAATAGCTGTGTAAGTGATGCAGTAGAGATCTCTGATGATAAATTTGAATTTCATTTATAAATAAATGGCAATTTTTTCTGAATGCTGGGCAAGACAGTACACTTTGGTCACTTAGGGTTATCAGCTCAGTCAGGTTAAGCTAAACGCTTAAGAGAGAGAGACAGTAATTTATTAATAAGGTTCTTCCAATGCAAAATATGCAGTAATGTTCAACTATTTTGAGACCTATGCCAAATTACAAAAAGGTGAAATCTGTGTACACACAAATACTTTTGGCTGGGAAGGGAGAAAAGAGAGGGGTCCTTATATTCCTTTTCTCTCTCTGCTATGTAATCCAGATTCCGAAAATACACTGACATTCTTCTGTCATCTGGGTAAGTTGCTAGTTACTATTCCCTTTACAACCTTCCCCTCCCTATATATTGCTAATGCAATCTGTAAAGAGAGATCTTGGGCTCATGCCTAAACTGATTCACAAAGCATAATTTTTTACAAAAAAGTCATGTCATTTATTCACCAAGACTGACTGGATCTACGCTGTTGGGAGCTGACAGACATGTCATGATTCACCACATATTTTCATTTCCTAATGCCGACTCCCTGATGCTGCTCATTACTCTGCTTCCCCAGTAAGAACTACCAAGAGCTTGGGATGTCTATTTATTTAAGTTTCCTTCCTTGACTCTGGAACACAGATCACCATGTGTTCAGAATACTAGCCATGGCATTTTTTAATTGCTGATTACTTTTCTATAAATAAAACAGTAAAATTCAGTTCAGCAATTGCTTCTGCGGAGGTCTTAGAGACCTCACACAGATACTGAGAACATGCTGGATGCATAAATAACAGATCTGACACTGGAATAGCAGCTTTGCTAATTTGGGATATGATTGCTAATAGTTTGGCTTAGCTGTTACAATCACAACCTTAGAAAAAGGTGCATTTAATAATTTCAATTTCTTTTTAGTATGTCTTTCATAGACATATTTAAAAAAGGGGGAAACCCAAAAAAATGCATCCCACCTTAATGCAAGAAACAGCATGTAATGTCCTAAAAGATAAACAAACAGTAAAAAACCGACATAAATCAGACAACAAAATACAGATGTTACAAACAGGATTTCAGAACAGCTAAATGCTGCAATTCTGAGCAAGAACATTGTCTCGTGTCATCTTTTCCCTTTTCTTTTTCCCTTTTTCAAATGATGCAGAGATCAGAACAGCAGTACTTTTGCATGCTACCATGACCAAAAGAAAGACGAAGGGAAAGAAACATATGCATCCTAGAGCTAATCTTCTATTATAAAATACCTGCTGATTAACAGAAATACACATCTAAGTCACAACAGTGTGTGAATACCAGCGACAGGCAAGTTTTATGAATGTCAGTTTTACAACGCACTGCTAATTAGAGCTTCACAGTGTTACAAAGCAAACTGGCGTTACTCTACATTGTTGCTTATGTTTTCTCTCTAGTTCTCAGTTTGTTATTATGAGCCAGATTTATGGGCATTTACATCATCATTATGTATTCTCTCAAAAATTGTTACTGCGTATGCTGTGCACACATACGCAAGAGAGAGAAGAGGAAAATCTCTGCATGTCTGACACATCAGCACCAGGATTTCTTCTGATGGATGTACTCTCGGCAGCTCTCCACCAACCCATTTCTTCAGCTTCCCTTCTAATCCTTTGCAGTGGCCTTCAATTTACATTTCCCCACATTCATAGTACAAGCAGGCCATGCAGCACAGCCCTAACTGCTGCAGTTGTAGGGGGTTATTTTAAGGTTAAATTGTACATACTTCATTCTCATCATATCATGGGCATGAACCTTTTATCCACGAATACCTATTTCCTGAAAATATTACTGATTTCTCTGAAACAACAAAACCATCCCTATGTATCCTTACACTGAAATGCCTCCTGGTGCTAGGAAAACTAGCCTGTGCCCCTTTTTTTCGAAGGGAGTGAGGACCATCAAGTTTCTGTTTCTCATGTAAAAAAGAAACCTTTGGCTAGTCAATCAGTACCACCCACTTCCCCACTCTCTTCACTCTGCTCCAGCTTCTCTCTCCTTTCTTTTGAAGAACATAAGGATCTGGATCATGGTTTTACAAAATGCATTAATTCACATTCAGCATATGGGAGACACCCTGCGAGACTGCATCAGAACAGCAATGCAAATACAGGTCAAAGTACAACACCAAAGCTACAGGTAATTCGCTGCTCTGTAAGCTGCACTTAAAGGCAGATAAGATGAATCATCAATAAGCAGCCTGACTTTTAAACTGAAAAAGACTACACTTAAAGCATTGAAGTAAAAATTTAAATTTAGAGAGTTTAAGAAAAAGAAGCAAAAATAACCCGACAGAAGTGCAAAAATACTATCAAATTGTAATTGTCCAGAAATTGTACAATTTGTGCAATCAAGGACATACATTAAATATTGAGGTGGTTTTTTACTATTAAACTTACCTATAGGATTTCTGTCAAAAAACAAGACAGGAGCTTTCAGAATGGATTGAAACATTCTGTTGTGCAAATTCTGACCAGAACTGACAAGAACTTGAAACACCAGAAGACTTCTTATTATGCCAAATAGTATAGTAGCCACCGTTAAACCTAAAATTAAAAAAAAACAAAAAACATTAACAGAGCCTCCAAAAAGATATGGGTCTTTCAGAAGAAAAGAAAAAGTTAAAAACTGAACTAAAACTAAATTCTCTCAACTCCTGCATATAGCAAGAATCCAAACTTAAGCCTAGGGGGACTCAGACTGAGTGCAGAACATAGATACATTTGTCACTAGCTTCAGTTACTATCACAGAATCAATTTAATCAATTTTTCTTTTTCAGTTTGAAAGAATTGGTACTTCATAGAAATGCAGGAAATGTCTGTTAACCCATGAGATAAATCTGTATTAAAACTTTCTGTGTAACAGCCTTACTAAAAAATTCATTTCACAGTCCCATGTATAATTCTAGCTTGCAGAGGTCACTGTGAAGATTCCACACTTGCCAGCAGGTATTAAACAAGTAATATATACATGGATATTTAGAAACAACCTTGAGTTACTCCCAATCAGCCCAAACCACTCATGTCATTCTTCCCCCTGTAAAACACACCAACTCATTTAAATTACACGTATTTTTTTCACACTTGAGGAGACACATTCCTTATGCCATGTGAAATAGAGCCCTCCTAGGGAACTGGTCTGCAGACTGTTTGTTTCTCTTCTGGGCACAACTCTGCTTACAAGACAAGGTTGCTAAAGGGCAAAAAACTGAAATAAATAATGAGATTGCTGTTGCTCTATCTGCTGTGCATAATCTCCAATGTGGCTGCCCAAATTCCCTGTCAGTAAGGGTGAACAGTGAAGGTGTTAACCTTACATTTGGCAGAGCTTCCAGGCTCCACGTGATCTGCTTCAGAAAATCAGCACAGCTACCTCAGTCTTGAGTTCAAGCTGAAGTTAGACCCTAACTATCAGCAGAAAACATTGTCTATTCTAAGGGCAGGAACTGGACACAATTCAGGAACAGCTCCAGTAGCAGTGGGAAAGACGGAGGCTTTAAATTATATGACATGGTTAAGCTATGCCATCCTGCTTCCTTCTGTATCCTCCCAGGGGTAAGAAAAGGTATCATCACTATTTTATTTGTCTGCTTGCAGTTTATTGCTCATGTTCTGTGAGGTTCCGTTTTTAAGAAAAAAGATGGTGGCTGGGATGAGAGCTTGTTTGCCAACTGTTGTATTCCAGGCCAGGTAGGAGAAGACAATTTTTCCAAGAGTAACTGCATATACAGACAGAAAAGTTGGGTCATGCAAAAACGGAGCAGAAGAGGCACGAAACAGGGGGCAGTTACAAACTGCTTCATTCCTAACAGCAGACTGTGGGAACAACAGGAGGAGAGGGACCACATCCTGGGAAGCCCACATTTCTGTACAACTTTACTCAGGCCTGGAAGCAGCTGGAAGCTGTTGGTATGACCCTCATAGCAAAAAACACCTGAGCAGATCTAATGGCTGGGGAGAAGGAGGAACAAGACATGATTCCAGGTCTGTCTCTTTGCCTCCCCTGTTCATGAGCTCAGAACCTCAGCATGAGAGAGACAAGGGCCCTTTGCACGTTCACCTTACAGAAGAGGTGCTGGAATTGGTACCTCAGTTCTGGCCAACAGTGTCTCCTATTAACAGCAATTTAACTCTTCTAAATTTTTGTTTGATAGAAGCAACAGGGACTGTGAAGGAACTACTACGGTGGGGGTCTTTTTATTTTTCCAAACATCAAGAATCCGAAATAAAAATGTTAAGCTATTTGATACTGTTTAAGAGGTTATAGAAAAAGTTAAGATGGATTACTACGTATTTCATATAAAATGTACTATCTTTTTATAACTTTGTCAACTTCACTTAAAATTTTGTGCAAGTAAGTCAATGCTGTCTGTTCAACCATTGCAAATATCTCACTAAGTCATCTGAACATTTTAATATAAAGGCAACTTTTGTTGTTCTGCTATCTAGAGCAAAATATTCCTTAAAGGATAAAATCTTCACTAATGTGGTTTAGGCTATCTGGTCAGAGAAAGTTAAATTTGCCACATTTAATCATACTGTGCAGTCCACTGGAACAGCTCACAAAATAAGACGTTACACAGAGAAAATAAGAGCCAAGTTTATCTGGCTCCTAAATTGTTGCTTTCTAGGTCAAACACAATGTTTTCTGTGGACCACTTAGATCACGTGGATTCCAGAAAACAAACTAAATAAAAAATCCCGCACCTATTCTCTCACCCATGGAGATGCTTCTGAATATATTCAATGCATATTCTTCTGGCATTCCACCTGTTTTCTCACACCAATCATTTACATCTCCATGAAGAAATTACCATGCCATACAAAACTGTACATTACTAAGAGTGTTAAATAGGGGAATCTAAGAGCATGCACATGATTTTTCTGTGGCAATTTTTACTACATCTCAGAGCAGTTTTTCAAGATGTTTGGATGCCTGAATACAAGGATCAACGCCCTTTCCTGAATATTCAGAAGCATATATGCTACCTATTGAAATATATTGAAATGTTTTTCAACAACCTGCTTTGCATACCCATCTAGGATGCCTTTTGGAAACTGGTTCTTTTGCCATGGCACCTCAGAAGACAGGTAGCCATGCCAAGTTTTAGAACAGCACAGAATGAAGATCCATTTCTAAACCCTCTTACCATCTATATAATGAGTGAAGATTTAGCTCCATTACTTATTAATACATAGACAATAAACACAACTTTAATGTGACTGGCATTTTGAATACTCAATTCCTGGTTTACTTTCCAAAATCCAGACAAAGCAAATTTAGACTCTGCATTCAATCTATTTCTTCTCTCAAATTTATTTTATTTTATATTTTATTTAACTTATTGCAATCTAAGCAGGAAGCGAGACTCAGGCTCCTAATCTGTTAAGACATTGCTCAGTTACTGCTAGAAATCACATTTCCCCCCACTGCCATTGCTATGCACCTCTCAAAACTCTCTAGCAGATAATAAACAGTTCACACACACACACACACACACACACAGGTACAATTACCTGCATAAATTCCCAAATAAAAATTAAGGTCTAGATGGTCAGTCTCATTTGTTCCCTTATTTCCATTTGTTGTGAGATTCAACTTTTCTTGATGATTTGCCCTGTGGAAATGCACACAGAAGATAACCATCGTCAAATAAATGTGTTTAGCCATTTCTAGATTCAACTCCATTGAAATCTTCAGTTCAAAAGATCTCATGTATCAATGCTGTCATGCACCACAACATGAATAGATGCAATCACAGTCTACACTTAGCATAAAGTTTAAATTTTTTCCCCCACAAAAAAAAAGTGGAAATCAGAGGAAGATCAAGTGTATTCTGAAGTATTCTAGAACAGGTTCCCTTCCTCTTATATTAAATAAACAGCACTTGACTGAAAAGGCAGAAATGACTGATGAGTTATTATCACCAACTTACCAGTAAGAAAGCCACGAGTCCTGGAGCACATAGGCCACCTTGAGCAAAAGAGGCAAATATAAGAATCATTTACAAAATGAAAAAAAAATTAGAAAATTAAATCTCCTTGCTATTCTTTCAAGCTCTCTGGGAAAACATCACATATTCAGAAAAGTATGCCAGCCAGTCTTTCAAGACCAGCAGCAATTTGCCAAGCACATTAGAAGGTGCCCTACAAAGAAAGAAGTTACCTTATATTACCTTACATGTTAGCAAACGAAAGGAAAGCAATACACTTTAGCAAACAAAATATAGTAGCTCTTCCTAATGTATGTTAATTGAACATTAAAGAACTCATTTTCTCAGTTCCTAAATTTGCTACAAGAGATATTCCAAAATGCTTTTTGATTAACAAACTTTCTGATGTTACCAATCCAGAAATTTGTGTTTACGGGAGATAATTACCAGAAACAGGGCTGAAGGAGGATGAGAGAGGAGAGGGAGAGGAAAAACTCCTACTGCCACCTTCCTTCTGTGACAAGAGGTGACTAGAAACATGTAACGGGGTTATTTATCTCAAAATACACTTCTGTTCACTTGAATTTGAAGTTGTGGGCAGTCTACTACAGAGATTTGATCTTGCTTAGCTATCTTTCCAGCAGACTCAATTCAAGGACAAGAAGTAAGTAACATGTCAAAATATATAGACTATTCTTTTACAGCCAAGACAAATCATTTCCATGAAATGAATTTGAGCTTTCTCAGCAAGAAACAGAGAAAAAGGCAATAAGGTATCTTCACTCAGCTTCCCCAGCTCACCATTTGTTTCAGTAAGTTTGAAAATAATTTTCCTTGTTTAAAAATTCTTTTACATACCCGCTACAGTTTGTATTACACAAAATATTTGCCAATCCTCCTCCTCTGTCCTCTTTCTCATTCTGCTAAACAGTGACCCACCATCTAAACTCTCTGCATAACCTGCACTTACCAACAGGTGGGATGTTCTTTGAACACTTCTGTCAGACTCTGTCCTTCTATACCCAATAAATTTCTTTACCCTCCTCAACTGGAAACATACTGACTGTTAGGTGTGTTGAACACCACTTTATACACCTTATGATTTTCTTCTCTTTCTCAAAAAAGTACACTGGCTTATAATTTTTGTGCCATGTTGTGATTATTATTTTAGTGAAGTATTAAAATAGTTAAATAAGGATCAGTGCAACGCTGTACCTAAATTCCACGCTGACACTTGGGTACACTACAAAATTATTAAAGGACACCATGCTACCAAACATTTTAGAGGAAACATTACAGCAACAAATACAAACTACATTAAAAATAAAAAAGAAAAAAGGGGGAAAGAACCACCACAAACCAAAAATACACTAAATACTATTTGCAGCTCCCAACAACTCACCTGTGCCAAAATATTAATTACTAGGAGTATAAAAATCACAAAGTAGTTTGCTCCTGCAGTGAAATATTTTCTGTAAACTTTAAAGCTCATTTTTCCTTCATGGCGACTCTCCTCTGGCACTGTAGATAGTGCATTTTCACCCTGAAAGAAAAAGAGCCCACAGAATAAACCTCATCAACGTTGCAGTTACAGATTCAGACTAAGCCACTTGAAAGTCATGGTTCAGAATTAGCAAACAATTAAGCAAGAAGATAAAGTGATTATGCATATAAAAACTTTAAATATTGAACGATAGCTTTGACAAAAAAATAATTCGTTTCAGAGCAGTAATACTGAAAAATCTACTCTGCAAAACAACACTTTTAAGGATTTTATTTGGCATTGCATCACCAAATATAACACAACTTCATATACAGCCAGAAATACTTACTCTAACCACTATCCAGGCTATTCTTTTCTCATATACTACCTTCACTCATAACAGCTCCAGAAACTAAGCCCTTTTCCTTGGGGAAGATTCTGTTTCCAGAATGCAAGCGTGTGCATCCTTTCCTTTCCAGAAAAGTATTTAAAGTAGATACTCTTCTACAAATATGTACCACAATCAACCAACACATGCCCAAAACATACAAATTATCCATACGATTCTAATAATCTCCTTGTAAATACCAACAAAGCATCTGTCAACAGGGAAAACATGTAAAATGACAAATGGGAAATCATACTAAGCAAACAATGGATGGGGGACCTTGAAAAAGAGAGAACGAAATAGTGATATAGGCATAAAGAACTATACAAATGAATAAAACTTGAATTTTTAAAAATTTTTACAGTATATGCAATATAAAGACTAGTGTCAACTCAGTGGACATTTAATAGCCAATTTTGTTGCCAAAAGACAGGGCTGTACAAGAGCAATAGAATCCAGAGACCTGACAGATGTGAAAAGAGAAATCCCACCTACTCACCCATAAAAGGTGAGAAGCCTATCTTGGCTTTTTTTTCTCCAGCCACTCCACCTTACCACTTCCCCCCATCCCCATCCAAGTCTAGTACACCTCTGCAAATTTAAGAGAACTGAAAACTGGAGTTGCCATTGCGATATTAATAATGTAAGTTTATTGCTTTGGAGCATAAAACCGCTCCTCAAAAAAGTATTAAAAAGTCTGTAGCTTTTTTTTTTTTTTAACTCACTGCGTTTCATTATAGAGAAGAAATAGAAATAATATAGCACAAGTATTAATATAGGACAAAGATGACAACCTTCAGGGACATACAGGGACTGCTTGTTCCATGGATCCAGTGCTAGCACACACCTAGCAGGGTTACAGGGAGCCTGCACTGTTTGATGTGAATGCAAACACACGAGCAGAAGGCAACCTCCGGTACAAAAACTTCAGGGCTGCTTTTGCACTGTGCAGGCCAAGAGACAAGAAGGCACCTGGAAGTCACACTGGCACCACACGAAGCCTTGTGTTTTCATCAACAAAAGGGCTGGACAGAGCAAGGCAGTGGTGTCCCAGGATTACCCTTCAGGGCCAGCTCAAGATCATGTGGGTACATTTATGGCTATGTTAATGCCAGCCATGCAAACGCAGGCTTTGCATAAAGCCACAGCTTCTGCATGCACTTCCCAGAGCTCAGGATTTCAGGAAAAGTGTTAAATTTCAGTTGAACACTGCACAAACACGTAGAACCCACCCAATATGGAGGGACTGGCACTCTAAAGCACTGAGGACAGGCAGAAAGAAGCACAGTGTGGGTGCCTTGGGCACACACAAGGGATGCTCCCAGCATCCAGCAGAGCTGATGCTGGGCTGCACAAACTGACTCTGCTGGGTTTGAACAGAACTAGCTGAGCTGTGAGCTGCCAGCCAAGCACAGCTGGGCAGGTCCTCCATGGCAAGCTCTCAGCCGATAACGCAATTCCATAATCCCTGAAATCCCAATGCTGCAGGGAGAGCCCATATTGAAATTTAAGTTAAAAACCAGCCAGACAAGAATCAAGAAACTTCTATCCTTTGAGCACTCACAGGTGGTTGTTCCACAGCTCCATCTTTCTGTGAGTGGATAGACTCCTGGGACCACACGGAGGACTCCGAGAAGGTTCGGTTCCGGGCAGACGTCAGGTTGGGGGTTCCTGGAACTGATGGTGGCTCTACCACCTCCTCATCTTTTTTCAAAAGGGAAGCAAAGTCGATGCCAGATCTCAGGAACTCTGTATAGGTACCTTTCCCCACCATTTTACCCTACAATTAATATAAACTTTTAGTATCTTCATTATACATTTTCCATATGGAACAATTTTTCCT
The DNA here is from genome assembly GCA_013400915.1 of Pardalotus punctatus. Lineage (NCBI taxonomy): Eukaryota > Metazoa > Chordata > Aves > Passeriformes > Pardalotidae > Pardalotus > Pardalotus punctatus. Next base: position 236,311 of record VZTX01009581.1, read on the forward strand.
ATCAGTCCTCACTATCTCTGGGGTTCTGCAGCTGCTGAGCACATCCCACTGCGGCAACTGAGCTGAAGCCTCTAGGAGTTCCTCACTCAGCAGAGCAGAAACAAGCTCTTTAGGCCCTGACCAGTCCCCTCCTGGCAGCTAACAGGGCCAACAGGCATACAAATGGGATGAGAACAGCCCCAGCTACTGCCAAGGGAGAATCACTCCCTGGAGAAGCTGTGGGAGACAGCCAAGCCATGCAGCTTTAAGACAACCTGTTAAACTGCATACATAACCCATCGGTCTTTTTATATTGCTCCAGCCCAGGGGTAAACAGCACCTTCATTTTCTGATCCTCACAGAGCCTTACAAGGAGCAACACTGACCATGTGCACATTTCTTTCAGCTCTACCACAAACTCATTTCTCAAGAGCTACAGTAACTTTTAATGCAATCTGAACGGAAGGAAAGAGGGATAGCGTCCTTTATTGCAGCATTGTGACACATCAAAAGTAATTTGACATATTTAACTACCCAGCCTTAAAAAAAAACGAGGAAAAAAAGCCCCAGTTGCAGTCCTTGCATTCCCCCTCTACCACTGAGTATCCAATACAACAAACTTGGGAAGGAATCAGCTCCTCTGATGGCATGCTCATTCTCAAAGGCATCTAAAACTATTTCTCAGCTTTAATTTAAAAATGGATTTGTTGCAAAATTAACACAGTTCTTAATTCACACAGAAGTGTAAGAAACAAGAACAAAAGCAAAGCATTAATACAGTCTCAAAATTCTCTCACAGTACATTATATTTGAAGCAAGGAAAATTTAAAACTTTATTTCAAAACCAGACAACATTTGAAGAAATAAGAATTATTAATTCACATCAATATTTAAAATATTTAGTATTATTTATATACATGATAAAATTCAGAAACAGATTTTTCAGGGAAGGTATTCCAAGAAAAATCAACGTATTAACAAGTATAAATATAAAAAAAGTATGTAGTCATTAACAGACAGAAAATATATTTGCAAACTAAAAATAAAAACCTGACTTTTTTTTTTCCCCATTCTTACATTAAGTATAACTATAGTATAAGTATAGATACTGAAATCACTTACCTCTTTTAAAATTAGAATCTGATTCGCAGCACGGAGATATTGCAACTGGTGAGTGACCAAAACAGAGATCTTCTGATGTAAGGCCTGACAAATACATCTGTATAGAGATGGAAAGATTAATTAAAATTAAGTGTTCTAAAAGATTTTTATTATTTTTGGAAAACCTCTTTTATTCAATTACTCAGTTTTTAAAATAAGGTGGCCATGTTTACTAGATTTATAAAAACTATATAAAAACTTAACAAACATGTTCCTTATTTAACTTTGTTTTCAAGGTATTTCAAGTATATGAAAAAAATATAATCATTTCTGGTCTGGAAAAAAGAGTAGGCAATAAGACATTTCATTAAAATTGTCTTAAACATTCTTGTAACAAATGTATGTGTCATTAGCTAAATTGCAAAGAGTATTTCAAAAAATTACGCTAAAGGAAAGAGAAAGAAGGACAAGATATTGTGGAAAATTATGGACAAACACAGCTAGTAAAAGTAACTTGAGAGAAGCTTTCAGAGCAACTGTAACACTGAGCCACAGAGTGTTCTGGAGAAATAAACAGTACTACTGATTTAAGCTACATTTTAAGCTGTATTGAGGTAGAGGAGTGAGATCCTGGAACCATCCTCTGAACCTTTTCCCATGGATTCAGAGCTTACCTTCCTCTCCAGTATCTTACTAAAAGTTTGGGAGGGAAAACAGAAGGGATTGGGCACACTAGAGCCAGTCAGCAAGTGCAGGTGAAACCCATATAGTTTTAGTAGAATAGATACCTGGTATCTTTTCAGCAGAGCCTTGAAAGGCCACCAGAGCCACAAAAAAACCCCCAAAATCACAGTAGTAGAGCAATGGTTTGCATTTGCAGAGTCTGTAAGCACATTCTCCATGTACAGCTGGGACAGCACAGACACAACTGAGACCCAACACTACCAATGCTCTCATTGCCTTCATCCCCACAGAAACAAAGCAGGGAGGCAAACCTTCAAGTGGACAACCCTTCTCAACTACTCACTGTCTTAACAAGGAAAACTGGTATTTTCTAGAACAGCAGTGTTCAGTGACAGATAAGCATTTTCTTTTGGATCAGGAATACATTTCCAAAGGCCATCATCTCCCAGTTCACAGAATGGGTCAGGCTGGCTGGAAGGGACCACAGGTCATCTGGTCCAAATTCAATGCAGAAATGCAAACAAGCAGTAAAGGGAGTAAGGTAGAAAAATAACATGACCTTAACAGCAGTATCATCACATTGCTTACTGCATTTCATACTTTCAATTAACTCCCTACAAAGGTTTTAGCATCTATTTTTTCACTCCAACAAAGACTGTAGGAAGCAGATGGTTAATACTACTCTTAGCATAATCACATGCAGAAAGTATATTACAGTGTTAACTGGGCATAAAAAAAGAAGTCAAAAGCAACACTCTTCCTGAGAAAGTTATATGTGTGACACACAAAAGAAACTATAAACCCACAATATTCTTAGGTGGCTAAGATAACAATTAATCAAGGTCTTTTCAGCAGTTGCAACTATTTACACACCAAACTCTTTGTGGGAACATTACTCTGATGTGGTCACTGAAACAAGCCGTACAGTAACAAACACCAGCTGAAGACATCCAACAAAACATTATCTTCTACAAAACCTATCCAGAGAACTGGACAAACATCAGAGAGGCTACAGGAAATGCCTAACAGGAAATCTGCCAAGAGAATATACCAGGTATTTAGTGTGAAGACATCTCTTCCCCTTACACAAGTCCCCCAGCCCATACACCACTCTGATCGCTGAATTTTCCATGTGCCCAGTGTAAGTCTAACAGCTTACTGAGACAAACTAGCCACTAGAAAATCCAATGGCTCAAAACCTTGAAATCTTAATCCTGAGTCACACTGAATTTGGGGAAGGGGAGTGAAGAAGAGAGGAAAAAAAGTGAGTTACTACAACATCAGAGAATTCCAATTCGAACTGCGAGAGCTGTCAGCACAGCTTCTTGCACGATCTTGATCTCCGGAGAGCAGACAAAAATTATCTCTGTGGAAACTTGTATTTCCTCTGATCTATCAGTTCACCCAATTAAGAATTCCTTTGAAAAGCAGCTCTTGATTTCATGTCTATCTGGGTAGAAAGACGCGAGCTGAATAGTTTGTTAGTAACAGGTGCATAGAAAAACTGTTGTCACAATTCACTGGCAGGAGCACAGGCAGGAAAACGTGCAACAAGGAGTATATACTTAGATCTAAACAACTCACTGCTCAGACAGCTCACTAGAAAATTTCCCAATTAAAATACTGAGTCATTATGAAGTGCAGAAAACTAACAAAATACTAAGTAGATATTTAATATCAATCTACTTGAGTTTCATGTTCAAAATATTTTCCTAGTTTGTTAAAAAAATATTCACTCTCCCATTTGACAACATTATTCTGCAGCTGCGAGCATTCAATTTGTACAGTGCCTTGGTTATCACAGAAGACTAGAGCCAAAGTTTGAAGCCAGAGTTCAAAGAGAGGCTCAGCAAAACTGAAGGTGATGAAAGAGCTGGCACAAAAATCAGAGAGATTTCTGAATTCCTTGTTAGTCAAAACTTGGTATTGTCTTAGAATGGAAAAAACCCCCCAAAAACATTCCAAAACAGTCCATGTTTATTTTTCTAACTGCTTCACTAAGGCTTAGTTTCATCATCCATCTACTTTTAGAAATACTGTTCTATGTAACTGAAGAAAAACAACTGGGTGAAAAGCCCAATTCTAGGTGAATCGCAATCTGATAGTGCATCCCTTTCTCAGAGAAGAGATACAGAGAACCCAGGGAAAGCATCCTCAGCAGGGGACATAACTGATCCAAGGGTTCAGACATCTGCTGGAGCATGCCCAGAACTGACACCACCTTTTTACCTGCCTTCTAAAACCCCACGATGTTCACCTTCCTTGTGCTTCTCCACTCCTCTTGAGAGGCACACTCAGTTAGACTGTGAGCACATTTAATGCATGACAAGAGGACAAACTGCTGCACAAACTCCAGTCACCATTGTCACATTTACTAAATACATAAGCGCACACACACACGAGCACAAAGTCACACGAGATTCAGACAGGGAACAAACACCCAAAGGCTCTTCAGCCTTTCTTCAGTACAAGAAAAAGGCAGACAAAGAGACAATGCAAGTTGCATTCTCATCCCCAACTAAGAATCAATTTAAACAGAAAAGTGTTCCTGGCAGAAGTTAAATTGGTTCTTCTGCATGTTTAAGCTAAACAGAAATTTCAACATCCTTGAAAACATATTCTGGGGGCAAGCTACCATCGCCAGTATAAATTTTTTCTCTGAAGTTCAAGCATATGTCCTTTGGTGCAATTTCAATCCATTATGTCCCGAAGGGCCCCTAGACCAGTTTATTCCTGTGTCCAAAGTCCCTTCATACATGAAGCCTTTCTCCTCCAGACATGAAAGAAAAACAAATAAAAGTAACAAAGAAGTCTCCTAAATAGATCTTTTTCTTTTAAGCTGCAGATAGGTTTCTTTCTTTTTTTCCTCCCTGTTCTAGACACCTGAATGTGCTTAACCACCTGTACTCCTTCACCTGGAGTGTAAAGCTGGTCTATGCATTATCTGAAGTGCACAAAACTATTTCAGCTGAGACCTTACACATACAAAACATAACAGAGAGTACTATTTTATTTGTATGGCCAGATATAGTACCGGCCATAAATCCTAGGGAGCAGTTTCTATAACAAGGGCATGACATTGCTAAGCCATACTGGATTTCTGATCTACTGCACTCTAACCTCCTTTTCCATATAACTACTACACTACTGATGCCTGCTCACTGTACGCTCATGGCTTCAACATTTTGCACTTTTTCCTGCTGCATGCACCTATTAATTCACATCCCATAGCCAAGACTTCCCAACTACCTGTCTATCTCCAGAACTGCCTTTAGCATTGCCTGGTTTTCTATCACCTGAAAAATGGAATATCAATGACCTTCATACATCATCAAGAATACCAGAATCAGGACAGACCTCTCCAGAAATTACACCAGTTCAATTCAACAAAAATAAGCAAACAGTATTTTAATTTAACAAACGTATGTAACAGTATACTATAATCCCTTTAAAAAAACCACTGCACTTTGACAGCAAACTGCTACACAATTTAAAAAACATTAACTTGAGCATTGATAGCGCAGGAGACAGTGAGAAGGGGGCCTACAACAACACAGTGCTCCCCTGTGCAAAGGCAAAGTCTTCCCACTTCGTGCATACGAATCCTCATTTGTTCTTTCTTCCCTATCAGGTTTTCTTTTCTTTGAGACAAGTTGTTCTTTAATCTTTTTTAAGTTTTTATCTCCAAGAACCAGCTTTCTTTCACCTCAGCAAAATGTCTTTTCTTTAATGATTCTACTTTCTTCCTCACCATTCTTTCTCCCTCTCCTTTTTGGAAGTTCACATGCAAGTTTAACTTTACTCTAGTTAATACTTATATTCATTTCAATGAAAATAACCACTGAAATGAAATTAAAGCACATGCAGAAGTGCTCACAGGCATAAAGCCTTTGTTATATTCATTTACTTCCTATATTTGCTTTTCTCACCATTCCCTTTACATTGAAGTGGTTTAGCGAGAACAATCCCCCAGCTCTTTTTGCACATTTTGAAGTTTACAAAATTTAAAAAAAAAAAAAGCGTGTTGTGTTTGCCAGAGACAAAAACCCCACACACCCTACACATTCTACTATGCAGTCTCTATTTCTACTACGCTGCTTCTGTTTCTGTGCCTACCTTGATAATAATTTATCTCCATCTCATGACAAGTCCTAGCTGCCACTTGGACTAATGGATAAATATGACTGGTCCACAAAATCTATTGACCTGTTCCAGGCACCAGGCAGCACTGGATGGCTGGAGAAAGTACATAAGCAAGCACAGAAAGATTCTTCCTCTGGCACACATTTCCAGCTTCCGGAGTCCACATATCAGAATTTTTTGAGCCAGAGATCTTGGTGTCTGAGTAGATCTTTGCAAACTTTTCCTATGTGAATCTGCATACCTCTCCTTTTACTCATTTACCCTCCTCTCAAGCACTTCTGGGGCTTAGGTAAGAATGCAATGAGGAATTTGGGATCTTTTAATCCATGCACTTTGCATGATGGAATTTTCTACTCTTCATTTGCTCTTCCAGGGGCAAAACTGAGAGAGAAAAGACAAATGACCATATATTCAAGACAGCTTCCTGTTACAAAAAACTAGATTTGCAGAATTCTGTCTGATAGTAGGAATGATATACCTGTCCATACCACTCCCAAGAATCAGCACGACTTCAGGTCTGATTTTAAAAGATTCCTAAACTGTCCTGCAACTCTGTCTATTCTCACAAGCACAGAGAAGGAAGAGAAAGAAATCATGCTGATTATCAATGGAGACCTGCACACAGCTCCTGTCACTAGGAATGATACAAGGGAAGGAACAATACCTACAGTAGTGCATGTCTCAATATGCCGATGAAATATAAATCTCACTCCTAAAAACATGATTTTTGAGTCATTTTTTGAGTTGCTGGTGGGGGACAGTTTAATTTACATCTAAAGGTGATCTGAAACCATATATCTATAGCGATATATAGATAAACAGGGAGAGTAGGATATTTCTTGGGACCCAAGTGCAACTCAGTGATTTTCTTAGAAATCTGTATCTGTGATGGCTGTTCCTCATTTTGAAACTAGAGGTCTCAAAATACTGTATTTCTTAGAAGTTAATTAAAAGTTATTTTTATTGAAATAAATAAAAAATAAAGGCATATTTTCATACATACATGTAAAATATGTAAAAACCCATATAACTATACTGCCAACTCCCCAGTAGAAAAAGGCTGAAGCATGTTTACTGCTAACTGTCGAGAACTCACAAGAAAAAAAGGCAACAAATAACACAAAAATAGGAAATCTTCAGTTTATACCTTCCTAGGTCCCACAGAACCTGATCAGGAAAGAGGAATTCATTGAAAAACTGGCTTTATCTGCTCCATCATCCACTGAACAACTTGTCTGTATCACAGAGAAATTCTTAAGAGCCACAATCACTTATTAACAATATCATGGTCTGTTTTCGCACTGAAGCTGTGCTACTTGCATTCTTTCTCATTAGAAAAGTATTTTATATTTTAAACTGCTTGCTGAAGTAGCAGAAAATTAACAAATGTAATGAACCAGCCATCCACACACCACAGCTCTGGGGAATTACTAGGAACACATCTATCTTTGATGTAAACACACAGACTAGGCACTTGTTAAAAAAATTAAACATCAATATAAAATTACCAGAAAAAAAAAAGAGTGAGTGAACTGAACAACATCCACTTCAGATTCTCATTAAAAAATCCCGTTTCTTCCGTCTCGTCCATTGTTTTCAGCCTCGCGGTTTGGACTCCTAGGGCGGCAGCCTGCATGAAGTGGTATTTTGGACATTCCTCAGTACCATGTTCTAAGAAATCATTCTTGCCCAAGTGCTCTCTGCCTTCTCCACATTTCTAGCACTATTCAGGAAGCATTAAAGTACATGCCTTGCCTTGTTTTCCAAAGCAACTTACTGAACATAATGCTCTCCCCACTACCCCCAGCACCTTTACAGCTTCCATGAATGCCTCAGAAGACAACTTTTGTTTGTAAAAAAACTCTCCCTTAAAATTTTGTGCAGGGAGGCATTGCTCGGCTTTCCTTCCCACTACTCCTCCACCCAGTCCATTTTCTAAAAAACGCTTTCATTCTACTTTGCATGTTTTTCTCAGTCTGATGAGGAATTTGGGAGAATAAATGAAAACACAGGAACAACCCCAGCTACTTTTCTGAGTTTCAAATTCTCTGAGATAACCTCTTTATTCCTCCTCATCATCACACATTTATCAGCAACACATGCTGTGCTCACAGAGCAATGGCTTCTAGCTCCTTTATGGTTTTGCACACGCAAAAATCCACACTTCCAGTTTTGCAGAAGAATGTACTTACTGCCAATGTCACAGCTCACACGAAAAGCAGAATAAGCTGAAGAGGCAGCCTGACCTCCTTCACAAGGCACCACAGTACTTTCCTGTTTCCCTCTTCATGAAAACACCTTAAGATTTCAGGAAGAGACAGGCTAACAGCTCAGGTGGGTGCACTTTCAGAACTCAGACACTGATATGGTCAGAGGCTGGAGTTGCAGAGAGATCATATGCAGAAACAGAAAAGCAGCAGCTGAAGCCTAGAAAGCTTCAATAGGCATTAAAGGAATTTGACAGCATATGTGAACTACAGAGGAGATGAACTCCATCTATCAGCCATGGCAGGTGAAAAATGAACATAAAGCCTATGCATCATAAAACTCTTACTCCATACGAGCTGATGGAAACAAACAGTGGCCTTTTAAAGAAATCAATAAAATAAAGCAAAATGCTAATGGGGTTTCAGAGAGTCCAGATTTGAAACTGCAAACATCAATAGGATGTACAATTTTCAAATTTAGGTACTAAAAGCTTCCCCATATGGGGAAAAAAGAACGCATGCCACTGCTACTTGATGCAATTTCCATGACCATTTCTGCAAGATTTCTGCAAGTTTTTGTGATTAGCTAGGGGTGGACAGGAGAGAACAATAGTAAAACCAAATTAATTTATGTATTTCGAGCATGGAATTCAAAGGATGCAAGTATGCTAAAGAAAACACATTTATTGAAGGCTTCAACTGAAGACCACTGAATTCCATTGACAGAAGCTTTTCCTTCCAATAAATCCTAGATTATGCCTTTTAACATCAAGAGTTGCAAGCTGTGGAGAAGCAAGGACAAAACACTGGCTGGGACTAACCAGATTATTCTCATACTCACCGTGTGCCTTAGATTTGACAGTCTCAGAGATGGAGAAGAAGAAACTCACTGAGAAGGGAACCTGACTTTTAATGAACACTATCCTGTTTCTTTGGGAATGGGGGAAGGTCCAATATCCCTCTCTTACATGGTAAACTTGTACATTCTCTTTCCCCCTATTTCTGCTCTCCGCAGTCTACTCTGCAGGCAACATGCCCTGTTTCACCTACCCAACAGTAATTTCAGCCACTCAAGAACTAAAATGAAAAATTATTCAAGAATCTAAGACAGTTCTGTCCTTTCCTTTAGCCACTTGAATTAAGTGCTTATTACCAGCAAGTAAAGCTGTAGCAAACTAAGAATCAATTTAAAATCCCACCCTGTTTCATTCTTCACTCAGTACGAATATTCATAAAACCCATTATTCATAAACCCCAACACTCACGTACGAAATTCAACATTTTCCTTAAGAAAATTATATATATTTCTGCAAGAATAAGTCTATTTATAATATCCTCAAAACAGATTTTTACAGGGCTTTTAAAAATAAAGAACAAAATCAATGAAACATGAAGGGAAAAAAAATCCTGTATCTTTCAATTACATAAAACAGGGGAAAAACAAATCAGAACGTTGAATGTACTAAGTTTTGTGAAGAAATCCATCGCCCTAGAAATGCTTTCCCAAGTTGTTCTATAACAAATTACAATATAACAACTGCATCTTAAATGAAAATAAAGTAGTAACGTACTTTTCAAACAAATGTCTTCCGACTTCAGCATCTACTGCACTCAGTGGATCATCCAAAAGATAGATGTCTGCATCTTGATACACAGCTCTAGAACATTTAAAGAAATGTCAGTATCAAAGTCTTACATTAGTTTACTTTAGTCACTGGAGTCTGATAGTTCATAAATTTTAGGAAGAGCAAAAAACACTAGCCTGGCCAGATTTACACGGGCCTTCTGTCCCCCACTCAGAGTAGCTCCACGATCTCCTATTACTGTTAGGTCACCATTTGCTAATAATTCCAAGTCCTGTGAATGTGAAAGAACAGAGAATTTTTTTTTTAAATAATTTTAACTTCAAAGACTGACAAAGCTGTTTCAACATAATATTTTCTTATTTGAAAAGTATTAACATCTCACATTAAAATACAAAGTTTCATACTAAATGTAATATCTGCAGTTACTTTATGACTCTATACCTTCAGCAAAAGGTAAGTGAGAAAGCAGAAAAAATAGATAAAATCTTAAAGTTCACTTTTTCTACAGTTCTGCCAGAGAAAAATGCACCACTATCCTTAAGTCCTACAAAGAATATTTACTAGTGATGCAGAAAATCAAGCAAAATATTAAACAGTCTGACATTAAATTTTTTATTTTTTATTAGAACAAAATCACGTGTCACAAAAAAGACAAACTGAACTAACTGTTATCGGTAAATTATCTTGCCAATGTCCCTAAAAACTACATTATTTTTATTCTTACTGCAATGCATTCAAGAGAAATAACTACAACATTCATCACACAGATTTGGTTAATTTCAGAGCTCAGGCCTTTGGACAAGACAACGAAATCATACAGTGTTCCATGTCATATTATTGTATTTCCTATCCAGGAAACACAGATGTTATACATTAAGCTACAAAACATATCCTTATTCACAGCTTTTGCAAGATACATAAATTTGCAAGAAAACTATGAAAGCAAATCTACCATCAAACATGAAGTGGGGATTTTTTTAATGCTGTTTGCTGTCTTTTAAAGTCATTAAAACCTTAAGTTTAGACAACAGCATGACTGAATATCAGCAGGAGATATTAAAACTCTAACTGCCAAGTGTAGAAATCTTGCAAAAAATGTTCATTACAGTAACCATCTGCTTTTCACCTGTGTTGCTGCTGACAGAAATATCATAACATGCTGCACACAACCTTTTTAGCTGCCAAGCAAAATGTCTGTTTCTTGACAAATCTGGCTTAATCCTCTTCTATATCTCATGTCACAAATTCCTTTGCACACAAACCTTTCAAATATATTTTTTCATAAAACTACTTGGGTTCAGCAAGTTCTCCAGTATATAGCTCTAAGGTTCTTTTGATAGGTGTTGGCAATGCATAATACACAACAAACATGACATTTCAAAGAAAAGCATATAGGGTATTGACAAAATGAAAGTCACAAATGGTTCTAGCTTGATCATTTGTCTTCTGCCTCTTATTGCATTTGCACACATCCCTACCATAATAGGCATGAAAAGGGTTAAAATGTAATTATGAAATGAAATAATAGGGAATAGCTTTTCCCAAATTTCAGTGCTTCACATAAGCGACACCTCCCCCTAGTGGAAGTTCTAGGAATTAAAAGAGGATGCCTACACGGGAATGGCAAAAACAATTACACGTATTTCTGATAAGCAACAGGAGTTATTTCACATGCTACTAATAACAATCAATTCCATATATTGTACACTGCAGCACGTACCACAGGTCTGAAAAACACTAAGATGAAAATAACGATCATAGAAAGAAAACACACCAAGAGAAAGCCTTACCTTTTTAAGAGCACAGACTTTTAAAACTTTTTCATATTTTTCTTTCTCATATTCCTTGTCAAACAGAATATTACTTCTTACAGTGCCAGAAAACACCCAAGGCTGCTGAGAAACATAGGCAATTCTTCCAGTAACATTTATCAAACCTCTGTCTTTAGGCAGTTCACCAAGCAGGGCACTTAGGAGCGAAGACTGGAAAAGATTTTTTAAAAAAACAACAAAGTAAAAATAAAAAATTTGCTTGCATTAAAGACATCACAGAGATTGAGCAGTTCTTACTGGCACAATGGCCTATTTCACCCTGTCACTCAAGCTACTGCTAATAGTGGAAAAGCACTAGTACCCTTTACATGCAGTCTAGAAGCAACATACAAAGTACTGCTTAACACCACACCATCTCCTTCCCACACCCAGAAGGCAACAAGGCAACTGGCCCATCTTGAATGCCAGTATCTTGATGTGGAATGTGTGATTATACACATAAAGGAACTGCACATTTTCAGGTTTCTAGTTTTCACATTTAATAGACTCATAAAAGCCTCATGAAATGGTGTAAATATTAAGACTTACTTTTCCAGCTCCTACAGGCCCAATCACAGCCAATAATTCCCCTCGTCTGACAGTAAATGAAATTTGCTGAAGTGCTGGGGTTCCTAAACTCTGTAGATTTGAGAAAAAGTCAGAATTCCTCAGTAACGAAATATAAAACATCAAAATAAATACTTGGAAACAGAAGACAATGTGCATAGATTACTATAAACTAGCAGTCCATATGCCCCCCATACTTTCAGGCATATGGTTTTTGCCTCTTCAGTGATTCCCAAACACTTTCGAAAGACCCTCATCCTTCACCACAAACACGGAACACAGATAAAACAGCACTCAAGGAATAAGGAGCCCAAAGGCAGAAGAAGCAGTGCTTCCTCAGAGCCCACACACCCTTGCTGCTGCTCAGCACAAGGCTGGGGTGGCAGCCTCAGAAACATGACATTCACAGCCCCAGCATGACACGCTCAGCAACTCCAAGTGGACAGACAAACGCTGGAAAAAGGGAGGGCTGAGGCTCTCTCAGAGCCTCAGGAATGCCACGTCCATGTTTGCTCTGGTCAAGGCTCTACCCAAAGCAAAATCAGAAAAATGGCATTTGACTTTACACAGCTTCATCTTGTGTACTGGGTATTCTCACAGACTTTTAACGGACGATGGACGTTGTGAGCTATTTCTGTGAAAATATACTACCCTAGGATTGTCTGTTTAATATTCCTTACTAGTATGCCTGTCCCTTATGTTATGTATAAGCTTATTTCCCAACATATTTTGCACCTCTTCTATCAAGGTTGCAAAAAAACCTACTTGTGGAAAGAAAGGATGCTCATGTCTTTAATAGCTATGCTAAACAGTGATTTCTAAGGAGCTGGGGCAGCTCCCTCTCATTAAAGCAAAACACCCTTTGTAACAGAATCTGCCTTTACAGGCATCTTAGCCCACACTAAGCTTGACTGACACTAAAATGCAAACAGTAAAATATATGCATTTTAAAAACCCCAAACAAGTATTTCTGTTAAAGGACCAAATGAAACCGCAGCCTTAAGCTCCAAAAACAGAAGAGCAAAGTTAACAACAACTTAAGATCTCCAGCCACCTTTTGAAGTCAAGTGGCTGAAGAGGCCACCACCTAACCCCACACAAAAGACACCACAAGAACACGTTCTGGGACTGCAAAAGGAGGAAGCCTGCAACTCATTTCCAATCATTTGGGAAGAAACAGAAGTCCAGTATCCATCCACATCTCTGATGGCTGGGATAGCACACACGTGGCTCACTTGGGCCAGGAGAACTCCCAGGCAGGCAGCCCCGCTCCCAGAGCTCCCAGCTCACGGAAGCAGCGCAGAGTTCACATGAATCCTCACGCTGTGAGAACCCGAACTCACGCTCCCTGCGCAGCTCCACAAAATCACTTTTGCTGCTATTGTGAACTCCCACAAGGTGGCACCAACGAGACTTTTTCCCTTTTCTCCACACAACCCCATCGCCTGCCTCAAGAAGCATTTCACCACGAAGTGGATTCCTCTGTCCAGAGTACACAGCTCAGGTGCTCGCCTAGTGCTAAGGTCAGGCTACCAATTTATGGTAGCCAGATTTTATTTTATTTTTTTTTTAATACAGAGTTTGTAGGAAGAGAAAATATCTCTTATTAAATCAATGCCTATAGGGAAAAAGTAACTTTTCAGACACACAGGCCCTTCTTCAGACCTCTTGAGGCTGGGCTTCTGGCTTCACAGAAGTTCAAAGACATTTCCTCCCACATTAATTTTTTTTAAAAAAATATAAGAGCAAAAAAAAAATTACAGAAAATTTTTAAAAATGCTTTTAAACTATTGCTGCCATACTATATATTAAAGCAGCATTGGAAGGCATCGTAGAGCCTACACAAAAGCAGTAATTCAAGCAAACAGCACAGACACACACACCCAAGGGGCATGATATTTTTGCAGAATAGCATTTATTACAATTAAAGACAGTTTGTCCTGAATTCATCACACCTATTTTTAGGCACTAAACTGAGGCACTTAGTTAACAGCACAGACTAATATTTCAGCTAAGTTCACCTGACAGCTCATTACCACAAATGTCCCAGCTTCCCTGTGCCCTGTCAACTTGCGGTGTCTCTAACTTTCCTCCTTTTGCCTAACCTTGCAGATGGGTTGTTCATGGGACTCGGCTATTAGAAAACTAATCTCATTAAAAGTGATTCATTTTCTATTGCTTTATCCCTATGAACTGCTTCACCACAAGGTCATACATAGCAGCATGAACAACCAGCATAAGGGAGGCAACACACAGAGACTGCAAGGACAGGAGGACACAAGAATATCCATCCCTTCAGGGGCAGCAACTCCTCAGGTGAGCTTGGGCAGACCCTACATGGGCTACAGATAAGAGAATGAAACAGCTCTGGCCACCCAAGGGATACAGAGATCACGTATTGCATAGAAGTACGACACTACTTACACTTCCCAGGTAAGGACTAAAATTACAAGGCATAAATTTGGCCTCTGTTCAAATGCTGAACTTTTAAATCTGAAGTTGCTCAGTTGAGCAGACAGACAGTTCTGTAAACTCAAGGCACATCAGTTAAAAGCCATACTGAAGAATCCCTAGTTCCGTGCCAGTATCAGACTAGCCTGTGGTACTAAAGACAGTACTTGCCTTAGTAAAACAAGAGTGTGACCAGAAATTAATTGGTTTTGTTTATCTTTTGAGAAATTGTAATACCATGTCAGGTCGTTTTCCTAAAAGTGTAGCTAACAATTTCTTTTTTACTTCAAGTGATTTTGGATTCATGGGTTGCTTGTTGGTTGTATTTTTCAGTATCTCTTTTGGCACACAATCTCTAAAAATAAATAAAATTATCATCTAGCTGTACAGAGTCTGTACAGACATCCAAAGTGTCTTGAGAAACTTAGTCAGGGTAGAAAGCTAAGCCATTTACTTGACAAAGGACAGCATATTTTCATTATTCCTTTCATAACTTGTCTCTATCATAACTTATCACTTTTTCAGTGAGCAATTCTGTAAAATTATTTTGGATCACTGTAAGAGTATATGAGAAACCTTCTGAGCAGATCTTAACAGTTCTGAGAGAACTGCTCTTCTGCCATGCACACTGCAATTAAATATCAAAATGAAAGTTACATTGACAGTTTCATGGATGGTTTGTTGGTTTGGGTGTTGATTTTTTTTTTTAATTAAAAGAAGAACAGTGATTCCAGTCATGCCACCCTGCTTTATGCAATAAAAACAACTCATGGGAGAAAAAAAGGTGTTTTACACATATTATGCAACCATTTCCTATAAATTGTTAACAGTGGTGCCAAAGCCAGTTTGAGAAGAAAACAAAGATTAAGCAATACATTGCAATTTGCATTAGAATGTATTCACAATCAAGTCTTTCACATAAATTAATTTTTAAAAACTTGGTCAATGTCCCAGAAACATTGATGTCACAGAGAACTCTGGCAAAGTAAAGCAGAGTAAAACACTGATTTTCTTTAGCAGCTGAGCAGCAGTAGGTAGATCCTCACATATGTTTTCACACCTGATCTTCCTTGGGACATAGCACAGGTAGGGGAACAGGGTTTAGAAAGGGAAATATGCAATGTTGAATTTGCATTACATTTATACGCGAAAGTCATTTTTAGAGCTTCCAGCACTTGTAATGGAGACTGAAGGCTCTCTTTTGTGAGGATACTGGCAGGTTGTAATAGTGCTAACAATTCATCACAAATTGCTGCTTACCTTAGCAATTGCAGTTTTAAAACAAAAACAGTCACCCTTTGCCTTTCTTACATAAAAGAGACATAATAAATTTATCACCTGTTTATTGTCCCTTTTTCTAGCCATTTTGATGAATTTGGTGCATTTTAAGCAGAGAGAAGTTTGCAGCTGAACAGTCTCAAAATACAGAGCAACAAATGTGTGCTGACTCACCTCTAAAGCTTCCAAATCCATTGTGAGAAGTGTAATATTGTACTGGTTCTAGACTAATGGACTGATCAAGCACTCAGCTGACAGAAAGAAACCCCACACAATAAGGCCCACCTTGTTGTGCTGTCTGTCCTTAATTCCAAGTACCTCAGCCACAATACAGTAATGCTTAGTAACAAGAGGTATTTTCCCACAGAAATGCAAAGTTTTTCATTTAGTATAATATTAAGGAATAGCTACTTTTCAGATGCACTTGATAGTGTTTTCAGTACTATTCCATACAGTTAGCTTAACATACTGAAAGGGTCCTCACACACAAAGGTTGGAATACAAAATATCAGCACACTACACATACACACACTGCATTTTAGACTTCAAATGCCAGCAGCACCAATATACTTAATATTTAAGTAAATTTACCTTATCCCAATAGCAAGTCAAATCTTGAACATGAAGAATGATATTTTCATTATTACCATGCAGCTGTGGCTTGAAGTGCGAGACCTCATCAAGCATCAGAAAGTTCTGCAATAGAAGAAAAGCAGAGGATACTGCCTAATGTAAGACTAAGAATGGGAAAGGAACCCAAATATGTTTTTTGAAAGCAGCATACAGAACATTAATTATGGGGATGGAAAATCAACCGCAAACAGATCAAAGAATGGCATTTCCAAAGCAATGCACAACTACAACAGTGTACCTCTAACCAGCTAGCTCTCTCTCCCAAAAAAACTCCAAAAGTGCAGATTTAATAAGAAAATATTCTAACAATCACATGCTCAATAAAGAATTCCAAAAGGAAATAGCCCTTAAGAACCTGTCCCGTCTTTTCCTTGAATCACTAACATGCTTTAAAATTGTTTAACTTCCTCTTTTCATGCAGAAGAGGTGAAACCCTCACTGCAAAAACTTATCCCTCTACAGCTTTGTGGTGGTTTTACTTGGCCCAGTTTTTGCTAGTGGGTAGGGAGGGGCACAAAGATGGCTCCTGTATGTCCTGTGTGAAGGTTCTGGACATTTTTCACCCTGTCCAGCAGAGCCACTCTCTGTTGCCTCTGAAAATGATGGACATGCTGCTGGCCAAACCTGGGCCAAGTAGAACTGTTAGTTACGCCTCTGTGAAAACATATTTAAGAAGAAATCAAAACAATGGGTGCACGCACTTCTTTGTAGCCAGAGGAGGAGGAGGAGGTAAAAATATGTGAGGGAAAACAACATGGAGACACCAAGGTCAGTGGAGAAAGTGGGGGAGGAGATGCTCCAGGCGCCGGAGCTGAAAACCCTCTGCCGGCCGTGGTGAAGACCATGGGGGGAGCAGGTGGTCCCCCTGCAGCCCATGGAGTCCAGGGGGGTGCAGAGATCCACCCACAGCCCATGGTGAGGTGCCCATGCCAGAAGAACAGGGGGATGCCTGGAGGAAGCTGTGAGCCAGTGGGAGTCCCAGCAGAGACTGAGAGTTGCAAAAGCTGTGGACGAGAGAGAAAAGCCTTGCCCTCGGGATGGAAAAAACCTTGCCTGGGCTTGGGAGCCTGCACCTCGCGGACAAGCACTCGTGTTTGCAGCAGATTTCGGCCGGGCTGCTGCTCGTGAGATTGGACCCACGCCAAAGAAGTTCTCAGAGGACTGTCTCTCGTGGGAGGGACCCCATGGCTGAGTAGAGGACTCTTCTCCCTGGTGGACTGACCCTGACCAAAGGGAAACCCCCATACCCTGCCCCACCCCGGAGTTGTTGGTTGTGTGAAAGAGGGAGGGGGGTGAGCTGAGAAATGGTGTCTTAAGAGGGAGAGGGGTGAGTAGAGAAACAGTGTTTGTAGCAGAAGAATTGTGGTGATGGACTGACTAAGAAAAAAGCCCCATACCCTGCCCCCCACCCGGAGCTGCTGGTTGTTTGAAGGAGGGGAGGGGGGTGAGCTGAGGAACAGTGTCTTAAGAGGGAAGGGGGGTGAGTAAAGAAATGGTGTCTCGAAAGCTTATTTTTACCTCTCATTTATCCTCCGACTCTGTTAGGTTAATAAATCACTTTACAACTTAAGTCTCTCACCTGTTTGCTCATGTTTTTCGTGCGTCCCCTCCCCATCACTGCCTCATCTCAACTCATGAGTCCAGTGTGTTTGTGTTAGTTTGAGTCCTCTCCTCTGCGTAAATGCAGCAGGAGAGAGCATAGAAAGCAGACGTCGTAGGTCCCTGGCATTTGGCCAGGGTCAAACCACGACAAGCTTTGATGGCAAAGGCATATGTTATTTCATTGGAAGAATGATGAGGTCACACTAAGCAGTTGTCCACTGTCTCTATTTAGCATTCTTCAAGTGACCAATAGAAGACAGAACATTATCTGAACAGTCCCTCATTTTGAAGTCCACGACATTAACAAAAAAAGAAACCTGCTTATATGTGCATAACTGGCTCATTGCACTTTCACTACTGAACTTCTATTCTACATTACATCCCAGTCAGCAAACCTTTCCTTTAATTTGCAGAAGCATGCATTTTGTACCACAGCCACACTTCTACCACACCTCGCCTGATGCTAGATTATAAATAGCCCAAACACATTTAGAAAGGAAAGGGGCTATTTCCACAGAAAACTTTCAAGGCTGACAGCTACCACAGTTTTAAGAGAAAACCAAAAAAATTCTATCATGCTTTGACTCAGAGTGTAAAGACTTTAAACAGGCAGCAGCAGCAAGTATTTTGAGAAGACAAGGAAGTTCTTGATCTTAGAAGCCAAGACCAGTAAACAAGTACCTAGCTAACAGTCATGAGAGTACTTAGGTGGCAGATGTGAGATAGCTGCTGAAGACTTACAGAAAACAGTAACTTAGAGGAAGCAAGAGGAGGATGTCAGGGGCCATGGGAGGGCAGGGAGAGTACTGCTGGGCGTTCACAGGCACAGAGGAACTTCCCAGACTCCAGCTGGTGGGCATTGTTACAGAGTACAGTGAGAAGTCAAGCATTTTAACACAGCAGTTCATGTTAGCACACTCTTGTTCTGTTAGCACCAGACATCAGCACTACCAATGCTCATTTTTACTGAATTTGAGTCTTCACTCCAGTATTGAAAGCAGGCACAAGACAGAAGCTAGGGCTCACAACTGTCCTCCATAGCTGACAGGGTAGTGCAGCGTACATGAAATACGAATCCTACAGCTCCCTTCTTCCTACTGTTCTTCAAATCCCAGTCCCAGCATGTCTGCATATCTGTACACATGTTCCTCTTACTTCACAAATGTCTGCAACAGCTCTTTGCCATGTACACTTTTCTCCTACTTCTCAGCCTACCCTACAGTGCATGTCATGTTTTTTGTACCTGCATACACAGCAACATATTCCATTTCCAAAACAGGTTATTTCATCACAAATCCCAAACTGCAAAACCAAAATAAGGCTGCGTTTGTCAGCGACGTTAAAACAACAGCAAAGTAAGAGAAGAAATCCACACACTCTTCCAGTCAGTAACAGTACCTTGATCCGTCGGATGCTGATGACTGACTCGGACACTCTCTCAACAGCCGCAGGGAAGAACAGGGTCACTGTGAGCCTCACTGCTCCGTACAGGGACACTGCCACAAACACCCTGCTCGCAGAGATAACATTGCCAAGTAGTACATATGCCATGAAAGTCATGAACACTGTTATTTTGCTTGCCACAAAGAATGAGGCTAAGTTCAGTCCTCGAAGGTAGGAGCTTTTCATAACCATGGCAATCTCCTTCCTAAAAATGCAAAACATAAACAAATCACATCAATCTCTCTCATTACTGCTACCCTCAACAACAGGATGAAGGAAACTGCCTCTCATGATTTTACTTTCATATCCTTTCTCCTCCCCTTGCACCACCCCAACTCATAGGTAAAGAACCATGAAGAAAACATGTTATATGGTAAATAACAAAAAAAAAAAAAAAATCTAAGAAGCTTAGAATTTTTAAATTTAATAATGATTTCATAATTTATTATATTTAATATCTTAATAGCTATAGATAATAATTACTTTTCAGAAACAGAAAACTAAGGTACTATTTTTTTCTTCTTTAGTCAAACTAGTATTTTAATTCAGATCCTAATCTGCTTCAAATATTTTTGGGTTGCATGCAGCAGCAAAGAGGAAAGAAAACCCCTGTATAAAGGCCAAGCACCCACAAACTCCTGATCTTCACAATATCAAAATCCCATAGAGTTCAGTCACAAAACTCATTACAAGACCAACACATACTCTGTAGTTGAAAAAAACAGGGCAATTTCCAAAAGATCAAGAGTTTGCCAATGGCCCAAGATCTGCCATTATTCAACCGCTGCTCTTCAAGCTGTATCACAGGATTTAGAGTATTTCCTTTCATCTCATTCTAAATCCTTCCCAATTTGGACTCTGCTCCTGGATTCTTTTGCTCTAGGAATTCTGGTTCATAAATTAGGACAACACTGATCTGGGAGGCCAATTGTTCTGCCATTCATTGCCCAAGCTAAATAGTTATTGAAGTACTGCACAGACACATAAGTCTCCCTCCAGCAACTGAAAAGCCGCTGATGCATTTGTTCTCAATTTCCACTTCAGTTAAATTGCAGTTTCCACTTCTAAATGACTCAACAAGTACAATCCTCAAAATGTTAGTGCATGATCATCTACTACAATGTGGATGCTATCACGCTTACCTCCTTATTAAAATAATTCTTTTTCTTTATCGAGAGAGCTACAACAACTTGCTTCTTCCCCATATATTCTACTTTTGTGTACTCAAAATACTATCAAATAAAAAATCCAGAAGCAATTCCTAATTTCTCTTTCCAAATATTCTGACAATTCTTAGGGGAAATCTTAATAATTTTGAACACCTTCCCCTTGGAACGATACATTAAGATTTTAGAAACTCAAGTTGTGCTCATACAATTTGAAGTAAATTAAGTAAGCACTTAATGAAGAAAAGGATGCAGGATGCACTACTGGAAAACTAGTTAAGCAACTTTCCCACTATACTTGCCAAATTGGCTGAACTGACAGACTTTTATCGAGTTTCAAAGACTTATTTTTTCAGCTTAAGGGTTCACAATCTCTGATCTCCTCCAGAGTACAGAGAAAGAACATTTGTATGTAAACTATTTGAATTGGGTCTAATTCAATTACTTCTACAACCCTGGATGAAACTCTTTTCCCACCCTTTAATAATCCTTAATAATCCCCTCATTATCTGTGGATAATCGGCAAGTTTTTTGTGCTACTCTCCATAAATACCAGATAAATTACAACCTACCTGCAGGCTGCATATAATATATTACACTGTCTTGAGGCACAAACTTATATAAAAGGAAACTAACATGGACAGACACAAGAAAAAAGAGCAACAGAGGAGTTCAGATGGCATCTTAGCCACTGTAAAGCACCAATGTGGAAATACTGGACAATAAATCACTCAGCTAAATTTAAGACTTTTAACTACAGTTTTCCACAATACAGTTAAAGAAAGGAAAGAGCACTCAAGATCTTATTTCTCTCCATCATTAAAAAAGAAGCCTCTAATCCTAATGAGGTGTTGAACTTGGAAATCTAAAATTTAGTGATGTGAATACACCCATTGAGGAAGCTTTCAATAAAGAAATATCCTCTCTGGCTCCATGCAAGACAGTAAAGCTTTCTGTCAGTCATGACCATTGAATCAGCACAGGATCCTATAACCCAAAAAAGGAAATTATTATGTGCATGGGAAAAAACATCTCAGGGAACATTTGCAAGTTTGCAAGCCTGCACATGGATGTAAAGGAAGAAGATTCCTTTAAAGAAAAGGATTTCCAAAATAAAACATTTAAAACAAAAAAGTCAGATAATCTCCAGCAGGGTAACAACCTTCTATTCATATGCTGGAGAGGGACATGACATTAAAATTAGACTATGAGAAAAATGCACCTGAACTCCTAGAGTTATCCTTTGGCACTGAATGCTGTTACAGTGTCAAGTAAAAGGACAAACACTGACTGAAAATCAAATTCATTGGTATGTTTTAATCTAACGTCAATGGACCTCTGAAATGAAATGTCTTAGGATACCAAACTCAGCTGGCCTTGCCAGTTGATTAACAAGGGAATTTCTGATCTGCTGTCTTTCTCCCCTCTGCCTTTCCCAGGTGGCTTGAGTAATACTTCAAATGCATGAAAGGAAGCAGAGAACTACAATAGAATGTTGTCATTTAGGATGGAAAGTCAGATCCCATCTATTTCTGAGAAGGGAAGTGTCTCCCTATAGGTTCCTTGCTATCAGTTTACAGAACAGTGAGGATGAAGTTGCTGCATTACAACTGCTACAGCTTATTAGTTACTGGTTTTAAACACAACTGTAAAAGAAACCATAAAAAACTTTATCAAATTGTATTAAATTAATTTAATAATTAAATTTATCAAAGTTTGGAGGGTTTTTTAATTTTTTATTCCCTTAAAATGTATTTTCATTCCTCCACTTTTGCTATATAAAATATAAAAAAAATTTTAAAAAGGGAAAAAAAGCAAAAAATGAGTGGAAAAAAAAAGAAGAAAAAAAGAACAGAAAAAAAAAAGGCCCCCAAAAGTGCAAGTAAACTGTATTTTAATGCACAAAATAAAGCACTTATTCACATGTGAAAAATGGAAACTGACATTGGTCATACACCAAGCTGTATTTTTCCAGGATTACCTTCTTAAACCATTCACAAGTTCGGCAAATGATTTTTCCCAAGCATACATCTTTATTATCTTCATACCGCTTATCACTTCATTCATGGTCCTAATCCTGACATCTGTTAAGGCAGCTGTCTTGCTTCTGAAAACAGGACAAAGGAAAAATTCTCAGATTCTCCAAAGAAGACAATTTATGATCATATAACATACTCATTTATAAAGTTTTTGCTTTTACTTGTAAAGGTGATTCCCATAACTATAATTGCATTAAAAGGTTTTCCCGAAGATCAGTATCTTAAAGCTGACACACAGCAGACGGACTTGGTATGTTTGTATTCCTGGTTCTCAGAGAACTGTGAGTTGATTCAACATTCAGAATTACATGTCAGTTTGCACAAACACATGGTATTCTTTAAACAACATATCTGCATACCCAAAAGGCCACACACAAAAACATGCACAACTATGGTTTGCTTTTCTGTTATTCGTGGGATTTGTGGAAGCAGGTAGAGAGGTCAGGCAGACAGGCTCCAAGATGGCGAAGAGAGAACTTTATTTACAAGAAGTTCCTTTTATACACACTAATAAACAATTGTCTATTGGCCAAAGACAATCCACCCCCAAAGACCTATTGGTTATGGCTCGTACACCTCTAACACTAAACACAGAGATTAAGAAAGTACAGTTTATCTATATTCTCCATGAGAGAGAAAGAAAATCCTAAAACACTGCAACTACACACAACTATTACATTTAGAACTAAACAAAAATCAGAAAATTACTTTAAAAAGAAGATTTCAAAATGCATAAGGCTCTTTTGATGCTGCTAAAGAAAATGGCCTCATTTGTGACTTTTAGGATTAACTGTAGTTGGAGCAGAGATTACTTAGGTACATAAGCTATAATTTATTATATAATCTAGATATGGTTTCTTTTAAAAATAAATATTATTTAAGCATTAATTGTACTTAACACTAATTTAAATATGTCTATTTTAGTCCCACATTATGTTTGCACTGATGAAAAAAATGGAAAATATATCTAATTAAATAACAAAGTCACAATATTAATTTGGGAAAAAGGATTGAAAGTTAGAAGCCACATAATGAATGCATAAATCATGCTAATAGATGCTATTACAATTCTGAATTCATTCATGTAGACAAACACTTTCCACACAGAGAGCTATGGTAGACCTTATTTTGATAAACCATACCTTTACCGGCTAAATTACTTATTTTTACATGTATCAATGAAAGTTAAGATTCAGAGATCATTAAAAAAAAATCCAGTATTTTTAGAAGTGTGACTGGGCTTTCTCAGTTTAACCTGTTCCATGTAAGATTTCTCTGATACACTGGAAGAAATTGCCACATTTAAAGAACGTAAGTAGAAAGAATTCCAAGCACCTACTTGTCATTTTAAAAAAACTTCTCAGCACCAGCGTTCCATAAATGTTAGGATGGCTGAAGCAGGGTATTAAAAAATATTTATACAAGGGAACTGACAAAAGGCATTTAGAAACTTGGCCCTAATGCAATCATGGATTCTTATTAACAGTGAAGAAAATTACTTAGCCTAAACCAACCACACTAACATGGAACAAGATTTTCTTTGTTACTTCCTCTTCTCCTTTTTCAAAAAGAAACAATAACAGAAAAACAATTCCTCAGAGAATATAAGAGCTCATCATTTCTTCCCCATACGCACACCACCATTGTAAAAGGCAAAATTTAGCATATGTTGTTCATGTCTCTCCAGCAGCAAACAGTTATCACCTACAATCTTAAAAGGCAGCTAACTTCCAGGCTTGGTCTCCACACAACAGAAGGTTGAAGATGATAGAAAATAATAAAATTAACAGAGGTTTCTTTTTCTAAAAGGGTGTAAATCAAAAAAGGCTATAGTTCTCATAACCCAATTTTTCAGTTTTCCTGCTGAAATGTCATCACATAACCATCCTCTTTCAAGTTGCTTTAAAATACTCTAGAGGTTGGAGGGGTACCCTTTTTCCTTTAAGTTACAGTCCCCTACTTTGCAATAAGCGTATTTTGTATGTACATACCAAATGCCACAGGCTCAGTGACATTGTATAATGGCTTCAAGTACACACATATCCAGTGCATTGATGGCAACTTACAGAAGAGAAAAGCGTCCCCAGTTTTAAAAATATTAAATTCAGGGTACAAACAGATCAGTCCAACACATGCTCACATAGTATGTTAGGAGCGCAATAAGAAAGGACCTGAAAATTCTTCAGCTGCCTGAAAAGACCCTTCTATGATACTAAAAACTAAATTTAGCAAGCTGAAAAATTCTTTTTTTGTTTTCACAAGGCATATTTGTTGAGTTTTAATTATATTTGGCAGAGCAGTTAGACATAGTTTTTACGTTCAAAAAAAGGACTTTAAATAACAATACTACAGTTGCATGACTAAGCAGCGAAAGCGTTCAGCTCTTGTGCATAAAATATATATAAAATGGTCTTCAGTCCAATAATTGAACTGTTTCTCAAATAAGGTCATGTATGAGGTATTAGGTCATGTGTATTTTGCAAAACCTCTCATACTCGTGCAAGTAAAACCAATCTTGCAGAATCGAGTGGATACCATTCCACAGGATACCAAATCCTTATCTGCAAACTTGCAGAGCACTGGGGTGCGTGCATGTTTACGAGGCTGAGTCACAAGCGCAATGCTGAATAATAGCACAAATTAGCTGCCACACCGAGCCTGCTTGGATTTTAGCAAAAGCATTAATCCTTAAATTGCTTCTTCATAGGTTTATTTCCTTAAATACATGCAGATTCCCAGCAATTGCCATGTGAAGACACTCATCGTTACAGAGCTAAAACCTATTCCAGTTTTACCATTAATTCCTTCTGTCCATTGCTTATTTCTGTTCACAAATAAAAAGATCTGTGCACGTGGAGCCAAGCAAAAGTTTTTCTGGTTAACAAATTCTTTCCCTTGCACTGCATCCAAACAAGTGGCTGTTACTGAATGGGTAAAAAACCCCAAACACCACTGATTCATTTTTAAAATACATATCTTCAATAAAGAGATTCTCATCACCCTATTGTCTGACCATGGACAAGCTCTTTAATCTCTTTGTGCCTCAGTCTCCCATTTGTAAAATGGGGATATTAAAGCCTGCCACCATGGATAAGGCACTAGCTAAACACTACGTATGTTAACTATTGATTTAAACCTCAAAAACTTAGAACTAATAACAATGAAGTAGCTTGGTACTTATGCATGCATATTGCACATGCAGCAAAAATATACATCTAAGAATATATTGGAAGTGTTCTACAAACAGGTTTTATCGCAAAAAAAAAAAAAAAAAAGCTCTCAGAATTTGACAGAGAACTCTGAATGAACCATTGAGAAATAGCCTGTGAACATTATTTGAGAAACAGCACATATACATAATAACTGAAGACTACCACACCAGTTCTAAATAATAGGAAGTCTACAAGTTGTTTTCATTTTGTAATTCTCAGCTCTCTCTTCACACCTGGCCATGCAATGGCAATGCCAGGCTTGGTATGTCTGGAAAACTGGTCTTGAAATACAACTTGGAAAAAAACCTGGTAATTCACTAAAAAAAAATATTATTTATCCAAAGAGCTAAAAGGAACCCATTCAACAAAAGATGCAAATAAAGATACCTAACACTCCTAAGCACATGTGTACATTGTAAAGGAACACTACAATATTTCCATTTAGATGCAATAGCCATTTATAAAGTCATAATGTAAGTCAAGCATGATTCATTACACAAGAAACTTTGGAAGCAAGAACTTGCTTCAACAGTCCCATCAGAGGCAAGTCTCATTGGATTTTTTAGGACAAAGTTACAGAAAAACAAATAAATTTGCCAGATAATGGAAAATTACTGCAAACTCTTATCTCCACAGCCTAGAACCTTGCAGCTGGAAACATCACAGCTGGAATCAAAACCACAACAATAAATTTTTCTTCCCTTCTCTCTCAGTTCCTTCCCCTTTTTTCTCTCTGCATCTTTGTCATAGAGGAGAAAGAGCAAGATCTTTGAACAAGAAACTTCCAGAGCTTTCTGCTGCAACTCCTGGATCACCCCAGTAAGTCAAACAGAGCAGGGCTGTCTGCATCACCTTTGGAGTAACCACTCCGTAAGAATCACAGCAGGAAGGCAAAGCTCAACTTACACATTCTACGGCACCATCTACAGCAAGGTAGCAACAGAAACATTCCTACTCTTTTAATGTACTGGACAGCTAATGAGCAGCACGCATTTTCAGCATGTTTGGAAGACAGACCACTTCAGGTTCATAATCAGGAATTCAGATATCTCACACTAACAACTATAAAAAACATTAGCAAAGCTGAAAGACAATGCAAAAGACATCCCCAGACACAAGCTGATACTCTGCCTCCATCCAATATACACATTTTAAAACCCAGCACAGAAAATAGCTACAACCCAACACATGCAGCCTTACCTGAGAGAAGAAAAAAGCCTCCCAATGCAGGTCTGCACAGGAAGAAGAATAATCAGAACTGCCATTCCTGCAAGACACGATGGGCCTATTTCCATCCAGAGAAGTGCTGTTACTGCTACAGCCTGAAGAGGTCCAGCCCACAAAAAGTGCAAGAAAATTGTTACCTAAACAAACAGTTAAGAATCAAAAATTAGCTTTTGGTCTTAGCTAACAAATTAAGCCCCTAGTAACACCAAGGAAGCACTTTTGCCTGTGGCAAGTATTCAAGCAACCAGTGAGAATTCTGTACCAGATTTAGAGATGTAAATGTACACGGAGGTGTACAGAAAGTAAGCAAATTACCACACTGACTTTGTTTTATATTCACGCACCAACATTTCTCCGAGCTTAGAAAAACAGCAGGAAAATATTTAAGGGAGGGGAAAAAATTCCTTTTCTCCCATATTTTGGGAGAATGTATCTATTCCTATGATGCCATCCAGAGGAGCCCTGAGAGGCTTCAGAGGTAGGCCCATGTGACCCTCATGAAGTTCAACAAGGCCAAGTGGAAGGTCCTGCACCTGGGTTGGGGTAAGTCAAAACACAAATACAGGCTGGGTGAAAAACGGGCCAAGAGCAGGCCTGAGGAGGAGGACTTGGGCTGTTGGTGGATGAGAAGTTCTACACAGGCTGTCAATGCGAGTTCGCAGCACAGAAAGCCAAACATATCCTGGGCTGCATCAGAAGGAACATGGCCAGCAGGTCAAGGGAGGGGATTCTCCCTACCTGTAGTATTCCCCCAGCTCTGACAGACACAAACCCACTGGAGCAAGTCCAGAGGAGGGCCACAAATATAACCAGAGAGCTGCAGCACCTCTCCTTTCAAGAGAAACAGAGAGTTGGGGTAGTTCAGCCTGTAGAAGAGAAGGCTCTGGAGAGACCTTACAGCACCTTCCAGTAACTAACAGGGACATGCAAGAGAGCTGGAGAGCGCATGTAGTGATAGGACAAGGGGGAATGGATTTAAACTCAAAGAGGCAGGTTTATATTAGATATTAGGAAAAAATTCTTTACTGCAAGGGTGGTGAGGCACTGGAACCCTCACATGTGGCCCAGAGAAGTCACGGATGCCCCATCCCTGGAAGTGTTCAAGGCCAGGCTGGATGGGGCTCTGAGCAACCTGATCTAGTGGAAGGTGCCCCTGCCTATGGCAGGGGGGGTTGGAACTAGATGATCTTTAAGGTCCATTCCAACCCAAAACATTCTATGTTCAAGAAACAACTAGAAGAAATGTTCATTAGAAACACTGAATCACAAGTTTTAAACAAAAATTTTTTAACTCCCACCCCCACCATTTCTCCAGCCCCTTGGAAAGATTTGTGAAATAATTCTTACCTGATCAAATTTGTTCACATCGTTTGACAGAAGGTTTACTATTTGACCAGTGGTAGTTTTCGCCATAGCTACATTACTGAGACGAAGTGCCTACAAAAGTCGGAACAGTCTCAAACTATCATAGCTTATAGAACACAGTACACCTACATAGAGAAGATTCAATACACAAATACAGTACCAGGGCTAAAGCTGAAGGCACATCTCAGCTTTTGTCTGAGAGTATTGGGGTATATTAAGAACCTTAGATAAAATGTGAGTTAAACTAAATATTCTAAACAAAGTCCCAGAGAAAAGAGTATGTAAAAGAAGTCAAGGAAAGGACTGTGAGAATAAAAATGCCCTATCTTCATGTCTGAAGTGATTAAAAATGGGAAAATACCAACATAGCAAGTCACTAAAACTAAGCCAAAGAGCTGTAACTTTCCATGTGCATTGTTCTCCCTCCCACTATGAGCGCCTGTACAAAACAGGAACAGAAAACTCCACCTGAAGGCCAGATTAAAGTCAGAACAATGTCTGGCCAATTGCAAGAATTCTGTTTTGAAGGAGTTCTCTGACAGACGCGGAAAAAACCCTCAAGTTATTAATTTCAGACTATCTTCGTACATCAGAGTGTCCCTTTACAAATCAGTAACTCTTTAAAAATCATAATATTTCTGCATTATATAAAATGAAGTTTAGCACATGCTATGAAAAACAAGAGTAAGTATCAAGTATTTTTACAAAATAATAAAAAAGTTAGTGAGTAGAAAATAGTATGTGTTTATAAAATATCCCCCCAAGAAAGCACATCTGGAAATATGCCGTCTGAACCTTACTGCAAAGATACAAAATGAAATTGCTCTAAAATACCAGTAACACACCCTGCTTCCTTCTACAGCAGTTAGAAATAAAACAAAGGTTTACAGCACAAATTTAAAAAATATACAAAACATGTTACATGTTTTTCTGTACAGGAATAGTTCACTCCTCAAAAACACTTCGCATTTTTAGGCAGTGCACATCTGCTTCTCCCTCTCCAAACAGTTATTCTTAGGGTTCCTTTCTGACCAATAATCAAATCTGAAAAGCATAGATTGTTTAAAAAATACTGTTCCAGTATTTTGAAACAAGTAGAAGAACATCAGCCATCAAAGCACTATTCAAAGCACAATTTCAAACAAAATTGCTCACATTTTTTGCACCTCACTTTAGTGTTACAAATATATTGTTAATCACAGAGAGAATCCCAACCCTAACTTCAACTAAACCAGTAGGCAGAAACTGTTAAAACCCCAGTAAGAAATTCCTCTGACATACCAATAATCAATCTAGGATACTGGGTATATGACAGACCAGATCTAGTTATTTGAGAAAATCATTGCTTCACTCACTGTTCTTAAGCCACGTGCCTCTCCCACACTTGAAATCCCCCAGGTAGCTGCCTGCACGTAATGATGCCGCAGGACAGACATGTTGCTATCATGTTTGCTGCATACCACACATTAACGTTGGTAAGCTCTGAGAAAAGCTGTTAGAAATCCACAGACCATAATAACAGGAGTTCACATGACGCATATTTGGAGAAGTTTCCCATCAGGTATCTATTATATCTGATACACAGCCCTTTTCAAGCTGAGCAAAACTAACCCTATCCCAGTAAAAGTCAGTATACTGACCTCAAAGAATTTCTAAAAGCTAAGTCTTAAGGAAAACAAAACCAACAAAAACCAGTTTCCCAAAAGTAGCCTTTGATTTCAAAAGATGGGTCATGAGACAGATTTCATTTTCATTTTTGCTACAAGTTTCCTATGTGCATCACTAATACTTCTTAACGGTCACAAAACATCTTAAGAGCTTGAATAGAGGGTTTTTGCAAATTATATTTCAACTTTCCAGGAAATGAAAAAGGGTCTAAATCTTAAGAATTCTGAACATTTGACGTTCTCCATTAAGAATGCTCTCTTATCCAATTTATTCATCCTTGCAAATCCAAGATTTTGTTTTCTACAGCAATTAACAAGCTCCACAAAAGTGTTGGTAAATTAGCACCCAGGTTCTTTCAAAAGTCTATACGAGGATAAAGAGAAAATTTGACCTATTTATAAGCAGCACATGATGAAGACAAATTTTTAGAAAGGTCTGTCAGTGTTCTGCTGTTATCTCAACCCTCACCCTCCAGAGTAAACCATTTAGACTTAAGGGCAGATTAACTTTCCATTTAATCCCACCTCTAGATATAAGGGTGCATATTACAAACATTTCCAAGCTTCTAAGCTACTATCAACTCAGCAACAAACACCATCACTATATACATTTTTCATTAATTTCATTTTGATAATCAGTTTGGTGAAGTAATACCTTAGAGAGAGGTTTATGTACAAGAAAGCATTGTGCCACGTTAGAGCGAAGTTCCCAGAGGATCATTTCCAAGGTACCAAAAGAGGGAGAGAACAAATGTGTGTATGAAAAGCAATTATCACTTACAATGGGGACATTTTTACTCTCCTCACTTTACTGCTTTGTCCAAAAACTTCACATGACCTACACCATTAACCACAATAGGAGAGGGGGGGAAAAACTGGACAGAGAAACAATTTCCTCCCAGGAGACTGAGAGTGCTGAAGTAGATGGTGACATCCAAGCATCACGTTGTCTCCGGGATCAAACTGCAAGGCTGAGTAACTGCCAGCACTCCCTGGGAGCTCTGCCCCTCTCCTGGAGCTTTCTCTCCTAGAGCTCCAATACACATTTCCAAGAGCAATGGGAAGGGCTCCTCTCCAGGAGCAGCAGGAGGCAAAAAAAGCAACTCCTCCGAGACTTTAGGGCTATTTAACTCACCACCTTCACCAGGCAAGCCTGAAGCTGTCATTCATACACCTTTTCACCAAAGAGAAAGCAAAGGCACATCTACACACATAAGCCCTGACATGTTAAGCATGCATTTGGTCTCTACAAATGAGTGACTTCAATGGAATTGCAAGCATGAGCACAATAAATAATCGCATTTTTAAACTTCCCTAACAGAATAGGTGTCAAATACAAAATACAGCTGTGAACAGGTTTGCTTACCTTGCGATAAATCATATGGCACATAGCTACCCTCAGCTTCATGCCAGCTCGCTGTACATGATAGAAGTATAAGTGGTGCATTATAGCCAGAATAAGTGTGCACACAGAGAGAGCACCTGCATAGCAATAGGCAAAATTCAAAGCCACCTCATCTGAGGCATCATAGTTTTCAAAATAATTAATAATTTTTCCCAAAAAAATTGGTTGAACTATTTTGAGGGTTTCCTGAAAGAGAGAGAAGGGGGAGAAGTATTAATAATTTCATATCACACCATGCTAACAAAGTCTGTAAACAGGCAAAGAAGAGCCAAGTACCACCACAAGTCATATCCCTTATTATTTTGTCTTTATTGTGCTCTAAAATGTCAAACCAATTTTTACCAACATAGTCCAAAAGAAACATGTTCCACATTAAAATTTAGCTAGAACTGTAAAGAGAACTCTCTCAATTACCAAAAAACCCTTTGATGTATAAAAATTGCATGAGTATGTATTACACTTCCATTTTAAAAGATGACATGTCCTTCACAGCCATTTACACAGAGCAAAAAAACCTCTTTCTATTGGGCACCCCACTCAGGATACATAAAATACAGAGAAGCCTTACAAAGCAAGTCAATGGTTTGCAATGTCTCAAAAATAATGCCATGCTCTGTTCCACTTCCATAATCCTGCAGTTATGACTCAATTTTTAAGTCTCTACATGGCTATAGCTCTGTTTTACGTTTCTGACACAGTACATGAACATTACCAGGTTCTCTGAGCAGTCCAGGATGAAGTCACCAGTAAATATGCAGTCTAACAGGACAAGTTTAACATTGCTGTTAGCCAAGGTTAGCCAAGAAGTATGTTCTCTGACATTTTACATCACTTACCTCAATCATTGTGAAAATTCCAAGAACTAAATAGGACTTCCAGTAACACAGAATAATGGCTTTTGTTAAATGTGGTGTTTTTCCTCTCTTTTTTGCTTTTTGCACCTCTTTATCCCAGTACCTGACAAAGAAAGTGCAAACATGTTGGAGGACAGGAGTAAAATCACAAGGCAATTACCTAGAATAAAATACTTTCAGATTTACAGACAGATTGCCATGATCACCTTTATAAAATGAAATTAAAATAAAAAAAGGAGTTAACAAATAATCATATCTTCTCATTCACATAAACACTTAGGCCTATTTGCTCTTGGTTAATCACAAATAATTCACCACTGTTGAGTATTACCACCCTTGACATATTTGATGATGAGAACCCTTCCTTTATTTCTTCTCCTCTCAGTTCAGGCAGTCACTCACCTTAAGAGCCTGTTATCACCTAATCTCCTCACCATGGACTAAACTGAAGCAGCACAGTGTCTTTATCTATCCACGTGCTCTGTGCTTCCCCAGAGGGGTTGTGGTGCCCAGTCCTTTTTTATGTCTGGCCCTTTCTTTTTTCTACCACATGCTTTGATCAGGATTTTGTCACCCAACACTCTGCACATCTCTCTGAAGGCAAGGATTGCATCAGCAGAGTGGCAAAGGCCTTTTCATTACCACATGTCTGCCCACAAATAGGACACAATCCGTTCACATAAAAACCAAAGACAGTAATAACAAGCATGATTTTAGAAATCATCAAGAAAGTATCACAATTTACTTAGACTTCTTAAAACACACTGCTGTCAGACGGGATCCTCCCCCTTTCTTCTGAAGGCTAAGTGTTTTTTGCCAAACCTCTGACCTTGATAGTCTGAGGGGTGGAATGAGTCTAAGGCATGAAAGCCAATTATTTTGCAACAAAGCACACAAGTTCAAAGCACACAGATAAGAACACAATTTTTTATTTTTACCCTCTTTTTTTTTGTTTTTTGTTACAAGAATTACAGAGTTATTGTCTACATCCTTTGAAAACAGAAATGAAACAGTGTAGATTCCGTGGGGTTTCTTGGCTCAAGAGAAAAGACTACTTCCTTAGGCAGCTATTTATGAACTATAGTCTCTGCTTCTTGGTCAAGTACACTAAAGAATTAAAAAACACTCTTTTTTTTTCTTTTACCATTTCCTGACTCATGCAAGTGTGTGTTTTTCCTATAAGCATCATTGGAAAGAGTCCATCTTCCCCTACAGCCAAGTCCCTGAACTGCTTCCAGACACAACCATGCAATTTGGCAAAGCCCTCCAGCTACAAAGATGTTAAAAGCAGCAACTCCTTTGAGCTTATCACCGACCCTCTTTCTTCAGTTAACTTATCCAGAGCAGGATGATGTCAGACCTGGCCATAACCTTTCATTTCTGGATTCTTTTTGCTTCTTAAGGAGTCTCTTGTGCCAACCAAACTATCAGGAAAGTCCATCTGCTCTGCCTTCAGTGCACAGGCAAGAAACAGCAAGGCCACACCTTAACGCAGAGGCCACCTTTCACCAGGAGACATTTCTTCCTCCTAATTATATTTAGCAGAAGATTATTTGAAGACAAAAATCTTCTCTGTTGCAAGGTTCAAGACAATTTATACAAACTGTTATTATTTAAAGATATTTCACTATTAAAATATAGATCCTCCTGGGTCCGTAACACCATGAACAGGTACACAGTCCACAAAAAAGTATTATAACCAAATAAAAACACCTTGATGCAAGCTTTGAGCTGTCCAAGGCATCTCATCCATTTTACCAGTGCACAGCATATTTTCAACACACATATATTTGTATAAACACATATATAAAGGGTACACAGCTGTCACTTAATTTAGTTTGCACTCTAAAAAAAAAACAACAAAGAAAGAAAA
Source organism: Pardalotus punctatus (assembly GCA_013400915.1). NCBI lineage: Eukaryota > Metazoa > Chordata > Aves > Passeriformes > Pardalotidae > Pardalotus > Pardalotus punctatus. Next base: position 270,604 of record VZTX01009581.1, read on the forward strand.
TCTAAAACCTTTTTCCTCCACTTTTATACAGAGCAATTTCAAGTTTCCACAGCTATTCTACCACAGGCCAGAAGACTCACACATTTATTAAGGATTAGTACTGTTACAGTTGATGAAAAGTTGTCTTTCCCAAGCATTCTGCAAAGCATCAAATTAATTATAAATGACATAATGGAAATAGCCTAATGCACTTCCATTATGTGTAACTTGAAAAAAACTAAAAAGATTCTCTTAGTAAACAAGTTCTCTTAGTTCTTATTACTCTTAATTCTTCAGCATTTTTAACCTTGTTAAACTTTACATCTTAAAAACTTTACATCTTAAAAAAACCCAAAATGACCTCTTTTAATTTTAGAATAGAAATAAGATTTTTACCTTCACCAGCATTAAAACAATACAATAGAACAACTGTCCCTTCCAACCCAAGGTATTCTATAATTTTTCTCCTTACCACTGCAATTCCTCTCCAAGCTTCTCTGAGGAATCTTCTGGCAGCACTTTATACATATCATCTTCTTCAAGCTTCCGTTTATGGCCAGTAATAAATAAGGGATTCAACCACCTAGTTAAATACAAATTATTAGTAAAGTGATCAGCAGACCAAAAGAGTAATTTCTTTACATATTAATTATTTTACCCCTTTCCTTCCTCCTCCTGAATCATTCAACATCCACACATTTTACTGCACTTTTATCTAAGAATTAAGTCAACCCCTATTTTGCAAATGGGAAAGCACTTCCCATTTCCTAAATCTATTTATGCCCCATAGCACCTTACTCCCAGGCATTCATTCAGTCATCCAGCATAACCTTTCTGGCCTTAAGGCAACTGTTTTCTTACAGTGTTTCCTTACACTCAAGGAAAAATACCATTTCTTTAAACATTTACAAAAAAGACAAAACTTAATTAAAATACTGACAACTGCAAATAGAATTGTAATACATACTAAAACACATTTTTTATAACATTAACTTGAGGAAAAAAACAGCTGCTGTCCAATTGCCATCTTGACAAGTATTAAAGGTCAGTAATTTAAAGGCAATCACTGAAATGTAAAAATGGGTAAATAATGGATTATTACTGTATCTTACTCATGTTTGGAAATATAAACAGAAGCACACTGACACCGTGTGTAGGTTCGAAAAAGGAAAATACTGGCTAACAGCTCAGTTTCCTTAGTGGAAAGATTCTTAAAAGCTCAGTATTTCATGAGAGCACTTTCAAGATAAATTATAGTAACAATACTGTAGGTTTGTTGAAAAACACTGTATTTTATTAGCTCAAATAGTACTGTCAGGGAACAGCAACACTAGGTTTCATGCACATAGATCCTTCTCCAAGCCTGAAACACATCAGGAAGTCCAAACAGTTTCAGTCATGCTCCACAGAGCAACAGTTGTATGGCATAAAGCACAAAAGTGACCAACTTGTCCATGAGACAGGGAAAAAGGGAATGACACATGCAAACCAGGCATGGCTTAGCGCAAGCAAGGGAGTTAGGGAACTTGCAGTTTCTACTTAGTCCCTCTACTGAATCCATGATATTCTGTTTCCAGAAGACATGTGGATTTTGGCTCTGAGGCTTATTTCCTACTAGTACTTTCTCAACTGGTCAACAGCATCAGAATCAAGAAGTCAGGGACAGATCTGTTTTGGAAGAAATACTCTTGCACTCAAGGCAAGCTTTTGTCTGATCTCAATTGCCTGTGAAGGTTTGTAACTGCTGCTTACTTTCTGATACTTAATTATTCCCCAACTTCACCAACACAGTTCTTAGAAGAACACATGGCGTGCTAGCTGAAATGTATAATTTTCTGGAAGACCTACATGTGAGAATTCAAAACTGGGGTGGTTTATAATGAGGGTATTTATTTATTCATAACCACAACAGTGGTTATGAATACTCATCACCTAGCTCTACATTTCTTGCTCGGGCATGTTCTGATTAAACTTTGTATACAGTGGCTTACGAGAAGGTTGTTGGCTAGTTTTAGAGAGGGTGGATGGGCAGGCAGAACCCTAGAGAGGGAGCTCAGAAAGTTTCTTCAAAGATAGGACTGTTGTAAAAACCTTTTTCCCAGGCTCCATGGCACAACTGCAAGTAAAAAATGGGATTATATAGTGTTTTTCCTTCACTACTTAGCATGTCAGCACAGTGTTTTTGTGACTCATTCAAAAAATTAAGTGTCTGTCCTTGGAGTAGCACCTTTGATGCCTAACAGCCCTTTTTAAAGTCTTGGAGTGAGTACTGAAGATTTGTTTATGTGAGCTGTTAATTCCTAAACGTATGTTAAAGGTACCATTAGAAACAGAAAGTACTTGTCAGACAAGTCTTGCTTGGACTTTATGGTTAAACATCATCAGAGCCCAAATCACTGTCACAACCTCACCACAGCTCCTGACAAAAGGTCTCAAACACCAACTGCTCCAAGCAGCAGCAGAACTCCTGCCTGGTTTGACACAAGGAATCTGCTCCATTGAAACACTTCTTTGGCCTCAGTTCTTACAGCTGACCACAGGTAAAAAGCAGGTATGAGGCAAATAACCTCAAAGCCATTCAAATAATTTCTTCCTGCTGGATGAGAGAGATTCTCTTTGCTTCAGGACAGACAGTTATGGGAAAGATCTGCAGACTTCAGTTGACTCCTGAGGCCGATACCCTGTGTTCCTCCTCTTGCAACACCAGTATTAGCCTATGATGTGCTCATAAACAAGTCACAGGTCTCCTTTCAGACAGAGACACGACAGTAAAAGTTATCTTTCCTCTAGCATAAGAATCAGGATGAGGCAGTCCTTTCAGGAAAATCCTTAGGGATAAATCCTTCCCCCATCGATAGAAATGGTTATCTGCCTGTTCACTGGTTACTGCTGCCAAGGTGGTGAAAACAAAACTGGTTCTGACATTTAAAAAGGAACATAAATAGGGTATTTATTACAGAATCACAGGAAGGCTGGGGCTGTGTCAGAAGGGACATCTGGAAGTCAGCTGGCCCAACCCCCACTGCTCAAGCAGGGCCACCTAGAGCTGTTTGTCCAGGACAATGTCCAGACAGCTTTTGAAGATCTCCAAGGAGACTTCATAACCTCTCTGGGCTCAATCACCCTCACAGTGCAGAACTGTTTACTGATGTTCAGAGGGAACCTCCTGTCATTCAGTTTGAGCCACATTGCCTCTGGTCCTGTTCCTGGGCACCACCAAGAAGAGCCTGACTCTGCTCACCTTGCACCTGCCCCTCAGGGATTTATCTACATTGATGATATCCCCCCCTGACCTTCTTCTCTCCAGGATGAACAGTTCCAGCTCTCTCAGGCTTTCTTCCCAGGGGAGATGCTCCAAACCCCTCATCATTCTTGTGACCATTTGCTGCACTTTTTCCAGTACATGTCTCTCTTGTACTGGGGACCCCAGAATGGGATTCAGGGCCCCAGCTGTGGCCTCAGCAGTGCTGAATAGTATTTTCTGCATGTCGCAGAGTACACAGAGGAAAACAAGATGCTTCAGAAAAATACTTAAATATACACTTTTAAAAAATAAAGCAATGCTATTAATGTTACTCAGTGGAACACCATTCCTCTATTTATACTTTTCGAAAAACCACAGGCAGGCAACAGGAAGAATAATGGAACAATGCTTCTGCTGGAGGCAACTCCTCTATTCTGACGGCACTTGATTCCGCACTACAGCCAAGAGCAGGAAAGTGCTGACCACAGACATGCAGTCCATGTGCAAAGTAACCAGCTGAGAGACAACACTCTCAAGCGTACAGGACTGTAAGAGCCATCTAATTTATCCTTTGTCCTTATTTTCTCAAAACAACTTACTGATGATATATGCCCACCTCCCCTGAGGCGTTCTTATGGTTTGCAGTAAATCCCTTATTCCCCCATCTCACACCAGTCACTGTACATACGGTGTGACTGAATTTGAAAAACATTTAAATAGCGGATGAGAGTTGATAGTGCAGGGTAAAAACTGCCAGAAGTCTCAAGGCTGTCAGACTATTAGTTCCAGTGAGACTTGGTGTAATTTCAGGGCTTCTCCCTTTTTTCCATTAGTTAAAACCATAATATTGAAAAGAGTAATATATTGCACTATAACCTCTATGTTACTATTAAAGAAGGTAAGGAAAACCAATCCAGAATAAGCAGAAAACTGCAGTAATTCATTCTGTGCCTCATTTATTATAATGGACAACACGGCAAAGACTCAGCCCAAGTCCATGTTTCTGCAAGGTTAGGGAAAAAAATTTATAAAAAGAAACAAAAATTTAAACATCACCCATTGTTAAGCTTTCTGACTAGTGTCCCCCAAAATACTCATCTTCAAGAGCTACTGCTATGGATATCTTATAAGTATAAAAGCTTTTAACAGTATGCTGTGATACTGTAGAGTATACTTAAAGACCTTTAGAAGAAGGTTAAACATTCTTCTTTTCAAATTATGCGTAGTCCTTGAAGGGCTTTTATCCCAAAAATGAGGTCTTCTGCAAATTCTAACTATCACAAGAAGAGTTTGAGTGTCACCATTTCACTGATGCATCCCGAACTTTATGCTGGAAGGTCTAACTCCAGACAGAAGACTTAGTCCGTGTTCATATTCAGTCATGAAAGTAAAAGTTTCCACCTGAATGCCACATGCAGATCATGCCCTGTGGAATTCTCTGCACTCACAGCAGAACTGAGACCAACCTATTTCACACAACCTGCTGTTACTCAAGTCACACACTCCTAACAAGCAACCAACCAAGCCCTTCTGTTGCCTGAAGGCTCAGTTAAATCAAAGTGTTGTCACAGGACTGTTAGAGGAAGCTGACAAATAAAGCAATGGCCTACATAAAGAACACCTCTGAAACCCCATCACAGCCCTAATGGAAGACTACTCATTAGAGTGGTATGTCTTTTGTCCAAACAGAGATCAGCTAATACTGATCTCTTCAACAAGTATTAAAAAGAGCTCACAAAAAAAAATAGCATTTGATGAAAACAGACCCGGTGCAAATTGTATCATTCTTTAATAAAAAAGCTAAAATAATGAGCTAAATTAAAGAAATGGAGGAATATAGACAGTCATGCAAACCCCTCCTCAGACCCTAATGATGGACTCCATACCAATCTATTATACCAGAAGAAAGACAGGAACAACATGCTGGGGAGGTAAGACTTACTCCTCATTTCTGTATTGCTTTCTAAAGCTGCTCAATAAAAACAGGACGCCTTAGTCACTGTCTATACTTCTCCCAGGTACCTTCCTGTTTGCTAAGAATTTTGAATAATTATTTTTTTCTTACACACTGCCTCATTTTAGTTACTCTTTCAGAACATAGGGTTCACATGATGCTTTTCAAAGAGCTTAGCCTCAATTCTTCCTAGCATGACCTACACATAAAAATGTGAGTATCTGTAAGAATCCTGAGTACCTTATGTTCTGCTGGGAATGCCTCTGTTCTATCAAAACGATTAGCTGATCAAAGACATCAGTCTGGAAATATGCCCAGAATAAGTCCCTGTTACTGCCAGAATACTGATGTCACTTGGAATAAAGATTAAAAAAATAAATTAAAAAATCACTCTGTAACCTGGTGCAAACCCAAGAGATAGCCAACTGCAAAACAGTAAATCACTGTTCTGACCCCAAAAAGCTTTTCACCTCTGCAGCATTATCTTGGGCACTGATAAAAAAAGAAAGTGATTCATTTCTGAACCAGCAGATACACAAAGACCACAATATAAACATTCACTTCCTGCATTTCCCTACTCCTGGGCCCTGACATTACACACCCTTTAAGATTACAACACAATCAACCAGCCACAATTTACTTGGCTGCTCGGGAAAAGTCCAATTTTTACCAATTGTTATGAGAGCAACTCCACCAAGCTTTTGGAAAGCCTCTAAGATCTGCGGAAAAAGCTATGACAGTGTTTTCTTACCCTCCTAAGAGAAATCATCCCCTTCTTCAAATGCAGCATGTAAGAGAAACAGGCTCTGCTATCCACAAGGCAGGATCATTAAGGTTGGTCATGCTATTCTGCTTCATACATGAAATAAAATTTCCTAAACAAGAAAGCTTGTAAATAAGATTTCTTATCATCCAAAACAATTTCCTATCCGCCAAGGAAGAAATACATTACAGATAGGTATAGGAAACTAATAGTAGTGTCCAGCTTAACTGGTTCATTAAACTAGGGATAGGACCTGCTGTACCTCTAGATTTATATCATGTCCTGCTTGCAAATTTAAACAAAAATACCATTTCTCACACTGCAGAGCAGGCTTGCAGAGCTTCCTAGAAACCCAAGCATACACTGCAAGTTCTTCATGAACTGAGATAGTCTATCAAAAAACATCAGCCAAGAAGCATTTGCAATTACATTGCAAAGCTGACACAAATAAAAAATGTCCTAAGATCAAAGGACGTGTCTGTCGGGGCCCTGGGTGCACCCACAAATCTCAATTGCCTTGACCAGCCTCACAACAGTCACCTGCATGTTACAGTACCTTTCCCTGCACAAGTGTAAAATTTTGTTCTCACCAGTTTCACAACAGTTCCTGCTTTATCACAAGTCAGAAAAATCAGACTACACACTACACAGACTGCTCTTCTGATTAGGAAAGTATTTTCTTTATTTGTAGCAATAAACAGAAGTTTAATTTCTGGATAATTTTACAGCACCCAGTCAAAGCCATATCAGGTATACCCTCATCAACTAATTCCTTAAACAGGTGGTTTACAAACTGCATTTTCCCCATTCCTCTTAAGCTTATTTGTGCATTACATTACAAGCATCATCTGTTTACACTCAATGTCCAGTTATTTTTCAACAGTTGCACAGGAGAGTCTTTGTTTACTCAAATTCTTCCATAACACTAGGATTTTGTCTCCCTTGAGCAGCTTGGAAGCACTACTTCAACTACACTAAGCTGCAAAGTAACACACGTTTCTTTCTCTTTAATCACCTACTTTGGAGATGGCTTTTTTGGTAAAATAAATGGGGTTTCCTCACAGGCCTTTTGGACAATAATGCACGTGGCTTATTCTCCCTGGTTTACCTCAGCAGTCTGCCTGCCTCATTGTACTGTTTATTGCCCCCCTTCATGACCTGACATTCTGCACCACCAGTGCAATTCAGCACTGCCACGTGCTTGCTCTCAGTCCAGAGGATCATTGCTGGGATGGGATGTACAAAAAGAAGGACACGCACACTGACAGTTTGCAGAGTTATTTTGCAAGAATTCATAAATACCCTAGCAACAGTTTGTAGTCATCATGTGATTTTTTTTTTTTAAACCTCTCTCTATTTCACATTTCATCCATTCTCATTAGTATGCTGCCTTCTCCCACTTCCCCTTATGAAGGGAGGTATCCTCAAGTAATAAAGTAAAAAGAGTTACTCTGGTATTTCTTCAGATCCTTTTCAATTGGTGTTTTGGTTGCAACTTCCCTCCCCAGCTTACTGCAGCTGGAACAGCAGATTTTCTCATTGCTTACAGAAGGAAAAAATAGGAATACAATGACATTACTTCAAAGCCATATTAACTCAAAAACACCCTTCAGGCTTCCAGTTCCAATACCAACTGTATTAACCTTTGATACTCAACTCCACCTCATCTTCCAAGCTGTTGCTTTTCCACAGCACAGTGTAAGCAGTTAAGCTGCTGAACACCCACTTTCTGATGCTGACAATAACACAATTGGTACTTGACTACATTTATTACAGGCTGTCCTCATGCCGTTCATCAGCCAGGTACAAAATTACCTTATTAATCTAACATACTTCCTCGTATTCCAGACAGCAAGAAGAAGCACAAACATGGCAAGAAGAAGGGGGGAGCACACTGCAGGTAACATTTTCTGCAAGGCCTAGAAGCAGGGAACAGAGGAGTGGCATCACCTGTACCTGTGGCATTTCAAAGACTATCATTAAAATATCAATTCCGAACCCAGCATCCACATGCCAAGAAAAATACCAAAACACCAAAGGTTTGATGCAAAGGTATGAAGACTGTGACCTATAAAAATAAACTTTACTAGCTACTCACTGAAGAAGCATCTAATGGTGGCAATTTCTGTATTAACATCCTTTCCGATAAGCAATGGAAATAGGAAGAATTAAAATGCCCTGTGAGTTCACATTGTTATTACAAGTGGTTGGGTGCCAGGAATACAAAACAAATAAAATAAAATAGATGACTGGTCTTTTTAACCTTCCACTTCCAAAATCTAATTGGCCTATCTCCCTCCTCCACCGTACATAAGGCCTAGTTTTCTAGAAGCAGGATAGGGAAATTATTCCTGAAAAAGAAGACAAAAACAACAGTATGCCATAATCCTAATTTTGAAGTTTTGCAGGAATTAGAAGAAAGACATTTTCTGTCATGAATTATACAGCAGGCTTTACATAAGCATTCCAAAGGCAAATAGTTTGTGTTTCATTATACTCTAATAGTTCATCTAATTGTGTATTTAAGTATAGATATTTACAGTAGATCACAAATGCTAACATTTCAACAGTTTATACACACTTGCCATAATCCATATAATCTATTTAGCACTCTTTATCCACAAATTTTAACTTTACTATCTCATAAACAATAGTCTTCAAGTATTTCTTTTGCATATTCCAGCCATCTTGCAAATAAATAAGCAAAACTTTAAAATTAATGCAGTAGTTCAAGAGAACAAATGATTCAAATTTGACTGCAGGACATTAAATATCTGATAAATGAACAAAAAACGCACAAAAAAGGCATTCTCTTTTAAAAAAGTTGTATGTATGATTCTCAGTCTTCTTTCAACACAAAGAAAAAGAGAAGCAAGTGTGATTTCAATCTCTGGGTACAATAAATGTGTTTTCTATTTATCTATATGCTTACATATTTCTTCAGAGTTTCTTATAGTACCACAATTGTCCTGCACCAATAAGTCAATAAATGAATTTAAAGTTAGCTACCTCAGAAATCTTTATAAAGTGGCATCACCACCAGCAATTTCAGGGATTGACCATGGGAATTCACTAGATATCCAGGCAAGTGACAGAGACTGATGCTGCTTGATATTTTCACATTAAGTAAATGTAAAATCCTCACAGGCAAATCTATGCACTGACACAGTAAAGAACATAAACCAATTTTATTGGTAGCACTGTTGGAGTTCAGTTGAAATACCCAAGAACAAGGACACATTCTTTACATCTTTCAATGCAAGGCAAGAAACACTTCTGAAGACAGACAAGGAGGCAATACTTAGGCATACTGAGAAATCCAATGAAATCAGTCAGTGGCCTTTCCAATTCTAAGCCATGGGGTGAGAGAGGAGGAAGAAGTTAAGTAAAGTGTGTAGCTATTTAACTGCTGCAAGAGAGGTCTGTGACATGACTGCATTTGGTCAGACAAGCAGCTACATACTGTGCAGTCCTCAATGAAAAATCCTGGGAGTTACATGTCTGTGCTTACCCCATTCAATTCACACAAACCCAAAGATGAACTTTTTTTTTTTACTCTTCTCTCTCACTGCACTTCACATCAAAGCTATGAAAAAGCCTTTGTGGTTTTGTCATTCTCCATAAAGCATACACATAGTAAGTGAAAAACAATGCTGCCAGACACTAACAGGTGATGATAAACCAATCATTGATTTATTCCTTGGAATAATAACTCTGTGGATGCTTTGGAGCAAGTTTTCAGATCACATTTTAATGCTGTTACTGTAATGGCAATTGCCACATGTCAAGTCATGATCTGAAAAGGCATTTAGCCTGAGGATGATGACAGTTTTCAGTGCTCAAAAAAAACCCTAGGACTTGTCACAGTCATGGTGAGTCTGTGACAGATAAGTAATTACTATTATTATTGAAACTAAATTATAAATATATATGAAATTTTTAAGTATTTCAACTTCTTTTACTTCTCTGCACAAAAACTCTGGATAATCTTTCCAGGGTGTTCCAGCTTGCCCCTTCTCATGTTGTTAACAGGATAAAAGTTATCCTGTCTTTCAAAAATTTAATCATAGCCTATGTTTTGCAATTTTCCACTAAGGTGGATTTGATGTCCAAACAGCAGAATGCATAAAAATTCAACTGCTGTATCGGAAAAACATCTTTAATAACTCAAGGGTACAAATGCTCTAAGCAAATAAAGATATGCTTCCTACTCAATGAACATGCAAGCTCAAAGACAGGTTAATAGCTAGAAACGAGAAATATTCTTACCCTCTAAAGTTATTCATTTAATAATCCCCACCACCCACATTTAAAAAAAAAAAAAAATGCAAAAAGTGCTATTCGCAACTGCAGAAAGCATGGGGGACTATAAGGCTTTTTCAGTTCTTAAACTTTTACAACTGAATAGCTGTTTAAATGTGAAAAACACTGGACTGAATTCTCTCTTCCTTGGATAAACCTAAAAAAGAAAGCAAATCCTCCTATCCATCCTTCACAGCCCTCATTCTCACCAGCAAGTTGAGCCAGCAATAAAAAAACCATCAACCTAACAACACAGATGAAGTAAATCAGAAATACAACCACTCCAAACTAAAACTGAAATACCAACAAGGGCTTTAAAAAGTTTGGTGAGCACACAAATTGTGACTCTGAAAGTCACGAGTTACAACAATATCTGAAACATCCAGAACACCAATTTGGGCTTTGATAAACCTATGCTAATATAGATAATTCAGTGAAAGACACAGAAAACAAGAATATTTTGAAACTGATTTTGCCCTCATCTTCATACTTCTGTCATAAATAGTTTTCATTCTTGTAACATTACACAAGGGATGCATTATAAAAGTAACAGTATTAACACACAATCCAGATGCTCCTCTTTCCCATGAATGTACTGCTAGAGTGTTTAATGTTCATCAAGCTCATACTTGCCAAAGTCACAACCCAAAAGCAAGAAGACAAGCCTTGAACAATGGGAGAAGAATGTCTCTTCAGCCTACACACTCATTACCTGAGTTTTATAACTCATTGAAAACATGACTTCTTTTCTCCCATGAGTTTGATCCTGTTTGCACCAGGCAATAATGTAAGCTTTTATTCTGAACCACTGGCAACAAATGGGAGGGTGGTTCCTTACAATGGCAAAATTGCACTTTTGGAGAAAAATATAAACAAAACAAAAATAAGGACGTTTGCCTAGCTACTTGCAATGCCATACTTTTTACCCTCATTGACAACAAGCAGCCAGGACCTGGAATGTGCAGAGCAGAGCAGGCACACTCGAGCAACCAGAGTGGTGGCTGCTGCTACTCACAGGATGGCTGTCCTCAAGCACTGTTTTCCCAGTTGTCCAGATGAAAACATCTCAGAAGATCCCATGTGAGACAGCAGCTAAAATTAAGCAGTGCTTGCACAGCTGTGAGATGTTACACTCTCTGTAGAAAGGGAGTAATTCTTAGGGCTACCCTTAAAATTAGCTTTATAGCTAAATGAGAGGGTGTTTTAACACTTCCTGAGTTTTATGCAAAACAGTATTAGCTTGCAGAAAACTGACAGTCCCTGCTTATTCGATTTAACCCACTGAAGGCATCATTTCAGCTGAAATTTTCACCCAGAAAGCACTAATGCTTGTCAACTAGTAAATCACAAGGATACACTGGTACTAGTCATGATCACGCGCAGCACAGGTAAGAGACGAGATTTTAGATGGCTGTTTTCACTGCTGTGAATTACACTGCTATAAAAGCCTGAAAAACAGAACACTGGGCAAATTCTAAAGGTTTACATGCTCTACTAAACCCTCTCCCGAAGCAGAAGCCCTACGGTTGTACACCAGTATCTGACTACTGTGAAGGCTGAAGTCCCAATCAATCCCTGGACTTTAAGTAGACCTGTCATCCCCCAAGCACAGACTTCCACCTCTTTCCCTTCGCACAATAAGAACTTACAAACACGTCTGGGGTAAAAGGAGCCTTTCAGGCGTTTGCCTAAAACTAGGGATATTTAAGGCACTTCATCGTTGCTGTTGAATGCTTCTCTGCAATACAAGCAGAGTGATACAGAAGGCCTAAAAAAAGAATGATAGTAGTCAGAAAACTGGCTACGAGCACTGCACACTTCCTTTTTCACATCTAGCTGGATTGGTTTTGGCAGAACTACCAGTAACACCACAAGATCCCAGCAAGGAAAAGGGAACGGAGCAGAAGCAGCTCTGGAAGGCTACGCGGCCAACTTAGGTTCATCTCATTCTGCTTGGATTTCACAAGAAAGCTGTTTACAACATGGGTACCCCTGGTGTCAAAGAAAAAGTAAAAGTCAAAATGCTTAACAGGGAGTTCTGCACAAGTATACAAGCTGGTTTTTTATTACTATTTATTTTCTTTCTTTCTTTTTGCACATATTACCTCTGAGGACATATCCTTGACTGGAAAATATATTCAGTTAAAATTTATCAAGGTTTTTTAAATCCCCCTACCTTTCAAAAGGGACTTCTGCACCTGCTCAGGGCTGCTTATAGAATCAGAGTTTTTTATTTGCGTTTCAGAGGTTTCCAAAAAAAGAGCTTCCCCTGCCATGCCCTCTCTTCCTTCCCCCTCCTCCACCACACAACAGAGCATGTGCACCCTGGTTCAGGCTGCAGTAGGTGAAGTAAGATAAGGGCTTTCTCTGTAAGTGCTCTTCCAAGTGGGATCTGCTAAGGCAAACAAGCTTGGTGCTCTCCCATCTTACTTGGCACATCTTTTCCTACCACATTTCAAAGCAACTAAAATGCTGAGCTGCAATTCCTCACCTCTCTGAGTACAGATATAAACCCACGCCGAGGTCCCTACTAATAAGAGACCAAGCACTAACTTTGGACTGGTAGCCATCTGGTTCTGTAAAGTTTGCGTCAACAAAAACTTGTGCCTCCGGAGCGGAGGCAGAAGTGTGGGTAAAAGCAGCGAGGATGCTGCCCAGCCATCCCTTACACCGGGAATCTCCCACGTAGCTAAGCGGGTCAGAAACCACCTCACTGACGGAGGGGAAAACCCCACGCCGAAGGCGAGCCCGCACGCCTCGTCGGGATGAGCAATCCCTGCCCTAGACCCGTTATGCAAACGGGGAAGCAGAACAACTCCTGGGAGCAGCCCTGCATCCAGTCCCGGGCAGGGATACCCGGGCCAGGAAGCACCAGAGGCTCCCGTCCTCCCCGCCATCTACCANGGCGGCAGGTCGCGGCTGCACAGTCACTGCCGGCAGCCGACCGCGCAGCGGGGCAGCACCGGCCGCCGCTTCCCTTCCCCGTTCGCTCCCTCCCTCCCGCCCGCCGCTGGGGCGCCCGGACGCTCCGGGAGCCGTGCTCAAGTGCGAGCCGGGCGGCCCTTAGCCGGGGCTCGACATTCCCGAGCGGCTGGGCGAGGTGAAGCCACCGGCGCTAAACCCGGCGGCTTCCTCGCCGGCGGGGCCCCCGGCGCCGCACCTCCGGCCCCGCCCCTCCCCCNTTTCACAAGAAAGCTGTTTACAACATGGGTACCCCTGGTGTCAAAGAAAAAGTAAAAGTCAAAATGCTTAACAGGGAGTTCTGCACAAGTATACAAGCTGGTTTTTTATTACTATTTATTTTCTTTCTTTCTTTTTGCACATATTACCTCTGAGGACATATCCTTGACTGGAAAATATATTCAGTTAAAATTTATCAAGGTTTTTTAAATCCCCCTACCTTTCAAAAGGGACTTCTGCACCTGCTCAGGGCTGCTTATAGAATCAGAGTTTTTTATTTGCGTTTCAGAGGTTTCCAAAAAAAGAGCTTCACCTGCCATGCCCTCTCTTCCTTCCCCCTCCTCCACCACACAACAGAGCATGTGCACCCTGGTTCAGGCTGCAGTAGGTGAAGTAAGATAAGGGCTTTCTCTGTAAGTGCTCTTCCAAGTGGGATCTGCTAAGGCAAACAAGCTTGGTGCTCTCCCATCTTACTTGGCACATCTTTTCCTACCACATTTCAAAGCAACTAAAATGCTGAGCTGCAATTCCTCACCTCTCTGAGTACAGATATAAACCCACGCCGAGGTCCCTACTAATAAGAGACCAAGCACTAACTTTGGACTGGTAGCCATCTGGTCCTGTAAAGTTTGCGTCAACAAAAACTTGTGCCTCCGGAGCGGAGGCAGAAGTGTGGGTAAAAGCAGCGAGGATGCTGCCCAGCCATCCCTTACACCGGGAATCTCCCACGTAGCTAAGCGGGTCAGAAACCACCTCACTGACGGAGGGGAAAGCCCCACGCCGAAGGCGAGCCCGCACGCCTCGTCGGGATGAGCAATCCCTGCCCTAGACCCGTTATGCAAACGGGGAAGCAGAACAACTCCTGGGAGCAGCCCTGCATCCAGTCCCGGGCAGGGATACCCGGGCCAGGAAGCACCAGAGGCTCCCGTCCTCCCCGCCATCTACCAAGGAAACCAAACACGGGCTCAGAGGGGGCGACGGGGCCGCGCTCGGCGCCGCCCGCCCGGCTGAGCGCTGCAGCGCCCGAGGTGGGCAGGCCCCCGGCTGCGCCGTCCCCAGAGCGCAGCCGGGGATTATCGCGGGCTGCCGGGCTCACCTCAGGAGACCTCACCCCACCTGCGAGCCGGGGCTGCCCNTGGCGCCGCACCTCCGGCACTGCCCTTCCCCCTGCCTTCGCCAGCGCGCTCACCAGAAAAAGAGCCGGGAGCAGAGGTTGGCATCCTGCAGCGGGTTAGGCTTCTCCTCGCGGGGCACCGGTTCCATGCCGCCCGCCACGCCGCCCCGACCGGCCCGGCGCAGCACCACGAGCGACTCCGCACCGCTGGCAGCCGCCGCCGCTTTGCCGCCGGCCGGCGCTGTTTCCGGGAGAGCCGGCACCCCCGCCTCGGCCCTCCTCCTCCTCCTCCTCCTCCTCCTGCCGCCGCAGGACGCCTCCTGCCGGCCCGGCTTCCCCGCGGAGCCTGCGGAGGTGCCGAGCAGCGCCAGGAGCCACCCCGCGCGGGCCGGCTCGGTGCGGGCCGAGCCTGCGGCAGGGAAACTCTGCTCCGCTGTCCGTGGTTTAGGGCCTGTGTGTGCCCCTTGCTGATGGAAAGCATCTCCTCGGTGCACGCAGCGCCAAGCGAGGTGCCCGCCCGGATTCTTTAGACAGAAAAACACGACATGAGTCAGGGGTAAGTCAGGCTTAGCGGGACCAAACGCCATCAGAAACGCTTGCTGTCGGCGCTCCTTCCCAGATGTTGCATATTCTTCTATTAGAAAACAAAAACAAAACCAAAGGAACAATGTTTGGAAGAGCTTGGCAGTACAAAATAAAGTAGCTAATTAATTTCAGGACGTAGTGCATCACTGAAATTGGCAGTTCTCAAAAGTTCAGCAAGTGATCACCAAACTTCTCTCCAGTCGTGTCACCCGCGGGCTGCCCCAAGAGAGCCTGATGAAAAGGAGTAGCAGAACCTGCAAGAGACCTAAGAAAACTGAAATGCAGGACATGAATCTGAAGTAACCAAAGAACTGTTAATCTCCGTGGCAGAATGGTTCCCTGCCATGCTGTTATTTCTCTACAGTCTCTGAAGCCCGGGATGGCTGAGGTTGGAGGAGACCTCTGGAGGTCAGCTGGTCCAACTCCCCCTGTTCAGGTGCTATGTCCAGACCGTTTTTGAGTACCTCCAAGGATGGAGATTCCACAGCCCATTTCTCCGAACTGTTGAGGTTCCTCTGGATGGCAGCACAACTCTGTGGAGTTTTATCAGTCACTGGATCAGCCACTCCTCCCAATTATATGTCACCATCTCTGGTGTTCTTTAAGGAAAGACTGGACCTGGCACTTAATGCCATGGGCTAGTTAACAAGGCAGTGTTAGGTCATAGGTTGGACTCAATGATCTTGGAGGTCTTTTCCAACTTAATTGATTCTGTGATCATCAGTAAACTTACTGAGGGTACCCTCTGCCTCATCCAGATCATTTACGAAGATGTCAGATAGTTTTGTACCTAATGTTAACACCTGATGTACACCACTAGTTGCTGACTTTGAACAACTAATCACAACCCTGATCTCCTGGACTCCTTCCCACTCCAACTGAGCCATATGCAAAACAAACACAATTCTTGTGTTCTGTCTATTCATTTCATCTCCCCAGTGGCAACCAGCCCTATCTCTTCCTGCTAAAATGTATTGCCAGTGAAACAATTGACAGGGCTGGCATCTGACTTTCATTAAAGGCATCAGAGTTGACACATTATTGAGATAAAAGAGAGTTGGGGCTACACTATATTATTGAATAAATAACATCAGTTCATGCTTGAAGGAATGTTATAACCATATGTCAGACAAGTCCAGCTTAAGCTTGCTGTCAATGAACACTGCTGGGGCTGGAAACAGCATGCACTGCTTGTGCACAGACAGTGTGCCACAGAATTTTGTGAACACTAAGTAGTACACCTGCCAGCATCTTTCTCTGGATCCTTCCAGATTAAAATAAGGGAAAAACTTGTGGAAAGGGTGCAGTAGTTTCAAAGGGCAGGCTTTAACAAAATAGTGCTTATGTATTCTAGAACCTGGATAATAAATTTAAATAATCTCCCAAAATGTGTGAAGAAAAGCTCTGCCCATCAGCAAAATTTGAGAGGTTTAGATTTCTATGAGGCAAATTTGTCTAACTAGATACTCATAAGAGAAGTATAAGGTATGACAGTACAGTGCAAGTCCCAGAATGTCAATAAAGTTTGGGTCAGAGAGAGGGAGAAAGGAAAACATAAATCTTAAAGCTGATTTCACCTTTGTGTAGTAGTTGTACAATGGAAGATTACAACATTTCTTAGTTTGGGCAAGGAAGTAGTAGACTATTCATGAACAAATAATTTATTTTCAGAATGCAGGTAGAAGTATTAAAGCAAAATATTAAAATAACTTTTTTTCAGTATTGTTGTGATGATGGGAAAGGACACAATGCTATCCTCAAGAAATACCATTGTTTTGTTGCCAGCATTATTGTTGACAGATGCTGACGCTACTTAATTTTGAAATACTTGCTAATGTTTACTCCTAAATTCAAAACAAAACACTCTACAAAATTTTGGAGAAGAAAAAACTAAGAGGGAAAGGGAAAATAAAATTCAACAAGAATATCCTGAAAGCTAAATTAACCTGTAATTCTATCTGCCAAGTGTGCAAGTAACCATTAGAAGCTAATGCAGTAATAAAAAAGTGTGAAGCAATTAGCAAAAGAAGTGCCCAGGAAAACCTGAGACTGCCCATGGAGAGGAAAGGGGAGGGAAAACAGCGCAGTAATGAATTTAATAATCTTCTTTCTATTTTAGGAGTCAAGAAAAGCAACTGCCAATTTATCCATTGAGTATTTTGCTATGGCAACAGTACTTTTCATATGGAGAGAACAAGATATGTAACAAACTAATCAAAGTGTGACTTAGTAAATCTAAATTATCTTAGTCAAATGGATAGTGATCTAGCAAAGCCAACTATTTAAATAGGACAATAGCCATATTAAGGCAGTGGCAACTGAATTAAGCTTGTTATGCGTATACATTGTTCTAGGAAAATAAATTCAGATCACAGACAATGTCACAAATGTGCAAACACATGAGATTCACTATTTATTCAGTACACAAGAAAGACTAAGTAAAGACTAAGTAAAGACTAAGTACACAAGTAGTCACTAAGTAAGCATTTTTATGTGTGGCCTTATGCCTTCTTTCCTGTACTCTCCTCTCATTCTGAATACAGTCAAACTGACAAGTTTCTCCATCTGCATGTTCTAGGGCACTTATCACTAGAGTATAAGGATGTCATAAACATTCATTTTTCTCAAAACCCTTAGAAGATTACTGGGCAGTTTCCACTGATTTGCAGATGGTAAATAAAATGTGGATCTTAAGGTGAAATACAGGCACTGATCCCTGTTATGCAAAAGGAACCTAAAGCTTAGTCTTTTGGAGGATGTAGCACTACAACCTTTCCCTTTCAGGCAAGCAGCCACTGATTTCAGGACTGAACAGTTTCTCCATATCATACCCCAGGGCCTTGAGACAGGTACCTAGAAGGCCAGTAAGTTGTGGATGTGTGTGTGTGAAAAGTCTATAAAAGATTTGCTGAGTACTACATGATACCTCTGGGGCAGTGGTAGGGACAGAATCAAATTCAAAGCTGTTTGAAAGACATTGGAGGGATTAGTGTTCCAAAGGCAGGCTATGATAGCAGAATGAGAAGGCTTTGCAACTGTACATTGTTTAATGTTTTTGATTGAAGCCAGGCAGAAAGGCAGACCATATGCCTGCCTGACAAACCAAACAGGCAGCGTTGTATCCCACCACGCTGCTGGCCGGCAAGCAGGCTGTCCCGCTGGCTGTGAGCCCAGCTTGTCACTAGCCAGTGGCCTGACTCATCGTCTGGCTGATGTATCCCCTGGGGAATAGTGCTCATCCTTCTGCAGTGCAGACCTATTGGCCTGTTCTTGTTCAGCTGCAGAACAGAAATGTCAGTGCAGCAGAACCAGGCTGTAGTTTTGCTATTTCAAACTCATCACCAGTATGTAATACCAACAATCTTCCTTGGATGCTTTTCCTTTTTCTCCTTGTTACCACACTAACCATCTCTATTTTCCCTATATCTTTTTCTACATCCCCATATCAATCTTCTACCTGCCAGAGTTTCTTATGTGTGCTAATTGACTTATTCATTCTCCTTAAATTGTGGTGCAATTCAGGTGTCTGTGCATAGGTGCCTACTTACATTTTAGACATGGTAGGGTATTCCATGTGGCCACATGTTACCACACCAGAGGGTTTCAGCCTGTCTTTAATGGTGCTTTACCTGTCTATCCCATGGTGATGTCTCTGATGCCTTATCGATGACTGTTGTGGCAAGTCCACTTACTTGCCTTACACAAAACTATGTTAAAATCATTTATCTACAGCAAGTAGTTTCTATTGATTATCTGCTGAGATAAGATTCCAACCAGTTACTTTCTATTAAACTGAACTTTTGATGCAGTAGAAAAGTATCAGAAAAGGTTATACTAAAGTTAAACTTGACACACCTACCACCTGTTCAGTTGCCCCTAATAATTTCATCTCTTGTGCTTCATGCACAGATACTTAGAGACTGATATTTCTGTAGGATGGTTTGGATGAGGTTGCAGCAGGCCTTCAGCAGCAGCTGCCTGTGCTATTAGTTAAAACACTAATTCGTTTATTTACAATATTGCTGCCCTGTGCTACATAACCCTTTCTTCTCCATTCCTAAGCAGCTAAGAGCACATTGCACTGTTCTGCTTTTTCCAGGTAATAGACATTAATCTTCCTGCTTCTATTCATTACAGTTTCATGTCTTTCTCTGTATTTTTTGAACCACATTTATAGTATTGATAATACAGTTTCTGAAGAGCAAAGTCTTTCTTTCCATTCTCTATCAACTGATATGTTACAGTAAATCTTGCCCTTTATTTGCCTTCTTCCTATCCCAATCTCTTGGTTTTCTAGTTTAATACTAGTGCACACAGCCTGGGTAATCTCCAAGCAACAGTGAATTACAGTAACAAAAAAAATAAGTTCAGCAAGTTTCAGGGCAAAGGTGAGTCAGCAAATAAAAAACAACCTACTGCAAGTATTGTGCAGACTGTGTCTGATGGCCTAGGGAAATGAAGGCTTCCCATCCCTGACTTTTAAAAACCAGATAGATTCTGCAAGGAGCAGGGAGTTGGAATCGATTATCCAATCTTAAAATAAGTCTCAAGATAAGACTCAATTATCTTATGGGTTCCTTCCAACTTGTGATATTCTATGATTCAATGATTCTAGAATCTCTGTCATGATGCTTGCTCAACATAGGCAACCTAGTCTGAGGGCAGGAAGTGGATTGGCTGACTTTCTGACTTCTGCACTTCCTGCAAATGCCAGTGTCCGTGATTTCATTTGACGGGGCAAGATTGCCAGGGTGTTACCATGACTTCCAGAAAACAGAGGGGAAAATTTCTTTTTAAAACCTCATCTCAGCCTGGAGGTGAATGGTTCATTTCCGTTCACGTAGGCCTGATTCCGGTGATACTGTGCTCTTGCTGTATGGGTATGGATCTTATGCCTAAGAGTTTTGTCTTGATTTTCTAAAGCAAAATTGGGGACATAGAACACTGAAAAACATATAATTCAAATGACTTTGGTAAGAAAAGTCTATTTTCAAAAGAGACTATGCAGACATGTAACAAACTACCAGTAAATAACATTCTTCCACTTGAGTGAGTAAAATCTGTGCTTCTTTCAAAGTTTTTCTTGATTACAGCATTCTTTCATGTTTTCCACATTTATTTATATGATTACAGTTTCCATTGCATGTTCTCTTTCATTTGGTGTTAACATAAATAGGCAAAAGGGAGAGGAGAGACATCAGAAGTGGAAGCACGGGCATTCTCCTTTACCTTAGGAAGCATAAATTTATAAGCCACAGAGCAAATCAGTCAGCACGTCCACCATTACAAGCGCAGAGATTTCTGGTTTTTCTTGAAGCCACTCTACTTCCATGCTAAAATCAGGAAAATAGACATTGTACAGGTGATCCAGAAAAAGGGTCTTTTTTTCCCCAAGAATTCATGTCCCTCCTAGCAATAACATGAGAAGGCAACAAGCTCCAGAGGAAAAGGCACGTAGGTCACTTTTCAGAATGAAACCACCATCAAGAGCATCTGGATCCTGATTTTGTTTAATTTGGCATTGCCAGACTGAGATTTAATAAAATTATTTTTGGCAATAGCAAGGGGACAGAAGACAACACACAAAAATTCATAAATTACTGCATCGATCTTTTTTATTTCCGTAACACGGTCACAGAAACCCTTACTTATACTGTGTGGCAAAGTGTGGATTTTTCCCTATTGGGGGTTACTGACCATGATGGTAGTGTTGGACAGAATTAAAATAACTTATCTTGTTATAAGACAATAGTTCTGACCTCACAATAGAAACTGCAGATCTTGCCAGTAGACATCCTCAGTCTATACATTTTCTTCAAATATTAATGAACCTAAAAATTATACTGGTTTTTTACCTTTTCTAAGATGCCTTGGAAGTATTTGCTGCCATCACTGGATTAAGTGAAAGCCTGATGTCATCCAGCATCCTGGATGAAGATGGAAAAAAGCAGAGTACTGTTAGGTCAATAGTATTTAGAGATAGCAAAATCACGTCAGTTTCAATAGGAAATAAAACACACTGCACACTTGGTTTCTAACTTTAATAAGATTAATAGCTCACAAGGCAAAGTCAAGGACAAGTCTGTGTGTGTGTACACCATTAGCTTTGGAAAACAGAAGGCACAGAAAGTGACCAGGCATTCTAGCAAGATGCCAAGGAAAGGAAAGTAAAAAAAAAAAAATTTAAAAAAATATAATTTCAAAAATATGCACTTTTTCTTTATTTTTCTGCTGAGAAAGGAGAGGATAGTTTACTCAGTTTTCAATAATTTCCTGGAAATTTAGTGACACATGGAAAGGGAAGAAGGCAATTCTGTTCTAAAAGAAATAAGCTAAGGCCAGCAGAGCCATCTTCAATGTATGTCACATCTGACTTGGGTGTGGGGCACTTACCAGCAAGTATAAACAATCAAATCAGAATACAAACCATGTAAAATGACTACAAATATAGTTACTTTTAGCCATGACCAACACAGTCTGTCAACACTGTTATCACTTGGCCTTCCTTAGCTCTTGGCTGTTTCCCCAGGGTCAAGCACATGTGGGTCCACAACCTGACTTTTTGGCTGGGTCACACAGAGTTCCCACTTTTCCTGGGGCACCCACAGTTTGAGAAGAAACAAAAGTTTCTCTGACACTTCTGAACACAGCTGTCAGCAGAACCCCCATTACCTGCCAATGCTGAACTATCAAAAGGCAATTTTTTTTGTCCACGTATCCTTCACCTCCTCATTCCTCTCACACTACCACTGGGTGAGGCCCTTATTCTTTAATTATTTCTTGGCAGCCTGGGGTACTTCTCTGGGGTATTGGAAGCACAGGTGGACTACATACCACAAATATAGGCAGCCTTTCTGAATCACATGCATTTTGTGAGTCAGAATTTTACAGGATTTTTAAGATACTAATTATACTATTTTTATGCTAAAATCTTTCTTAATTTGGTTTACTTTAAAATGGTAAATTTGAGCCCAAACACTACGAAGGGTTTTGTCTGGGGAAAAGGGGGCTGAGGGGAGACCTTATAGCTCTCCACAACCACCTAACAGAAGGCTGTGGCGAGGTGGAGGTTGGTCTCTTCTCCCAGGTCACAAGAAATAGGACAAGAGGAAATTACCTCATGTTGCAGCAGGAGGGGTTCCTTTTGGATATTAGGAAAAATGTCTTTACCGAAAGAGTTGTCATGCACTGGAACAGGCTGCCCAGGGGAGTGTTTGAGTCACCCTCCCTGGAGGTATTTAAAAGACATGTAGACATGGTCCTTGGGGACATGGTTTAGTGATGGCCTTGGCAGCATTTGGTAATAGTTGGACTCAGTGATCATAAAGGTCTTTGCCAACCCAAATGATTTTATGCTTCTGTGACTCAAATGCTTATAAATACTGACTCACAGGCACCAAGTATATGTTTTCCTGTGTGTAGATTCTTTCAACACCTTAATTGCTGTTGTATCTAGGTATCTTCTAGCAACATGTTAATTACCATGTTTATTCTTGCTCTTAATCTGTTTTGATCTGTGCAGCTTCAAGCTAATACACTCACAGCTGTGTTTATGCTAGAGAGAAAAGGTTGGTGCAATGTATATGCTGTTAGAGCAGAAGGCAGTGAAGTCTTCCTTAGTGCTCCCATTCCATGACTATTTGTTTGTCAGCACCAGACAAACCAAGGTTGAAAATTTTGCTTCCGACAGAGGAAGGCTTGCTCTCACAGAGGGACATTTTACTTCCTCTGTTGTTCGATGTTTACCTTGGTTGCTTTGCCATTTGTTTAGACCTCTGAGAAGAAGCAACAGTGCACTTGGAGGGCAAGAACTGAAATCTTGCATTTAACAATAGTTTATGGAAGACATAGAAGAGAATAAAAACCACACGTTTATAGTACTCCATGTTTGTATTCCATACCTTATAGTATTTCCTGTGGGCTAAAGGCTTCATGTCCAAGTGCAAAGAGTGTGTACAGTCCAGAGGGAGCAGGCAGGTATGTAAATGCAAAAAGGAAAGAAGAATGTCATGGCTTCAGATATATACCACCAAACTAAGCCACAGTCACCCATTCTGTGGGAGATAAAAGGCTACTTACGTTTGCACAAAATTCACAAAACTTTAGCATTGGTGAAATATTCAGGAGCGCTCCCATGCCATGATTTGATCTGGCCAGATGAAAACCTGTATATATGCACTTTTTCCTCTGGCTCTGATTCCTCAGGATCCTCTGGCCATGTTTGCATTTGTTACATTTTAATATTTGTTAGTGTTCACCTCCTTGCTGATCGAATCCTCTGCCTGCAAATTCATTCTGGTGGCCTTTCAAACTTTATATTCTGTGTCAGTGAGATATAAAAAGGTTGCAGATGTTTTCATAAGAGGAGTGGAGGTTCCAGACACAGCACAACAAGGAGAAACAACCATGAAGTTAGAAAAGTTGGTGTAAGAACGACAGCTGTAAGGACTACGAGGTGAACCACAGAGATTAAGATGAGAAGAAGGGCTGGAGGGAAGTGTTATCCAAGGCTTGGGGAGAATGTGGATCCAAGCTGGGGCCAAAGCAAGAAGGAAGGTAAAGAAGGTAGAAGGATAGAAAACTGAGCATTATATTAAAAAAAAAAAAACGAGAGAGGTGAGGTTAACCATGGAAGGGGGACAGAGCAGGAGGGTGATTGTGTTGGGTACTAAGATGACTAGCAGATGGTAAAGTATAGAATAGCTGCTTTGTCCAACAAGTCAAATGCATGCATCACACCTGACAACAAACCAAAGTGAGAGAAAACTTATTTACAAATCTCCTCAGTTGTGAGCAGGGGCAGGCAGGAATAGGTGGAATAAATTTGTGTATATGTAAAGCGATGTCTCTATGCATGGAATGGCTTTAGGATGTATCAGAAGTAATAGCTGTAATTGTGTTTCTGTAAGTAAATGCATTTCATACCCTTCAAAATACACTTCACAACAGTGAACTTACACCATCATCCCTCCTGCCAGAGAGAGTTGGTGCCACCATGTGTGCTCCTTTCTTCTCTGGTAATCTTCAAAGGAGATGACCAGCCACCAGAGGGTTGCACAAAAGTATCACCCCTCTCTCTCTGGATATACAAAATCTTTTCACTTCCTGAGTGCAGGCAACCCCGTGATTATCCTTTCACAACAAGAACAGGCTTTCTACAATCTTGCCATACTGCTAACAGTGTCACCTGTGCTGATGGCTTTTCCTGCCTGCTCTTTTCCTGAGGAAAATGGAGAGTAAAAAAACTTCAGTGAACTCTATCATTTTCCTACCAGGTAAGCTCTATAATGCAGATTTTCAAGAGGATTAGATAAACCACCATTTTCATATATTAAAACTGAGCTCCTTTGGGGATTGACTGTCATTTTCATTCTTTAATTGTCCAGCATTGGCACAGAGCTTCTGCTTCAGGACCAGGATTCCCAGGAGTTACATTATCACAGAAAAAGAATAGGAGTAATTTTGTCAGTCTTTTGTTCTACACTTTAAATAATGACCTCTTTGAATGAGTCATTTAGCCTGCCAAATTTTAACAAATATTTTGCTTAAGCGATTTTGTAAGAATGATATTTCCTTATAGGAAGGCCATTATTTGAAGGAAGAAAGCCCATCCAGTGTAAGACAACCATGGCATTAGTAAGTTCTGCGTTGAACATTTGTGAGTAGGTGAACTGGATAAGTGCTCTCCACTTCCTCCTGCAGAGTTTCTCCTTAGCAGGAGTGACTCAGTAAATCTGGCTGTTTCCTTGAATTTATCTGCACATAAATTAGATTGAGAGCATCCAAGCAGGTAAATAGGAATAAATAGGACCTTTGGAAATCAAAACAAATCTAGCATCCTACTGAACTCCAAGTGGGCTCCAAAACCCCTTCCTGTTTATTGTGCAATCCCTCGGGTAAGTCCAAATATGAGATACATCCCTAAGCATCCCTGCAGCCCTTACTTCAGAAAGATTTATTCAGAAAGATTTAAGCTGCTGGGAGTCCAGAGATATAAAGTGACAGATATTGTCCCTTCTGTGTGAAATAGGTCCCTTTAGATAATATACTATTCTCTTAAGGTGTGACAACCTTACAAAAGAAACACGGAACCGTAATTCTCATTGTCTTTGCCACAAGGGAAAAAATCACACTAATGCAGTGGTGATATAATACAGCCTAATGCCACGAATGCCAAGCTGATATAAACCTGCATTTCAGTCTCTGCTATTGCTTCCTTACAGTAACCAGAAGAGAAGGTTAGAGTTTTATTTCTAGCTGAGACCTACGACAGCCATAGAGCACAATGCTTAGCCTAAGCACATTCTTAGCTTCCTAATGGGACATGATGCTAAAAGCATCATTTGCAAAATATGTTTAGGGTGGACATAATTTGTATGAATGACAGTAAGGGATCGATACTGCGGGACAAAAAGTTTATGTTCTTTAGCAGATTGCAGCTTTGAAAAACTGACACCTAAATTAGCTGGCAGCTGAACAAATAGAGAAAAAGCCAGAGAGAGAGGCCAATTATACATTTCTACAGCCGAAGAAGAAGCAAGGGTTCCTAACTTTGTTGTTTGACCAGAGAACTATCACAGCTCCTAACACTTGTACAGGGAAATTCTAGCTGCCATGGCAACCATTTTTTTCTGGTTGGCTGCACTGGATAAATATTCTATTACAACCCTTTTATTTATGTCTCTAATCTAAAAGGTCTCTTTAGTGAAACTGTTAATTTAAAGGTTTTGCTACCTAATCAGGCAGCAACTAGCACAGTTCAGCCCTGGCTTGGATGAATGGCAGCACAATTAAATAATAATAAATATCAGACAACAGAGAGTCAAAGCAGTAAGGGAAGTGGAAAAAGGATGCTCTTTTGACAGTTAGATGGATGGATGAACCTATGTGAATGATACTTTTTTATTATTATTTGATGGTAATTTCATAGAACAGGTTAATTTCAGGTTGAAGAAAGCTTTTTATTAAGCCTGTAAATTTGAACATTTTACATTTTTAATCTTAAAAGAAATTCTAGACTGAATAGTGATTTCAAATTGAAGAATCATAAAAAAATAATATTTCCCTTTTGTTTTCCATTTATTCTCAAATTGGATTTTTTTACAGTATTCTGTGGATCTAGAATGAATTGTCTTGCCAGAATTACATTTTTCCTGTAAAAGGCTACTGAACATTTTGCCTCATATTTCCAGAAAACAACGATCTGAGGAATTTTTCCGTCTTTTGTTCCTTCCTTCTTTTTTAATTTTTCCATTTGGCATACCTTAATTCCTGCATAGCCCCTTCCCTGTCTTTCTCTTCATGACTCAGAAATATATTGCTCCTCTACCTTTACCCTCTGAAATGTTACATTTAGAATTTGTTAGGCAAGACATTTTTATTTTAGATTTTATTTCATGTGAAGCAACGTCTCACTGCATTTCATTTCTCTGGCCCACAGTGAAATTAATTACTAGCTGGCTTTTTACCAACATCTTCTTTCTGTGACTACCAGGCATGGGTTCTCAGCTGCTCCAGGGCTATATGTTCATGGGTTCTTAAACTGACTCCAAAGTAGTGTTTCTAAAAATTGTGGTACGTGGTGCACATGGGGTTTTTTGCTTTAAAATTGAATGGTGCTGGCTTGTCCTGTTGGGTTTGTAGCACAGGGTCCTGCCCCTCAGCTCTGGGGGCCACTAACTCTTGCCAAGTTCACACCTCTTCTCACACAAAACCTTCTGCAAGTTGCTGTCCCAAGCAGGGCCACAAGGAAACCAGAACAACTATGGAGGAATCAGAAGGTAAAATGTTGAACAAGATGATGGCTTTTCAAACCAAGGATGTTATATTTATCTCTGGGTTTAGACAGGATCTGGTTTGAATGTTTCTGCTCTTCTGATCCTATAATAGAGCATTATCTTCAACAATCCATGTCTATAGGCTGAGGATACAAGTATCTGAAGACTTCACTGAAGCAATAGATAATGTAAGTCAACCCCCCTGATGTAATTTGTGGGTTCTATTTGTTGCTGGGATAGGAAGATTTGATATTTTGCAAAGGATACTCAGAATATAATTTTTCTAATGAATGTGGTAGTGACAAGATTGCTTTCATAGTTTTTAATACTTGCTTTTTTTGCTCTGCACACTCAAACTTTTTATTTTTCTTTCCCTTAAGTGTTTCTCTTTTTTAAATTTAGCACAGTATTAGGCCTTTTCCTTTGTTTTGTCTCTTTGAAAGTCAGAGGTCTGCTTTGTTCATGTTATTTAACATAAAAGGCATTATCAAGAACATCTGCACAGGCACTAGAATAATTAACCTTTTTATTTTTATTATAAGCAGATTTTTATAATTACATAGATGCGTTTCTATGTTAGCCAGAGGATGCAATCAAGATCAAAAGCATGCACTGGACATACTCTTACACAGACAGGCACATCCACTTTCCTCAACAGCCACACACAGCTGTCTCCATGCAGCTGGTCTCCTCTCCTGCCCAGAAATAGATCTGGCATATGAAATATCACAGGAAGAAACAAAAAAAAAAAACAGCAAAACCCCTAAAATATTTAAATGTGGGGTTTTTTTAATTGCAAAGAAATAGGAGACAACTTATTCCTGCCCTCTTTATTACCTCTTTATATGCAGAACTTTATTACCAACTGCCCAATTTTAATTGGTACCACAACATCCATGGGAACATCTTTTGAAAGAACAGTTTCTCCCTAGCTGTACTATCTTCAATTATAAATACACACTTCATGCACAAGTTCTTTAACCATGGTAAGAAAGATGAGCAGCACCAAAAACATCTCCAATAACCATTTCTATAAAGGAGACACTATTCAATTAGGCAGTTTTCCTTAGGAGAGCACAATGTATGCTGCAGAGGTCTCACAGGGACAGAACCCAAAATTGGAGCATCATACCTCTACCATGCTCCCTACCTCTCCCACATGGTGCCTGTACTTTGTATTCCCCTTGTGTTCCATATGCACCCACTGACCGTGTCACCCTGCTGCCTCACGCCTTTATCCTCTGGGGTCTAATAGCAAAATGGGAGGTAAAAATCAACAACCAGCCCTCCAGGCTAACAGTTTTCCGTATTGTTCCACAAGAGTTTTACTGGGGTCTACCTGGCAGCCCTGCTTGGGTCACTGACCTCAACCCATTCCCGAAGGCCCAGCCTCCCCAAATGCTGGCATGGGGTAGGACCTTTCTGCCACCCCACTATATCCCACAGTGAGCCATGTGCTTCCCTCAGTCTCTGGCTTTTGTCAGAATGCCTGGATGCCTCCCTGGTTTTGGTTGCTCGAGATTCAGAAGAGCTGCAGGAGAGAACAGCATGCATCTCTTTGGTTGACATAGGTGAAGTCAGGCAAAGGGAATACTTCAGGCAGTATGAGCATCTGAAACAAAACATACTTGCCCCCCAACAAAAGCCAGTTACCATTGTTCATATCCAGGGAAAATAATTTTCATTTTCATCACAAAGACAAAATTTAGACCTTTGCAACCAGCCCCCAATGAATGGCAATGCCATGCTCCCTGTAGGCTTCCTAAGGCAGCATAACTTGGGGACTGTTGCTCTCAGACTGCCACAGAAAACTCAGAAATTTGGCATTGTATGGTTGGCCTTGACTGCCAGAGGTCTGAAAACTTCACATCATCAGATGAATCTTTCCTGGCTGTGCCTTTCTCAGAAAATTCCTGAATTAAATGTGTATTTTGCCTTTTAGCAATTCAGTCCAGGCAGCTCAGTCAGCTAATATGGTTAGAACAACACACAAGTATCTAATGAGAAAACCCTAAGGATAGAACAAGTTCTCTGGGCTCCCTGCAGTGCCTCAAGGCCCATTCCTGTTTTTCACCCTTGCTGCAGAAGGAGCTCAGAGTCTGTTGCAGGTGCATCACCCTGCCAAAACCAGCCTCTGGTATTCTTCCAGGCGAAACTCACAACGAGTTTTTCTCAGACATGGAAGAGCAAAGTTTGCTTTCTGTCAGAGATGGTGCCGTTCCACATCGCCAGCTCTGGCAAGTTGCGTGCATTTCTAAATGTCCTGGAAAGTATTTTTCCCTCCTCCAGAGCAAGCAGGCTAGACTGTGGGGGTGGCTTCGTCTCTGCAGAGGAGAAGCAGGGTGTCCAGCCAACACTGAAAGCCTTGTTTGCTAATGCTGTTCTCCTGGGGTTATCTTTGACAGGACAACACCACTTCTGTACTACCAAACTAAACAGTGACAGGGACACAATTTTAGCATATCTAGGAGACACAGAATACACTGAATGGTGTTTCCTTCTCATGTGTCCTGTCTAGCCAGAAACTAGATAGGATGAAGACAGCTAGCAAATGTGTCATCTTAGGCCATCCTGTGTCTCTGAAACCTGTTATCACTGCAGTTTTTGGAGAGGATGAGTGCAGAGCCAAGCCTTGAGACCTCTGAGATGCAGGCTGGGTGATGGGGTGAATGGAAGAGACAGAAAACACCCATGAACAATGGATAATGTTTGACTTTTCTCTCTCATGTGTTTGTATAACAGCCTTAGACAGTTCTGGTGCCGACTGTGCTGCCCATGCTGAGTCTCTTGCTACTGTATAAGAAACAGGGGAAAAGGGACAATGTCTAGGCAAACATACCTGAGAATGTGGTTTAGCTGCTGCATTAAAAGTGACATCAGCCTAACAGCAGCAGCTAACACATACCTACAGGCTGGTAAGCAGCATGAGATCATTGCTCAGCTCCACTTCGTGAACTCCATAATTTTGTTTTCTATTTTGTCTGCTAATGCTTGCGACATTAATATGTTTATAATAAACTTAACTCTTCCTGTTGCATTTGTTTCTACAGGACCTCAGCCTTGAAGGCATTCCCAGAAGCACTGTAACAGAACGGTGACCCCTGGATTTGAGACTAGCAGGAATATGTAGATGCCTAGGCCCTACATTAATTTAGGTGATGTATTATAAATGTCTGCATTACTTAGTCTGTGGGCTTTGCAAATGTGAGCAATGGTTGGTGATTGATGATACTTGCACATTAAGGCAGGTCAGTTGATATCATAGCAAAACAATTGCCAAAAAAATCAATTTGGATTTTAAGATTAGCATATTAGTACATATTCTCATAAGTGACAACAGGACACTTTGTGAGATGCAATAAACCTCTTAAGTACTGTTGTCCTCCATGGGTTCAATCTGTGGCATGCCTGAATTGAGTCCATTAGAGATTTTTCAACAAAATTGCCATAACAGGGTTTTTAAAAAGGACTGGGCTTTTTAAGGCATTGTTTTGTTTGAATTTTAAATAAAAAGTGATACTACTGCCCATCAGTTTAAAGTACTCCATCAATTTGAAGCTGCATGGAAAGCATGAGATAGAGATTTTAAAGTAGATGTTGTGTTCTTGAACCTCAAGCCTGAATTTCTAAATACAGGACAAGTCAAATGTCTTAGGAAATGTGTTGAGTTTTCTCCATGTGAACCCTAAGGCAGTCCAAAGATTTAAGACTGAAGAAAGTAAATGCTCTGCTCCCATTCAAACTATTCAGAAAACAGGGGTCTGGTAGACCTGCTGGTCCTTTTTTTCCATCAAAGAATGGGATTTCTGTAACTTTGAAACATTTGTAAATTAGATTAAAAGATTTTGCAGATGAACCAGTCATTAGAGATGCAGGAATTTTTAATTTGTAAAACTGGCCCAGTGACAATGAGTCCCTCAAGACCTTGGTAGAAAGAAGAAGTTCCAGCATCATCATCACACTGCAGGCACCTTTTGGAAGCTGAAAGGTACAGAGGCACTGAAGCATTGCCAGAAGGGAAAGAGCCCAAATCTGCATCCAGAAAGTGTACCCTGCACAGATTGTGTCTGCTGTGTATAGCAGGAGGCATTAATCTCCTCACTCATGCAGAAATTATAAAGATGTTTTGTTGTCTTTGCTTTAATATCACAGTGACAAGTCTCAAAAAGTTTTGCACACTGCAGAAGGAGTGCCCTGGCAAGTGCTAATATCAATAATGAAGGGAGAAGAAACCAGATAGAAGCTTTTCTGCTTTATTGATTTTGAGGGATAAAGAAAATACAAGCACAGACTCTCTATATCAGCTTGTATTTAGATGGTTCCTCACACTAAAATTATTTCAGCTTTTTTGTCCTGTTACATTGGATAAGATAAAATATACAAGAACTGAAAGATGAGATGATGTTAAGTCCATCTACGTCTTTTACTTGCTGGGCCCTGGGGTCAGGTCTGAAGTCTTTCCTGAAATCATGAATTTTGCATTAGCACTCTGTGGCTGCCTAAGACAGAGGCTGATTTTTTTCTCCACTCCACTTGCTCCATAATCCACTGATCACATAGTCTCCAGGATTTACCTAGGAGCTGGAGGTTTGGATTTACACAAGTTGAGGAATGTGTCTTCCACTTCTTTGCTGCTTTAGTTAATATATAATTTTTCGGAACTGATTGTTGCCTTTTTCCATATATTCCTCCTCCCCGTCTTTGCTAAGGAAGCCATGAGCCTGTCATCTGCATCCCAATGTATGATGTATGTACAAAGCACAGAACTGATCCAGGCCTCACTGGGGCGCTCCCTGTACCCCTTAACAGAGTGCTTAAATCCAGGAAACAAAAAACATTTGAGAACATTTTTTGATACTCTCTGTTAAGTCTCAGAGATGCCTTAACTCTTCCAGGGCTGCAAATCCCAATTAGAGTGCTTTTATCTCCTCTGTCAATGCATAATAATCAACTGCAAGGGCATTCCTGACTGGGTGCTGACTCTTGTGTCCTTTATTGGATCCAATCCTTAATTTTGGGTTCATACCAGCACAGCATTTTGTATGTGCCTCCTACTTTCCATGCAAGTGATCCACAGTTTCTTTCTTTGTCCCTTCCAACTTTGTACGTCTCAATACCTTTTGCCATTTACTTTGGAGTTCTCTGTGAGCTTTGAGTCATTTTGATTTCAGGCATTTCTTATGTTGTCCTACTGCAGTCTGAACTACAGAGAAATAGTTTAGCAGGCTAAAATAGTCTATGTTACCCACTTTTTCCTATTCATCCAGTGGGTTTGAGTATATTTCTTCCATTTTATACAGCTGCAGCTTACAGACTTCCTCTGTATTCAAGTTGTTAAACTTTATGCAGTCATTGATAAGTCCTATGAATTCATCACCACTTCATTCAAAATCAGGGAACTTAGTTTCAAAATTACCTGAATTTCTCCCTCTCTATTACATTGAATCATCTTGTAACCACTTGTTTTGAAGTTTTACTTCAGAACCAGAGCACCACAAAGCACACTTTTCAAAACCAAGTTTAAAATTACATCAATTACTGATGCTGAAATTACTATTTGGACAAGAACCTGTCATCTCTCACAGTCAGAAATTATATGCTCTACTGCCACTAAGGAAACAGGAGAAGTAAGTTTTCAATATATATCTGGAAAGTTTGTGAGCAAAAGGAGGAGTACAGCAGCTCAGGTAATTAACATTTTGCAATTACAGCCATCTATGTCTGCCAAGGTTTTATATTACAGAATGGACATGTAGTAAAGGACTGGTCAAGAAACAGGAAGAGCTGGCACAACATGGTCATTGAAAAAGAGAGACAGAGAGCAAAAGAGGCTTATCAAGACTTGAGAGAAACCACAAAGGAATTTGTTGCCAAAGTATCATGTCCTTTTTGGATTCCATCACAGTGATTCTGAATTATCAGAGCTATTTATCTTTTAAATACAATTGCCAAGATTTGTGTTCCTCTACAAAATCACTTTAGGTGGTCTTTACCCATGTTACCGAAACAGGTAATCTTTTAAGGCACTTAGACCCAGATGGTTTCTTGTCTAGCCACATTTTCCTTCCTTATTTCTTGCAATCTTATCATGTTACTGATACGAGAATCACATTAATGATACATGGATCACAGTAATGATACGTTTATCACATTAGTGATAGGTACTGCCTTCATCTTTTCTCTCTCTAGAGCAGTATATATCCCCTTAAATAAATATTTAATTTTTCATTTCTGTTTCATTGCTTTTATGCATAGTCACATCCTTACCTTAATTTTATCACAGGGAAGTACTCAATGGCAAAGATGCAAATCCCATGCTTTCATTTAAAAGAGATAAAAGATATATTTTGTAAGCAGAACTTTCAGTCCCCTATGTTTGAGAAGCAGTGGAAGTATTCAATCACCTGAAGTGGGTAGAAAATATGAAAGGGAAATAAGGCAGATGAATAACATCAGCTTTTTGTAAGGTGTTAACATCAAGGGCAGTTCCACAGGCCTCAGTGCATCTCTGGCCAAATGAGGCTCTGCTCTTAGAGCTGGACTTTGGGGTGGAGATTTGTGAAGTGCGCGCAGCTGCCTGTGGTGGGTAGACAAAGAATTTTACACTTTAAGATGTGTTTTATCTCTCTTCTCTCAATGAGATTTTGTAAGTTTCCAGAGGTGAGGAGGTGGCATTTCAGTAGTTACTCTTCTCTCATGATTGCCCTTCTCAGTAAACATAACACCCTTGCTTCCATCAAATTCCAAATAGACCACTGAACTAAAGAGATTATAAGTCATCAACCAGGAGTCAGACATGGGGCATATACCTGTCAAGAAATGTATTTTCTTGTAAGAATCAGCATGATGGATTTTATCACATTGGAACAAGAAAGATTATCAGGAGAGAATGGTAATACAAAGTTTTTTCTTTCATCCTTTATTTGTTTGTTTGTTTGTTTGTTTCCTAAGGGTGTGTTTTTCATCACTACTGGACTGTGCATGTTATTCATACGAAATGAGATTTTACTAACATCTGATTACAGTTGTCTAAACAAATTCACCTACTTTCCGAGCCCAGTGCAAATTGTTGAAAAGCACAAGGTTAAACACTGGACCATTTGGAATACATGTGTAACATGGTTTGGTATGACATCACTCAGAGAGCTGTAAAATACCTGCTGCAGAAGGTCCCTCAGTCCCTTCCAAATTCCAAAAAGCAAATGATAGCTAACAAATTTGGCAGGGCCGAGGAGATACAGAGCTTTCAGAAAGATTGTAGTTGCCTGCCCAAATGAAAAAAGTATTTTTTGTCTATGCTCACTGAAGTTGTGTCAATAGTCTTATTTTGCCTTACATCTGTGTCTAGTCACTTTTAGACACTCTTTGATAGTCCTTCCTGAAAAATGAAAAAGCTTCCAGACTGATTTATCACTTGGCTGTGACTAAAGAACTCAGTATTAAACAGAGACGAAGGACAGTTTATGAATTCATCTGCAAGATGAATCAAAGATGATTCAGTCAAGGAGATGATGTTGATTCAGACACTATGAATGTTTACAAGGCTCTTCCCCATGATGCTGCACCATCAGACTCACAACTGTAGCACCGCTCAGCTCAGTCCCGCAGGGAGAGGATCAAGGCTTGTTTCAGGATGTCCGGGAACAACAAATGCCGGCAATAGGCTTTTGGAACATAACAGAGAAGCTGTTATTCCTACTCTGGGTTAAGCATGGGCTTCAGCCCTAGACTTTGTCCCACTGAGCACACCAATGCACATCCATAGTGAGGAATGGATCAGTGCTAGCCAGTGACTGTGACTGATTGCAGTCATCCTTTCCCCTATCCTCCCCTCTCCTTCCTTCCCTTCCTTTCTTTTTCCCTTCCCTTTCTCATCCTGCCATCAGCCTGTGTTTCAGGGGAAAGGAAGTGGGGAGAGGGAGAGGAAAAGGGGACTTCCCTCAGCCCAGGGCCAAGGACCAAATGGGAGAAGGCAGAGCTCTTCTCACTTGCACTCTGCTTCTGGACCCCTGAGAAGCCAGCTTCACACAGGAGTACAGTGTTCATTCCTGCCAAAACTCAGCTGCTGAACAACATAACTGTCAGTACTCAGCTATACCAGCAAAAACTTCCCAGGGATACTTTTTCCCATTCCTACTCCCATCCTTCCCTTCCCAAGCCAAATGAAATAACAACAATAAATTACTAACATTAGCACAATGTGTAATCACATGTAAATACCATTCCACTGCTAATGAAATTCTTTCTCTGAACCTGCAGACCCCACACTGCTATCAGAAACAGCGAATTTTTTCCTCAGACATCACCAATTCTGTAATGAAATTGCAGCAGTAATTGCCTTAATTCTTGTCCTCAAATATTCTGGAGTTTGGCTTTTCAGTCTGAGAACTTCTCAGGCAAATATGCAAACATTGCTGGGACATGATTAAGTACAGATACGGAGGCATGAGAACCACTGTTCACAAGAAAGCACTTATTTTGCTCTGGTTGCCAAAGTAGATAGCACCACAAAATTAAGCAGGTCAGTCATGTATCCCCATCATAACCTCTAAGAACAAACCAATGGTTTGTTTTCCAAGCACTGTACAACACATTTGGCTACT
Source organism: Pardalotus punctatus (assembly GCA_013400915.1). Classification (NCBI taxonomy): domain Eukaryota; kingdom Metazoa; phylum Chordata; class Aves; order Passeriformes; family Pardalotidae; genus Pardalotus; species Pardalotus punctatus. The sequence continues at coordinate 306,105 of VZTX01009581.1, forward strand.
TGTGTGGAATTAAGCAGAGCACAGAATGGGAAACGTTGGTCAGTAAATCCAACAAGGTACCTCTTGGTATAATGCCAGGTTTTAAAATCTTTAGGAAGAATATTTTTTGATGTTGGAAGGTCATTGAACTACTTATTTTTCAGCTGGACTAATTTTGCTCTGCCAAAGCAGTTGTTCATGTGCAAGAACTATTTGTCTAAGAGGACTTAGTTTCTTTATTTCCCAAAATTATTACTTTTATCAAGATATTTTTATTATTTTTTAATATTTTATTACTATTTTTCATTGAGGATAGTAAATGAGCAAGCCTTACTTTGACATAGGTGGCATCAAATGTTACCTCCTTTTGACAGAGCAAACTGTAAAATAACATATGGGGATTACTCAATTCCCAGTTCTGGAAAATAATACTTTTAGAAAGTTCTCTAAAGTCATAACTGAATATGAGTTTCCAATGCAGTACTGTGGAAAATACAGTTAATCAAATTATTTTGAATAAAAAATAGAAATTGCACTGGAACAGGCAATACCAGACTATAACTTTCCTTTTTGAAACATGCAGGAAAAAAAAAGCCCCAGAAATCATCTGAACATTCAAGAAAATATTTAATGCAAGAGACTGAAAAAACAATGTGTTTAGATTATGAAAACCCTAATTAAGGTATACGTTGACTCCCGTATAAAATTATTTCATGGAACACCCCACAATGGAAGGGATCTCAAAAGATCATCTCATCCAACCTGGTTCATTTCCAGAGTAGCCATTATTAAAAGACTGTTTAATAATACAAAAGAAGGGACACTGAATAATGAAGACACATTTAAGATATTGAGCAAATTGCCCTTGGAGCAAACTCAGTAACACATTCCTGGCTACATCTTCATCCATTAAATCAGAAACAAATGCCTTCTCCAAAGGTAGACTTTATTCATACTAAAAAGATTAAATTGTTGACATCTAACCCATGTTGTGACATACAGAAAGATGGAAATGTGTTAAGGGTTCTTTCTTCCCTTAAGGTGCTGCAATATGAAGAGCTAGTAATCCATATGAGAGGCAGGTAGTAAGTGATAAGCAAGATGCAGTATTGTGATTAATTCCCCTCCTCTACAGTGCTTGCCTTGCTATGAACTGAGAGCTGAAAAGGGCTTAGAACCTACTGAACAGCTTCCTGGCTACTCTGAAGCTGCACTCATCTGCTTTTTTTTACAAGATGGATGAAACTGGACTTAGCCCATGGAGGGCTGTGATCATGCTTTATCAGCTCCTGATAATTTTGGAAGACATAAATGTGGTTAGCAGTTCTCAGTCAGGTGTGTGAGTCATGGCTGATGAACTGCCTGGGTGTGTTTTTAATTAGCAGCAAGGCTGGATTTAAGAAAAGGGCTGTAGCTACTGGGCCTACATCCAGTTGGGTGGTAAGCCAGGAACACAGTAGCAAACAAAGACCTGCGCCACACCTTTCGCTCCTCACATGTGCTTTCCACCTGGTCCATTTGGAAGTGTGAGACAGATCTCTGCAGTCACCTCACTGCTCTTGGAAAACATGATTGTGTTGTCTGAGTTGGCTAAAACATTCAGAAACACTGTAAGGACATTACTGTCTTTCTCCAGCTGTACAAACCTGGGTTCTCTTTCAGCTTGACATGACCCCAAGAACAGTGTCAACTGCCCTCTGTCACACCTTAGTCTAACGTGCATTCCTACCTGAAAACTGAAGAGGTGAAGGATTTCTTGAGTATTTCAGCAAGTTTCCCTTTGAAGGGAAGGCTGAAGACCAGCCAGACCTGAAAGCTAATCCATCTGTGCTGTTTGAAACAGTAGGTTTGTGCTTTCTGGCAGGGTAAGCAGCATTGTTAGGACTCAAGAAGGAAAAGCAGAAGATAGAGTCTTTTGCTGCTCTGGAGGAAACTGTCTGAGGCAAACACAGCTAGAGCAAGAATGAAGCACTTTACATTCCTCCCAGAAGCAATACAAAGAAATGGCAGGAAGAAGGTGTACAAATCCTGGTATTAGGCTTTGAAAGAGGTATGTCTGACATATCATGGATTTGGGGTGTCAGTGATGACAAGCAAATGTGTTAATGGCCTTATTGAAGATTATTTCTCTGTGACAAAGAAGTGCTGAGCTCTACTAAATTCTGCTTTCAAAATATGGCAGGTCACAGGAATTGCTGCCTGGATGTGGGGGCATAGTTCTGTGTTTTGTGCATCAGCTTTAAGGGATATCACCTAGCCTTTGTTGGTTGTCAAAGTGGTGCTGAAGTGCTTATGTAAGCAGGAGAGGTTGGCATTGCTCACAGGGACTTGCAAACCATGTTCAGTATCTCATGTTTGTTTGAGATAGAGGAGGTGCACATATGTGTGCTTATGAGCAGATGCATTTTTACTGCCTTTATGTAAAGATTGACTAGCAGCATAGCAAAAATAATGAGAACTGCGTGCTAGCAGATACCCAAAAAATGTAGCAATTAAGCAGGGGGTCTCTTCCCCAGCACACCAGAATCGGAAATGGGTGGAAGCACCTTCTTGAAGGAGGTGGGGAGATGAATCTGCTGCAGGAGGGCAACAACACTTTTTCCTTCATGCCTAAATCTCATGTGAAGGGATAGCCTCCTAGAGGGCTGGTACCATGGCAGGCTGGTAGAAGCAAAGAGAGCTGTGTCTTCCACAGTCCTTATGCCATAGGTTAAAGAGATGTGTCAAGAGTTTTGCAATCTGATTATGTGTTGCAATTTTAAAGAGCTGTATTATCAGATGCAATATTGTGAAGGCATAAAAACCTTTTCTGGCATGCAAAATGTAGTATTAGGAAAGTAATTCAGTAGCTCCTTTTCATTATTAATTTTCATAACGTCATCACTTTATGTCACGATATTCTAGCCGTTTGGATTACTTTGTCACACTTGGACCTTATCTTCAAAATTTACAATGTCCTTTCAGGTATATTCTTCATGTCAAGCTGTTTTCTCTCTCTCTGTGCTCAATAACATGGCACAGTACTCAGAAAGGGTTATTTGCAGGTACTTTTAAATACACTCATTCAAAACAACTAACAATCAGATAACATGAACTATGCATAGACAGGGTTTGTGATTCCTCAGTTCTGCCATGATTTCTGCCCTTAATGCCCTGATGTTCAGATAATGGCTTCCCAGGGCATGGCTCCCTTGTGTTGGGGCAGGACATGGCTTCCAGGGCCCATCCCACTCCCCTGTCCAGAAGCAGGGCAGCCAGGGGCACAAGGACAGCTCCAGTCCTGGGCATTGGTCACCTCTCTAGGGATGGGGACAGACTGTGGCTGGAATGGGGCATTGGCCTGTGGGGGCAGATCTGGGTCAGGATCAGCAAAGCCCACAGGTGGTTCAGGCTGGGCTGCACCGCAGTGGGGTCTGTGGCTCTTCTAAGGACCCAGCACCAAAGTGTTGTCTTCAGAGCAGCTTCCATGGGATGGGATGAGCCCTGACCATGGACCCCTCAATAAGGGATGTTGTAGACTAATAGAATCAGTAAGGTAAAAAAGACGTCCGAGATCATCAAGTCCAGACTTTACTGATCACCACATTTGTCAACTAGATCATGGCACTAAGTGCCGTGTCCAGGTATTTCTTGAACACCTCCAGGGACAGTGACTCTACCAGCTTCCTGGGCAGCCCATTCCAATGCTTGGGCACCCTTTCAGTTAAGAAGTTCTTTCTAATGTCCAACCTGAACCTCCCCTGGCAGATTTCCTCTCATACTGTCCCTAGTTGCCTGGGAGAAGCTGATCCCTACCGGGCTACAACCTCCTTTCAGGTAGCTGTAGAGAGTGAAAAGGTCACCCATTTTCTCCAGGCTAAACACCCCCAGCTTCCTCAGCCACTTTTCTTATGACTTTCTGGAACCTTCACCAGCTCCCCTGCTCTTCTCTGGACCTGCTCCAGCAGCTCAGTGTCCTACCTGAATTGAGGGGCCCAGTCCTTGAGGTGTGACCTCACCAGTGCCAAGTACAGAGGAGCAATCACTTCCCTAGCCCTGCTGGCCACACTGTTTTTGCTACAGGCCAGGATTACTTTGGCCTTCTTGCCTACCTGGGCTCACTGCTGGCTCAAAATATCCTCACACTTTGCACAGACCTGAGGTCATGCATGTTGGGCGTGAGGTGCTTGGCCGTGAGGGAGGGGTAGGGGATCCCGGGCAATGTCTGATGGGTCCCAGGCTAGGTTGGGACTCCCCATGGAACTATTTCCAGGCTTCATGCATCTCCCTGGCTTGGAGGGGGATGGGTGATATATATCCCTGTGGCCAGGGGGCCTGAGCTGATATTGCTGGGAAGTCAACATATGGTCCAGGTCAGGCAGGGGGGCAAGGGCGCCAGACCATCCCCGAAGAGCTCCAGGGGCGCGGGAGGAATTGGAGCTTCCCCCGGGGGTTTCTGGGCAGGGTGAAGGTGTTCAGATGCCACTGAGGAGGTCAAGACCTGGGGCCAAGCTGGGGCTCAGAGCTGTGTGGAGAGCGAGCACTGTGGGGAGCCTGGGGCAGGTGTGCTGTGCTTGGACAGGAAGGGTCAGCAGGGCCTGAACCTCACAGTGCTCAGCATGGAGCTCCCGGTGGCCTGAGCTGGCCAGGGGGCAGCAGGGGCTCCCCATGGGGGTGGCAGGGCATGGAACAGCCCCGGGAGTGAGAGCACCATGTCAGACACAGCCCAGTGATTGCTAAGGTCCAAGGTCAAGCCGGGAAGTCAGCTCGGCAGGTCAGGGACAGGGTCCAGCTCTGGATCAACGGCCCATGGCCCAGGACAAGCTGGGCTGCCAGGCAGCAGGCACTGTAGCTCCATCAAGGACCAAGTTTAAAAGCAGATCCCACAAGACAGAGAGGGACACCTGCGGTGGCTTTCCCACAGCACCGTGCTGGCTGGGAGTCTCTTCCCACCTCTCCAGCAGGAAGGGAGATGTGCACCCTCAGCTGCAGCATTTATCAGCTTGCCCTAAGCCCCAGCAGCCAAACCTCTGGGAAGAGTGGGTGTGGATGCCGGCACTTACACAAGTTTTCTTGAGGTTGTGCTCACTTGGATGACAAACTAATGATTTTTTCATCATCATGCTGTTTTCCTTCAGTGTTTTTTGTAATCTGTAACACTTGTATCACAATATTTCTGTTACTTCCCTCTTTCCCAGCCTCCTTGCTTCTTTACCTGTGTTGCAATCTTTTCACTTGGCATCTATCATCATTCAAAGCACTGAACTCTTCTATCCATGGCACCCTGGAGTTTGTTCATGTCTAACACTACAGCTTCCAGTACTGCTATCAGTGTACTGAAGCATAGACGTATTCTAATAGCAGCTAGGTTTGACCAGTTTGTTCTATAAACATGATTTGATAGTTTCTTTAGTGACCTGTGTCTAAGGCAGAGGTGCCTTCTCCGTAAGACCTTGCTCTTTTAAGCCTATTATCATGCTATTATCACAGCAAGGGTTTTCACATTCCTTTTTCTAGATAAACTGCAGTACAAACTCCTAAGTCTATTCTGAGTCCCTTTCTCACTCTTTGATGATCTTCTTCCAAAGTTCCATCCAGTACACACTCTTCATTGAGCCTATCACTTCATCTATAGCAGTTCAGAACTTCTCAGGAAAGCATGATGACTTTGAATTTCACCCTAGCTTTCAGCACTGATCAAACACATGATTTGTCCTATCATTCTAACTTCACTGCATTTTAGCTTTTTGCATTTCATGATCTTATGTAGACAAAGTCATTTTGGCTTTTTACCACTTGCTGCAAATCTAGGTTGAGTGCTGAGAGCAACAATTCACTTAGTGACAGCAAATGTCTTTAATCCAAATAAGTTTGGTAGTGCCTAGTGTCAACAGCATAAAATAAGGAGCATAATGCTATATCATCCTAAAATAGCATTTTCAAATCCTTCTCTTATCTTTAATGCCCAGTTAAAGAACATGATGAGAAAAACAAAATTAATCCTGTGTATTTTTATTCTCACACCAAACACTGATTTGAATCAGTTATTCAAAATCCCACACATTCTTAGGCAAATATCCAAGAAGTGCTCATGTAAATAATGCATGAGTGAGCAGTTTGCCCTTTCAACTAACAAAAAAAGCTTTATAATGTAATAAAGCATAGCTTTTAACTACCTAGGTATTAAATACATGCACACACACACACACACATATATATATATATATAAAATATGTAGCCATGTATTTTCCTAAACACATGTATACCTAGATTATATAAATTTAGTGTAAATCCTGAATTGGGTTACCTGCTGAATTCACAAAGCAATTCTCCTAGTGATAAGTTTTCTTTCTCTTCTACAGCAGTATCATAGAATCATATAATAGTTTGAGTTTGAAGGGATCTTTTAAGGATTATCTAGTCCAAACTCTCTACAATGACCAAGGGCACAATCAATTAGAGCAGATTGCTCAGATCCCCATTGAACCTGGCCTGGAATATTTACAGGAATGAGAATATAAAAATTGTACTATTAATAATGGGATTATACTATAGTACGTAACACTAATATAATCATATTATTGTATTGTGACTGCAGTGCTCAATAAAAAGCAAAAAATTTGGGATGAACATAAGACTGAGTTTTCCTTCTCTGTTTATGTCACCCAGCACTTCATGATTAACAAGGTGAAGGGCAATCATCTCTAACTGCAACTGCATCATACCACTAAAATCTGATGTTATCCTTTTGCTATACTAAACTATGAAATGGTCTTTTTCTTCAGCTTTCCCATTTTCAGCGATTTCATTCCTCCTTGAAATTCCTCTCTGGGTGGTGCCCCTTCAGCTTATGCCTGCCACCCTTCTTGCTTGGTTTCTAGGTTGCATGCATCTGGCAGAGACAGCAGAACTTGGTGATCATCTGGAATGCACCCTTCCTTCTTTCAACACCATCTCATACTTTCCTGCCAGTTCTCAGGAACTCTTCTTGTGTTTGTGTAATAGGACCGGTCATATTGCCATACAGCCGATCCCTTGCCTGACTGAATTTAGTAGAGATGTCTCTGGGAATTTGATTTCTTCACAACTTCACACAATGTTTTCACTTCTTTGACTTTTCCAGAAGCCTTGAGTCACTTATTCTGTCTCTGTAACTACTAGTTTTACCACTTGTCCAACTTCTCCCTGGTTGTTTAGGCCTCCCATAACTTCCTGGCAGTACTCAGGATCAATTTGCATGGTCCACCCACTCTGCAGAGAATTTCTTTGGCATAACTCATTATTTATCTCATACATTGTTGTCTCCATGTTACCTTAGGTACCTCCTTTGCAGAGCTCTCTTTTCTCTTATCCAGATATCAGGATTGATTTGCACTTAGTTATTTTTTTTTCTTTTTAATTTTACCATAATTTCCTGCACAACTAATTCAGTTTAGCTAAGTGTTTGCTGTAGCTGTATTTGTCTTCATGAGGCAAATATATATTGTCAGGAGCCAGATCTGTATCAGCATTGGGAACTCATCCAATTAAAAGTTTACAACAATTGACATAGGCTGAAGTAGAATTCACAAAATGAAAGCTACAGTTTACCTGTGTAAACATTCTTGCTTTGCTGCAGAGGTGTCAACTGTGTTTAAGAACTGGCATTGGACAGATTTCAAAAGATAATGCTAGTAGTAAAAGAAATACTGCATGTTACTGACACAGTGTTTAGTTAAACGGAGACAGCAATATGTCACACGATCAGTTAGTGTATTTGTGGAGTTTGGGGAAAATGATTCAACAAAGGCCTGTAGCAAAATGTTTTCCTATTTCCAACTTCATATTTAAACAGTCCGTAAACTCCTGGCTGTTTTCCAACTTCTGTCTGTTCAGTAACAAAGAAAAAAGTTTTGATATAATGGAAAACAGCCATTAACAGGTTAAATTTCAACTTTGTCTTGAACTTCTTAAATGACTGATTAACTTACTTCCTGACAGTTTATAGAAGAAATGAGGGTTGTAAACAGGACTGCTTACTTCTTTCTTATCACTTAAGTATCTGTTTAATTTATTCATCACTCACACACTAACTCTCTAGAAACAATGCAGGGGGTGAAATGCTTGTGACCATGAATTCCAGAGTCATGGACTAGAAAAGAATCAAGATAAAGGCCAAGAAACCACTAAAGTCCTCCTTAAGCCATGAAAGTGTAGTCTACAGTTCAAGTGGTGTCTACAGGCACTTTCCACTAAAGTAAGCAGCTTTCAGTGTCCCACCAGCAGCAGTCATGAGTATGTACTGGATGGGACCTTTGTAGAAGATCATCTAAGAGTGAGAAGGGGAATAGACTTAGGAGTTTGTATTGCAGTTTATCTAGAAAAAGAATGTGAAAACCCTTGCCATGATAATAGCATGATAATAGGTTTAAAAGAGCAAGGTGTTACTGAGAAGGTACCTTAGACCCAGATCACTAAAGAAATGAGTAGCCCTGTCCTGCTGAGCCTGTGTAGCTCCTCACAGGCCATGTTGATAAGGCACACTGCTGTGAATAGTGAAATAGAAGAGTAGGGAGGGATGGGAGAGTGTTTGCATACAGTCATCCTTGCTTTTCTAGTCCAAATGACCAGCTTCTGAGTTTGGGGTTTTTTTTGGTGGTTCTGTCTGGTCGGTTTGGTTTTTTGGTTTTGAGGGGGTTTTTTTTGTCAGTGACAGCACTCAGGGAAAATTCGGAACAAGACCTGGATTTAGCATCAGATTTAAAACATGTCTTTGAGCTACTCTGATCTCTCTGCCAACATCACTGTCACCAGACAAGTTTAAAAAAGGAAAAAGATACCTAATGAAATGTCTTCTCAGTCTTGTGCATGAATTAACACAGTGTTTGATAAACAAACAAGCCCAAAGCCACCTTTTTGTATGACAGATATAGAACAAAAAATTATCTCATCTCTCAGGAATCTGCTTCAAAGCTGGACCATTTCTGTATTCTCTTTTATAACATTTCAAAATTAGTGAAAATGTGTATGAAAGATTACACAAGGTTTGACCCTTAGCATAAGACAAATGTTACTGTATTGTTTAACAGCAAAGCAAAATTTCTTTCTTCCTGTGTAATATTGTCCTCAACATTAAAACAGTCTCCTATATTATAATGATGCTCTGTAGCAAAACCAGTTTCTATGACTTTCAAGCTGTCTGTGTTAATAAAAAATTTTCTATTCACTCTAGCTATGTGGGATATGAGCCTGCTAGTTATTCTGAAAAGAAATTCCTTCTTGTAGTGTGATTTTCTGGTTTATACAATCATCCTTTTGGGTCCTTCTCAGTGCTGAGCCAAAGGCTGGTTAAAGTGGAAGTACCAGATGACAGTCTCACTGAAACTCCTCTTGCTCTTTACATGGCATGTTAATGATGTTTTAACATCCTTGTTTAACCCTCTTATGAGCTGTGAAAAGCCAACAGAAAAACTCCAGTGCCAAAGTTCAGTGTGGCATTTTATCACAGCTGTAACAGGGAGAATCAACACGAAAAGTACGCAAAGGGGAAAAAACATAGACCACTCTTATTGTCGAAAGTGAAGGTGTACACTCAATATTCAGGGTGATTTCGTATGACCGAATGGCAAACATTAGTGCCAAAAAGAAAAGATGTTTGCTCCTTCTTTAGAGAGGAGGCCCAGAGAATGCGGAAAGGTATAAATACAGCTGGAAACCGGAATCTTAAAAGAGTGAAGGTCATGCATGTCTGCAAAACTATGTGTAAGTCCCACATCAGTAATGACAGTATATTCAGGAATTGGAATTAGAATAGCTGTTTCGGTGTGGTGCTGTCAGTGCCTACCACTTTAAAGATGATGTTTTATTAAGTCAGTTGCATACTTTATGGTTTCTTCATGGCATGGAGTTGCAGGAGCTCGGTCTGTGGTGACACAGATGTTTCTGTGCTATGTGTTTCATGCAAAGTGTAAGAAGCAGTACATTCTCTACAGTGACCAGGGAAAAAGTCTCAGTGGGGGCTACACGAGGCTCATTCTGCTGACTGCTGCAGCTGCATCACTGCTCAGGGGCCACTTGTTCTTTCTGTTGTTGCTCTAGATTTGCTGTTCTACAAATATACCCACAGACTCTGCCTCCTCCAGTTTTAGAACTGCTTGCATGGTGGCTGGCTATGCCTGAATTAATTTCACAGCCTTTCAATGAGTTATTTTTCAAGTGTTGTGTGATCCTCCTAAAATGTTATGTTAATCCGTTAAATAGAGCTGTACAGTTTGGACTCTGAACCTATTTTGCTAGATGGAATGGTTGTAAGTTTCCAATTAACTAAAAATTAAGCATTAACTGGAATACTTTAATTGAAAAAAATGAAAACACCTAATTTTTACAATTAGAAATTAGTAAGTAACTACTTGTAATTAGTTCCTATAAAGTTGTACCTTGACTTTCTTTCTAAACATTCATAATGCCTAGGGCCTTTCTTAAATCACTCAAGCATGACAATTTCTTTCAGCCACATTAACTTCCTGTAGCAAGTGGTACTGAACTTGTTCAAGTATAATTTGCTTATGTTATGCCTTTTTGCTTACACACGTGACTAAAGTACTTTTCTCTTCACACAGAGGCATTAGTAAGTCCCTGGGGTACAGAGAAACATGCTGGGAATACAGATTATAGCTTTCATATTTTGTTTCTGTGGGCTGGGAGCTGCCATTGCTGCTACAGCATCAAATGAGTGGAAAGTCACTAGTCGAGCATCATCTGTTATCACTGCAACCTGGGTCTTCCAGGGTCTTTGGATGAACTGCGCTGGCAATGCACTGGGTGCTTTTCACTGCAGACCTCACCTTACTATCTTCAAAGTAGAAGGTAAGTAAGCATAATTTAACTGGAACATATGGAAAGCCATGTGTATTGCAAGATGTGAGCCTGAGGAGTAAAAGATTATTTTGGCTTGTGCAAGAGATGGTTTCAAGCATTGTGATGAATATAACTAAAGGATCTTGTAGGCAGAATATCAGAAACAACTTTGTAGGAGTGATATGTATTCAAAGAAAGACAGTAAGCTCTACTCTGTGGTTGGTAATATGTGATAAGAATACTGGACATAGTGCCAGTAATACACTGTTGGGTATCAAACCACTGTTACCAGAAAAATGGACTAAAGTGTCTTGCAGCTCTAATTTCCATGCCAAAATGAGCATCCTGCTTGCTGGATGCTGAGAGGGGGAAGATAGCAAGGTCTGTGACAGCTATCAGTGCTCTTTTTAGTATCTGAATAAACCAGAGAGCAAATAACCACATCCATGAATACTATGCAAATACTCATATACTAGCAATTAAGTGCTAGTGCATATACTTACTTGTATAACAGGCTAATATTTTATCTCTAAAGATAAAAGGTGTGCTGTGTCAGAATGTCCATTTTAATGGAAAGTGTTGGATTTGTAAGCCATCTACAGAGCATAAACACAAATGGAGAATTGTTGCCTTATGTCAGGAACAGCTTTTCTCAGACACAGGGGCTAATTGGAAGTGTACTATGCAATGTGTTTTCTGTTTCTTTCTATGTGTAAAGCAGTCAGCTAAGAGGTTTGATTTTTATTTTCTGTTAAGCCTTGTGACAGTAGGCAAAAGAGTGTTTTCAGTGAAACTGTCTGTAAGCACTCATAAGGCCCTGGCAGAGGAACTGCTTTCCCTGCCATGGACAGCATACAAGCAAGATGGAGTCAGACTAGAGAAGGAAAAAATACATTAAGATGCCAGTATTTTACGGAGACAGAAAAGAAATCCAGGCTAGACAGAACCAGTCTCCCAAAGCTTTTATGAGACCAGAAAGAAGCACAATTTTAAGACATTAACAACCAGTGGCTGAATGAAATATAAAATATAGCATTGCATGGCTCTTACCATATTACTTACTGCATATACAGGGTCATAGACTCACACACATGTGGAAATATGGAAGCCTGGGGATGTTCCAGATCCTGACCTTTTTTTGGGTTTCATGCCCCTGACACATCAGGCTGTGTGCTGTGACATACAGATCAACTGTAACACATACAGATGATTTTGAGTTAAAACTCGGCATAATTTTTCTGCATGTTTTGTGATGCCCTCTTTCAAACCATCACAAATCACATATGAAATATGTGATCAGATAAGAAGAGTTTTACTTCTTTTAAAGAATGCTGTTCGTCGAGAATTACTTAAAAGGTGCAGAAACACACATGCTTTTGAAAAGTGAATATTGTATTTTGCAAATAACCATTTATGCATTAGTTCTGCCAAGATTTAAAGAAAGAAAACCAGCTCTTCTTCTCAGGCATTGTTTAAAGCAATGTAAAGTAATTAGAAAGTACCACTCTTGCTCTTGTTAGTAGCACAAAATCTGCCTTCAGAATAAACAGGTTTAATCTATTTGCTACTTTGTATTGTTACTATTATTTTGATCACTGGCTGATTGAAACTCGAATAAACAGAATACGCATGTTACGTGTGCATTCTTTAAATATATACTTAAGCATTTGAATAAGATTTTGCATATTTGTTTTTTAGAAGAACATAGACAAGAAATTCACAAATTAAAGTAGCCCAGTCATGTTCAAGTAAGAGAGTAACAAGCTGCTGTAATGACATTTAGGAAGTCTAATTTTAACTTGCCAGTGCATGCACCAGCAAAGGGTAATGTTACATGTAGCACAAACACTACTGGGAAGGAGTGAAGTATTCCATTTGGAAAACCTGCTAAACATAAACTCCTGATAATCCAAGGAAAACGAGTTCAACAGGGAAATGGATTTTCACTCGCACTCTCTCATAGATTGTAAAACAATAAAATATCAGACTAAAGAAGTAATGAACTCTCATCTCTGTCCTCAGAGCTTCAATATGTCATTATAATTGACATACTGAAGCCAGAGAGGGCTGGCAATATAACTTTTCTTCTGCACGTTCATCTTTTTATGGAGTCTATTTGCAACTTTTCCTATAGGCAAAGACAACTTACACAAGTTCCTCATTCCATTCCTATCTTTCCATTTTCAGGTTACCCTACAGAAAGTATTAGCAGTAACAGCAACAGCAACAGTAACAGTAACAGTAACAGTAACAGTAACAGTAACAGTATTATGTTAGTGTAGTAAGTCACTTCTACTCTAAAGCAGATTAATTCAATCATTAAACGTTTAATTGCAATTTTTGTGAGGATTTTGCAGGGGAGGTTTCTAAATGGGCTCTATGAAATGTTAAGATTTTTTTCCCTGTTTTTCACAGCAAACAAAAAAACTGGGTCCCAGAGGTCTTTCTCTGAGCAGGTTTACCCTGCAGTCACAGGCAGTGCAGTATGTAGATATTTACCAGAATTGACTTTCAGCTAGAGGACTAGTTGTGCTGATAGGATCATAGCCAAGGCAATGAGAGCTCAGCTTCTGCAACCCAGCCCAGGTATTCATTGAGGTATTCATGCTTCTGGAAGTCTGGGTTAGCACAGCCACACTGCTAACAGAATCCAAAGCTAGCTGGGCTGTTGCCAAATGTACGTGTGCATTCACATGTGCAGCCACAGTGTGCTCTGCTGAAGTAACTGAAACATTCAGATGAAAGATCATAGAGGGAGATCCTGAATAGTAATAGCATTGTAGCCACAGTCATTTAAGGCAATGTTTGTGGGAAGAAGAAATATCTTTTATTAAATCAACTGCTTTGGGAGAAGTATGCAACAAAGCCATTAACCAGATCTGACACAAATACAACAATCTTCAAGCTAAATATTGTCTGGGAACATTGTCTCTTCAGTTAACTTGGTTATGATTATCAGAGCATCAGATACACCCATGAAAATTGTATGATTAAAACCAAGGGACCATTACTCAAAAGCATAAACTCACAGAGTCAATAAATGCCAGAAATTAAAGCTAGCAGTGAAACAAAATTGTTTCAAAACCAGTAAACTTTGATTAACCACTCAGTGCTTATCATTAAGAAAGAACCACAAAGACCCTTCAAAGCATGAGCCTGAGAACTGAAGCTCTGATGTCATGAACTCCAGAAAAATATTGACTTTTTATGGCAGTTTCCACCCACTCTGCCTCCTGATAACTCCCCAGTGCTCCACAGGCAATAGTTAACCTCTCTTCTCATTCCTCCCAATGTATATAATTCTGAATTCTTACAATTGCAGAATTATACAGATTTGACAAGAACTATCTTTTAGCTGTCTAGCACTGCTTAGACGCTTTATTTAGGTATTTTGACTTTGGTGATATTGCAGAGAGCTGTTTCATTCACATAAAATACAGAACTGTAACTAGTCAGCTGAGCTGTGTCCACATCTATTTCCTACAACTCTTCCTTAGTCAGTCAGGACAGCTACTAGGCTTCTTCTAACAATGCATTCTGTATTTGGCATGCCTTGCCTACAGCTCTGTTTCATGACTCCTCTACATATTCTGTTTCCATGCCATGACTTCAGGGAGAGGTACCAGAAACTAGGAGAAATCTGCTTCCTCGAACCTTTCCTCTTTTGAGCCTCAGATCTCCTGCTGGCGTCTTGTCAATGCCTGTTTTGGTGGAGCCTGAGGGGGCAATTAATGCTATCCTGATGGTAGCCAATATGGAATGGGCAATGCCCAGGTGTTCTGGGTCACATCAGCAAACAGCTTCAGAGCTGCCTTTTCATGATGCCCCCACCACAGGGCAACTAAGCAGTGGAAGGAAGCTGATACAAGGCAACTGCTATCGCAGCACCTGTACCAAGAGCAGCCTTTCATAGTCAAAACACCTTTTGGGTTTGTCAGGCTATTCCAGTCAGGCTTCAGTATGACACTAGCAACTTTCCCAAAGAACTCAATCTAGAGCAGGAAAGGACTGACATGAGAGCGTCCCTTACTTGACAGAAACTTACAGCCAGGGGAAACATAGTACCCATTCAATTGTTGTGAGTGGACGGGCCAGCCAGACACACGCATGGCAGCCAAGGTCAGGCTCAGCCTAAGAGGAGGGCACTCAGTGCTAGATCCCCCAGCTGCCAACGCCACGGCTTTACACCCATCCTAGGTGGGTTTGCAGGGGTGAGGGCTGCGTGAGGGCTGGGCAGGGAGACTGTGCTCCTGCTCCTCGCTGCTTGACAGCTTCCTGTGCCGCGGCCGCGCCCCTCCTGCCCGCTGCCTCTCTCCATGGCGCTCCTCTCTCCATGGTGCTGCAGGAGCGGCCCCGGGGAAGCGCCGGCAGTGCCCGGGGTGGTGCCGCCCCGCCCGGCTGGGGACAGACAGCTCCCCCGCTGCCTGGAAAGCCGGCGTGCCTCGCCCCGGCTTCCCCGGGGCAGTAGCCGCGGGAGAGGAGAGGTTTAAGTGTACCCAGAGCCCGGGCAAGCAGCAGCTGTGTGCGCTTTTGGGGGGTCGCAAGAGAGGGGGTCGGGCCGTCAGACAGGGGTGAGTGGCTTCATCAGGAAGGGAGAAATCCACCGGGAAGGCTTTCTTCTGGCTGATGGTCAACCACAGGGGACTCTGCCGAGGGAATATCCGGGTAGGCAAAGGGACAGAATCACGGGGGTTGTGATTCAACCCCAGATGGTAAGCACACAGCTGCTCGCTCACTCCCCAAACACCCGCGATGGGACGGGGAGGAGAATCAGGAAATGGTAAAACCTGTACATTGAGGTAAGAACAATTTAATAATTGAAATAAAACAAAATATGACAACAACAACAACAATAGTAATGATAGCAGTAACAATAATAACAATAGGAAAAAAGAGAGGAATAAAACCCTAGACAAAGAAGTCATGCGCAGTACAAATGCTCACCACCCACTGACCAATGCCCAGCTCATCTCTGAGCAGCAGTCAGTCCCTCCCAGACAATGCCCCCCCCAGTTTATATGCTCAACATGATAGTCTGTGGTATGAAATGTCCCTTTGGCAACTTTGGATCAGCTCTGCTTTCTCCCAGCTTGTTGTGTACCTCCTCACTGGCAAAGCATGGGAAACAGTAAAGTCCTTGACTTAGGATAAGGCCTACTTAGCCACAACTAAAACTTCAGTGTGTTATCAACATTATTCTCATTCTGAATCCAGAACACAGTACCAGCTACTAGAAAGAAAAGTAGCTTCACCCCAGCCAGAATACAGAATTCAATATTAAGGTTAGAGGATAACCATGCCAAAGAACTTTCCTGTAGCAAGCAAATCCTTCTAGGAAAAGTGCAAACTGAAGGGAGGTATGGTTCATTTGTGTTTATTTGTCTGAGCCACCCCTCCATAAAGCTTTTCTGTCCAATGACTACAGCACCCATTTGGTGACTTGAAAAACCAAAAGGGAAGTGGCAGAGTTGTGTCAATATGAAAGGAAAAATTCGTAGGATCAATAACTGAAATTTGGGAAAGGTGACCATGAAACATAGACAGAATTCCTCCCAGACACTTTTAAACAGCTTTAATTTCTTAAAGTACTCTCTGTTTTTCAGCAGGCAGAAGGATCACTGTTTGGACTGATTGAAATGCTGACTTCAACACGGGGTCTTTTCTATATGCATAGGAATAGGATGTCAAATCTTGGTAATGAGAGGTTCTCCTCTCTCACAGTTTGCCTCTTCATTTTAGCAAGTTAATTTCCAAGCTCATGGCCTCTCTTCTGACATTAGATGACTGAGTCTGTTCTCTGCCCAAACAAGATAGCCTGAAACATGCTTGCTTCCTAGAGAGGTTGGTAATGCACTAGAGGTCATGAAACATCATGACTATATATAGCAAACATTTTTGGAATCTGTTATATTGCATATCATTGCCTCCACCCGCAAAATTAATGGATAAAGTAAATTAAACAGCTCAGCCTTGCTAGTAGTTAGTCAGAGACATACTGTGCCTTTCTATTAGGCTGACTCAAGTCAGAAAAGGAATTGATTCATATGCAGCAAAGCCATTCACAAAGAAGCCCCTGACAGAACAGATATGAACTGAAGGAGGTAGCTAACTTGTTTGTATCCAAGAGATTTTTCCCACCAAGAACTCCAGCAGCAGATTTGCAGTAGATACAGAGCAAAATTCAAGGCTTTCATGGGATGGTAACTTCCAGGGGGAGCATCCAGAGTCCAGGAAAGCCCACAGAGGCAGAACAACCCTGTGAAACTTGGATTTGTGGATCTCAGAGCTGACATATAGGTTAAAGATTTTGAAGTGGTTTTCAAGAATTCTTGGTGCCAAATACTGTCTTCTGTTTGAGCTCTTTGATTACAAGATTTTAATCTATACACTCTGAAAATCCATGAATCTCAACCACAATGAATCACTATTTACTGTGGTTTCCTGTGAAGGCTGTCCAGCTCTGGCCAATTATTTGAGCCAGAGTAGTCCAGAGCTGTGGGCAGGCTGGAAAGAGATGTGCCTGCTGGGGGATTTGCAGCCAGAAAGGTAAAGAAAGGATGTCCAAGAACTGCAGGACTAGACTGCACAGGGCCAGATGGAAAACACTGAGGGTGGAGCCTTCACAGACTGCTGCCGGTTTTGAAGAAGCTGATGGCAGGTTACAAAGGACAGATTCTGACACTGCTTTAAAATCTTCGAGGTTACGATAAAACACAAGACCTTGCAGACCAGTCTTCCTTTTTACATTACTTATAATTTGACAGCATCTCTGCAATCCTTTTTGTGGTCTGAGCTTTCTGTCTTCTCCCTGGACAGATGTTACAGTGCTGAGACTTTTTTCACTTTTTTCTAGATCTGGTATCTAGACAAGAGTAACATTGCTTTTGCTTCTCTTCACTCATCTTTACAGATTTTTGCCACCCAGAGTGGTCTTCACTTGAAGAAAATCACTGAGGAAACCTGAAATGTGGAAAGTGCTGCTATTTGTTAGTGTAGTTCCCATGCAGCTGGTGCAAGGAGAGGAATGCAAAGCTTGTTATTGGGGCATTAATAACAAAGCTCTTTCATCTTCTAATACTCAAATCAGGATAGATTGTTATCTCCGCTTTGCTTTTAGCTTTCTTTGATTACTGCTACATAGCAGCAGAGAGTGTACTGCAAAATGAATAGGACTCAGCAGTAATTGGTATGCAGCCAATGTCTTAAAATATCTCTGTTCAAACAGGTTTTTTACCCTGGTCTGCCTTGTGAGTGCTGAGGTGGGTGAGGGGAGCTTCCCTCTGGCATATGTTGAGGAGCCGAAGGCCAATGTACCTCTTCTTATCTTTTTCGCAGTCATGCTACAACCAGAGCTTCATTCAAAGTTCAGCGATACAATCATTTTCATTTTCACGAGTCCCTGCAGCAAGAGGGGAAAGGGGCCCTGTCAAAACCAGCCATGATAGGCAGATGGGTGAGAGAAAGGGACTGAAGTACTGAATTTGTAAATCATTAAAGCTGATGATTTTGAAATTCACATTGCTGAAATTTAAGCTCTTAAATCTTTAGTTTTCCATCATGGAGTGGTGCAAGGCAGAGGAGAGAAACTAAGCAAATGCCTTGAGAATGAGTATGGGGAGACGTAGGGGGAAAATATATGTACATAAAAATCTCTCCTACAGTTACTACGTCGAGTTGGCTAAGCAATAAGTCACGTGCCCATAGGCAGAGAAAACAAACCACTACACAGTCAATAGAGATATTAAATCCCCCAATGTGTGTGTTATTCTCTCTCATAGTATTTACACATAGTTTTGCAATGTAAAGCAAGATGCCAGATGAACACAGCCATTTCTTTAGAGATATGCACATGCATATCCCACATGCATCAAGTCCTACAGTGTCTGGTTATCCTTATAAGCCTTCCCTGGAGTGGGTGCCATGGGACTCTCTGCTGGTGTAGAGGCTGGTCAATGAATTCTCTTTGGTGTTTCATTGACTCAAATTAAATCAAATGCTTGGAGCAGAGGTGTTGCCAGGGGCAACTCAGGACTTCAGATCCCCACTTCTTCAGGGTACTTATTTACTTGATTCAGTCCTGGTGCCGGTACTGTGAGGGACCTCTGGCTGTGCCCTGCAGATTCCTACAATCCACCCAATCTTCTCTCTACAGATGACATTGAAACCTGGGTCTCCTGTATGACTTTCTTCTTCAGGGATGCATTTCCTAAAACAGGAGAGAGCACATCACCTCCTATGTCTGTGCCTTAATGTAGGCCATTCTTAAGTACCAGAGCACTTCTCAGCTGCTGAATGGAAAACATTTGTATTTTCTATTCAGTAAAGCACATGCTGAAATTCATGCATGCCAAGCCCCCTGAGAACACTTTGTTCATATCTCCCCTTAAATACCATGGGCTGGTCACCCAGACATTTGCCACTTAAATTTTTTTAAAATTATCTGAAACCATTAAAAAAATAGAGGCACTGAACACTTCTAAACACCCTGCCCAAGTCTACTGACACATTCAACTGGCAGTTATGTTTCTTTTTTACTGTTAACTTTTCTAATGAAAATGTGTGTTAGTGTGGAGGTTATTAACCAAGCTCTAGTACAATACCTCCTGAGGATTAACCTGCTTAAAGACACAATTTTTAAACTCTACATCCTGAGCTAAGATATGTTGTACTATTGAACAGTTTTCTATAATCAAGACTTCCATGTGATAGATTTTAAAACTGTACACCATCAACTAGATGTCATTAATATTATTTTGTAAGATTATTTTAGGTTAGACTCCAAATTTTTACTTCTAGCCCCCCCACCCCCAGAAATCAATCATACAGATTCTGCTGGTGTTTGAAAGAGTACAGTTGCATAACCTGAGAATCAAAATGAGAAGCAAAACTGAATACTTGACGATTCTCATTAATTTGCTTCCATAATAATATATACTGGTTTTCTACCAGGTCCACTCTAACAATTTTTATGGTTGCTATTACTTTTGTATCCAGCAAAGACATGAGGCTACTCTTCTGCAGATACCAGTCAGAACCAAAGATGTGTCTAAGGCTCATATTCAGGGAAACGCACAGTGAATCATATTTCCAAAGGAAATGAGAGCTCAGTTCTAAATTTCTGCTGTAGATGGAAATCCGCCAAAACCTTCTGTTGTTTGGAGACTACCTTTTCCTGCTTCACAAATGAATTTCTAAACAATAACACAGAATGTCACATAAAAGCCTTTCTCTTGATATTTCATCCTGTAAGCAGCAAAAGCAGAAACCAAACCCCAGACAGTAAGAAACAGTGAAAGTGACTCAGTATCCATATCTCTGTGTGGTGTTTATTGGGTGCCCAGGAGGACAGAACTCCTGGGATGTATAAACAGCTTCTCCACTGCAAGCTCACCACGTGCCCAAGCTGCTGCCCCAGGCCAGCATCCCATCCCAGCAAACATCACACCACATACGGGGGCCTGAGTCAGCCACCCTTTGGTAATAACAGAAGTAGTTATCTCACAAAGTGGGGGAAAGAGGTAATTTAACTAACTAACTAACTAACTAACTAACTAACTAACTAACTAACCATTAATGGCGTCTGATTAATGGCATCTGGCTTTTCCATATCACATTTTTAATGGAAATGTTCCACCTTACAAAAAAAGATGATACAACTATATTGCAGCAAAACTAATGCAATAGACAATCTTAATTTACACCACCTTTCAACATCTTCATGCCACATGCAGTTTTGTTTTACTCATAGCTATTACAAAACTTCCAATATCATGTTTACTTAATATTGTCCCTAGAAACTCAGTTCTTCACAGAAATTCAGCATTTTCAAGTGTCAGTGTCTCTTGTGCCTCAAGGCTCCAATTCCCTTCAAACAGACCTGTTTGCCTGGCTTCGTGCAGGGCTGGCAGCCAACAGGGATTTTGACCTTCATGAGTGCACCCCTGCTCAGATCAAAGTTCCCTCCGAAGATGACCTTCAGTAAAAAAGCCACAGCTTCTTCAGCTTTCCTGGTGAGCTAGGTGTCATCATGCTGTGCTACAAAATCTCCACACTGGATGTACACAGAGCTGGGATTTGTTTTCCTTACTGACAGGGCTTTGGGACAATTCCTGCTGAGTCAGAAAGACTCCCTGCCATTCCAGCCAGCTGGCAGCAGCCAGGGTTTCTGGTCCCATAGTCCCAGAGGCTGAGAAAACACTGCAGGCTGGCCCTTCCTTCAGAGCAGTAAAGTTCCCCTGCCCTGGCTGGTGGTGGTGGTCCCTCTTGAGAGGCTGTGCTTGGCAGGGAGGGAGGCAGGAGGAGAGATGGCATCTGAAGCCAACATCTTTCCCCGCAGGCCACAGTGGCTGTGTGCAGGCAAACTGCTGCCCAGATGTGTCTGAGGGGTGCCGGGGGCTGCACAGTGTGGTGAGTCCTTCCCCACTGTCCCCTTGGCACACATGGAGCAGAACACTCTGTATGTTAACAGAAACAAGCCAACATTTCCAGCCAAGGTACTTAACACAAGTCTGTTTGCCAAGTGGCTTCACTGCCTTCTTTGGTTAGGGTTTAGAGAAATGTTGTTGTTCAAAGGAGAAAACAAGTGGAGGTGTTTTCCCCCCTCACCCTTCCTGTCTGCAAATTCAGGCATCTCTGCTCTGCAGTTCCTTATAAACAAGTGAAGGAGCTTTTGTGGAGCCTGTTGATAAGAGGTACTCCACACCACTCCACATACCAGCGATTTTTATTATTATTCTTATGTATGTAATAATATGGAAATGTTGGAGTGCCTCCTGAGGTCATTCACTACTTGTGCTGTAGTGTGGTGATTGCTCTGGTTACTGCAGAGGCCTAAGGGCGAGCTCAAGGCAGAGTAGGACAGGACAGGTTGTCAGGAACAGCTGATAAGATTGTCACCTATCAGCAGATCTGTGTGTTCAAGACTCAGACACAAGCCGGTGAAAGGAGAGTCGGGGAAATAGCAATGGCTTTCTCCTGGGAACAGTTTACAAGGGGATAAAACACCTGCAGACAAGGAAAGCCAGTCTGGTGCACAACAGCTGGCTCATAGAACAGGAAGAGAGCTCCTGAAAAAATACAGGGACTGCAGCCATCCAAAACACATCAGATCATTAGGAAAGCAGAAAATGAGCTTGTGAGGTGGAAGGCTCTGCCTTGACCTGATGGTGACAATTTGGTGACCACTTTTAGTACACAAGGGACTGCACCCAAGTTCTCCTCAATCTCAGCAAAGGCTATCCACTCGACTGGGAGAAATTAGATCCTTTCCAAAAATTTCTAGCATTTTAAGCAAAAGAATGAGTGGGAGCTCTTATCTAAGGACTCTGAGTGCTTTCAGCCATCTGTTCTTTACAATTTTACACCTTGGATAACCTCAAAAATCGGTATCTAGCAACAGAGATCCATGTTGTGCCCACTTGCTCACACAGGCTCACAGCACATGGTTGTAGTTCTTAATACTGAAGGGAAAGCACTCCTGAACGAGGAACAGGAACTAGGAAGCAAAGAAATGTATTTAAGATCAGCAAGACTCCTGAGCATCTGTTTAGAAGAAGGAATGATGAGGAAAATCTGCCCCCAAACAAGATTTATTTCTAGTATGCATGAGTCATACGAAGTGATTTTTAGGGCCAGAGATTTTTTTCACTGCCATTGCTCACTCTCCTCAATAAGTGAAAGAAATAATACTACCTCGGGGCCTGAAGTTCACTGGGTTACATCTGCTTTCACTCAATTCTACCAACAGCAATATTTTTGAAGTGGATTTATTTCTTTTTCTTTTCCTTTTCTCTCAACTCCCTGCAGCCTTACTGTCTCCTTCATGCTGCTAGCAGAGACAGGATCACAAATTAGGTCAATGCTATGTCTGACCTGGTAGTTGCTTAGGTAATCTTAAATTTTTATATCCAACTTCTCCTTTGCTTCAAAATATCTGCCTTTTCCTTTCTAAATAACTTACTGGAAACTCAACAGAAAAAAATTCCCTTCAGCTTTTGGTCAGCTGTGGGGGCTGTGTAGATGGACCAGCAGGGATTAATCCAATATCCAGGATCCTCTCAGTTGAAATCGGTCAATGCATATAGATTGTACAGTTTTGCAAAAGAAAAAACCAAAACAACAAGCCTTTTAAAAATTTGTTTGTCTGTAAGACGTGAGATGGCTTCTGCTTGGCCCAAGCAAAGCCTTTGCTGCTGTTGTGTGTCCACTTTGGGTACTACACTTGAAGCAAGATGCAGAACACTTGTAAAGCGCACACAGATAAAAATAACCAGAATGCATCAAGTTTATGAAACATGACCTGTGAGGGAAGATTGGGAGAGTCAAGACGGTTTAGTCTGAAGAAGAGTAGACTAGCTGTAGGCACAGAGATAGCAGTCAAGTACGTAATAAGAGGCCGCAAATGGAAAGAGCATAATCAGTTCCCTGTGTCCAGTAGTAATACCACAGGAAATGGTGAGACTGGATTACCACAAAGAATTAAAAATTAGCAGTTTTATCATTCTATTCTAAAAGAAGCTGCCCTTTTTTTTGTCTGTCTATGGACAGCCTCCCTCTAACCCATAGCTTACTTTCGGTACTCTGCAGTTGTTTTATTCTGTGGTTACCTCTGATACCTGTGATGTCTATGACACCTGAATCAGCTCAGCCTTATACCCCATGCTCAGTTCTAGCTGCCAGGAGTGAAATGTGCCCCTTGATATATTCACAACTTCTCTCTCCAGGACTCCCCCTTGCAGCCTGTTAAGGTGGAATGTCATCATTCAGAAAATACAATTTATAAAGTATCTAATGTCCCTTTGTCAGTAGCCTTTGGTCTACAAAGGTCTTTTAGTGAACTTTTGGTCTGCAAAGGCCAGTTGTTATTAAATCCTCTTGCACTTTTTTGTGTGTGTCTACTTTTTTTCTGAATTTGGAGTGGGTGTTTTGCTCTGTGATTGCAGAGCACTGAGATCTGTGCAACACATTGATGCCCATGATTTGACCTAGATGTTGCTGAGAGATTTACAGCCCTAAGTAAAGGCAGCATATTCACATTCATCCTATTTCACTTCTCCATGCTATTTTTACTGCCAAACAATATTCTCCAAGCATATCTAAAACAGTCCAAAACAGAAGGGGGGCCCAGGGGGTGGGAGAAGACAATATGGGCCAAAATTCTTGAAGTACTCAAGCTGTACATTTTCCTCCTCCTATCACATATAAGCATCTTGGATGATGTGGGTCCTGTAGTTCTCCTTTCTTCATACCTGAGAGATACTGTCCTGGTTCATCAGGCATCTGAAGCTGGATATAGATGAGGTGCTAAAATTGCAGCACTGGATCTTAAGCAGAGGTTTAGGATTTATCTCAGACCACTTTAGACAACAGTGGTGTAAAATGCTTTATGTTAGCTAATCACCCTGTGATCACTTTGTAGTCAAGAGGAACAGGGAATCCTGTCCCCTTCTAGGACAGGTTCTGTCTTATCCCTGGGACACACCTACAGCAGGTCAGAGGAGCAGTCTAGACACGCCAATGGACAGTAAAGCAGATGGATAATTAGTAAAGGTATGGACATACTAGGCAGGGCTCAACTGAATCCTATCCTGACTCAGTAGATACCTGCAGGTGGATCCTACCTTACTTCAGATCAGTTGGATGCAATTCATTCCTAGAACTTTTAATCCAAACAGGAGTGCACATGGAAAACAATTTCCTTTTCTCCTTCTGCGGTTAATTTTCCCATATTTAACATCTCTCCTCTCTCCCAGTCTGTGCCTGAAGGGAGCAACACTTTCACCAAAAGCTGCTGCAGGGACAAAGCACTGCAGCCTTTAAATCGTTACCGCAGATTGAGGAGCTCCTCTCCATCTCACATCATTCAGTCTTCACTGAATAGACCTTAATCTGACCAGGACTCATCCTGTCCCTGATGTGCAAAGCCTTGGCAGCCCCTCTTTCCGCAAAGCCCAGGTGCCCCACTGAAATCCATGTTCTTCTCTAGCTATAGGGTGGCGATGGGTGTGAGTATGGAGAGCAAGTCTCTGGTAGGCATTTCCTGAGAGCCAGCATCTCACTCACGAAAGAGGTTGTTCCAGCTATTTCAAGAACAACCTGCCATGGTATTCCTTTCATCAAGCTTTTACATGAAACATACTCTGTATGCTCATGTGTGCACAAAAATTCAAGCTGTCCCTTGTTTTCATTGTTAAAGATGCTTCACTTCTTGAAAGGTCCTCCACAAATTCCAGACTGGTGGAGAAGTAGTTACAATGGGCAAAAAGGCTATTCAAGAGGAAGGGCTGGTTAAGCTGAGCTTTTAAGAATATATCATTATGCTATATGATAACCAGGCAGCTCTTAGGAATCAATGGACATTTTCATAAAGTGTTTAGTAGTTAGAGAGAACTGAAACTCTGTAAACCCTTTCCAAAGGAACCCTTTGTGGAGATGTTGGTAGTATATGTGTGACTGGAGTCAACTAAATTAGTCATCAGATAAATCAGTCATGCTAGCTATGAGAGTGATACCAAAATAAACAGAATGTTTTAGTCAAATCCATGAAACAAAAGGAACAGTAAATCTGGTTTAAAATTCCCCTGTGTAATTGATGCATAATTAGGCTTTTAAACATGAACCCAAGTGTGCTGATCCAGAGTATGTGATGAGGAAGATTGCATCTTTGAAAGTAAATGGGGATCTCCAGATGCAATTAAAAGTAATTTTTGAGTTGCTAGTTCCTAGTTCCTACTGGCAAAATCCAAGAAATTAAAATCCTGAGTAATTCCTAAATTACTGCAGTTTTGATGCCAGGGAAACTCCACAGATTTTGGTGGAGTTACATCAGACTCCATGAGGCCAACAGAACTTACTCCTTTTAGAAACAGATTGTCAAATACTTTAAAAGGAAAATGTCAGAAAAAGTTTATGGAAAACACATCCTACTGCTACAACAACCAAATTTGGGGGATGATGGGATAAGGTAATATGAGTGCCTTAACCCAAACATGTTGCCTTAATTAATTGACCTTACTAGTCTAAAATACACAAACAGTCTGAACTCTTTTAGATTTTTCTTGTCCTAAAATACAGACAAAATAATAACAGTGATATTCTTCTAATTAGTCCAGTTATCCTTATGATTAACTCATATATTAATCATTATTGTAATATAAATTTTTTTTTAAAGCTACTTCTTTTACCAGTGTCCTCCCACCACTCCTCCAAATGCCTGTTAGTCTGGCAAAGGACACAGGTCCTGGAAGGGAAGAAACAGGGTATGTGAAAAACAAGCAGTGCAGCCAGGGAGTAGTTTGTGGGAGCAAAGAAGCACTGCTTTTAATTGGATTGAGGAAGTTAAAAATGTTGTGAGAAAGCTTTTGTAATCCACTTATTGTTTGTTTCCTAATAGCTATTTCAGCCCCAAATACTGCACTTTGGGTGCTCCATGTCAGATAAGTAAGAAGATTAACTGGCCTTGAGCATAGAGGATTCAGTTCTCACGGGCTTCAGTTGTCTGCGCTGAGATTTGGCAATATGGCCAGGAGTTGCTCTTAAATTTGGCCTCTTTTTTATGGTAGTTTGTATACTATTGTATTCCATATCTATGTTCTAATTCCAGAAATAAGGTTACATTCTTTCTTTTGAAGGATAAAATTGTATTTGCATTGGAAAGTCTGTGCCACTTTCCTTTTTACCATAGACCACAGAGATTTTAGAACTGACAAGGACTAGAAGGAAAATATAGCTCTGTAGGGTGCTTAGGACATTTGTGAATTTGATTCTGCTTCCTGAGATATTTTCACTGCTCTGCTCTCAGCTATATTCACATAATTGGGGCAATGCATCTCTCTGATGCAGTGCTCTGCAAAGGAACCAACCAGAGGCGCTGTGCTCTGTTTGCACTTATCAGGAACCACTGAAATCTGAACAAAATCTTATTACCTATTATTGGCTTCTAGGAGTACGTTCTGTAATTGGCATTGTGCAAACACAGAGCACAAATCAGCTCTGTCCCAGAGTATTTATAATCTAGGGAGCAAACTTCAAAAGAAGTGGGGAGGTTTATGCCATAATGGAGGAGAAGGAAGGATGTAGAAGAAGAGAATAATGTTCGTTTGATCACACTGCTTCACAAAAAGCAAAAGAAAAAAATTCTTTTGGGCTGGTGAGGTTTGTAGGCTCTTTGCAAGGCTGTTCCTCCAGGGCACTGGGAGTTACTCCACCAGTAAGTCACTGCGATGTTTCTTCTCTTGGAATAATTTCTGTCAAAATCAAGAAGGTACAGCACCCCATCTCTCCTCTTGCAACGTTTTATAGCTTATAGCTCTTTGTCACCTTGAAGAAAAGGATGAAAATGCCCAGTCAGACTGCCCCCAGATATAAGACAGAAGCCAGAACGCTTTGTCACAGCCTGGTCACAGGATAGGAAACCACATCTGTGACAGCAGCAGCTGGGGGCTCGGTGAATCCACATGCTCTCCAATGCCCATGGGACTTGTGGACCTACTGGAATGAGTCCAGAGGAGGGCCACAAGTTGATTAGAGGGCTGGAGCACCTCTCCTGTGAAGACTGGATGAAATGGTTGGGGTTGTTCAGCCTGGAGAAGAAAAGGCTCCAGGAAGGCCTTACAGCAGCCTTCCAGTACATAAAGGAGGCCTACAGGAAAGCTGGAGAGGGAATTTTCACAAAAGCATGCAGTGACAGGACAAAGGCAAATGGCTTTAAGCTGATGGAGGGCAGGTTTAGATTAGATCTAAAGAAGAAATTCTTTACTGTGAGTTTTTTGAGGAGAGGACATTAGATAACAGGGATTTTCTGGGAGAAAGATGTCTTTAAATTTTATTCTAGTCAAACAACAAATCCAAGGTTGATAAGAACATGTGTAGGGAACATTTTTGTTCAATACTTGTTCAATCTTGATCATACAGATTCTCAGTAACCACCACAAAGGCAAAAAAATCTCTTTGGAGGAGATTCTTCATGCTGTCACTTCCAAAATTATTCAGGAGGTTGTCAGTTGATACAACTGAGGAAATGATAAAGATAGCTGTCCTCATCAATAATGTGCTCTTAATTGCATATTTTGAGACCTCTGGACCATAAACCAATTTGGATTTTCCCCTTTGGTACAGCTCATGTATCTCACACTGTTCTTTTCTTTTTTGGAAACTATGTTTCGATGTAGAAATATACTTTCCAAAAAAGTCTGGTCGTAACTATCTGAGCAGGAATGAGAGGAGTAGGCCATTTATCCAAGCTTCTGTGTCATACCTAGGAAGAAGGCGATAATTTCTTTGACTTTGTATATTGCCTTTCTATGAATAATTAATCTGTGGAATTATAGAATTATTGGGGTTGGAAAAGTACTCCATGATCATCAAGTCCAATCTTCAACCTTTATCATCATAGATTAACATGCATATGACAGAAGCTCTTATACAGCCAGTCACAGCTGAACTAGAGTCCAAGAAACAACTGTAATGAGGAAGAACTTTATGTAAATACATCAAGAATTGGCCTTCTGGCAGGATAAAAAAGTTTGATGTGGTCCTCTACATGGATAAACATTCCTAAAAATTTGATTTGTGGTTCCACAAATTACTGTCCACACAGAAAAACAAATCTTTCTTACCTACAGAGAGAAAGGAGAGGGAAGTGTCACTTTACTCAGGCACAGGTGTTTCTTCTTGTTCCTGTTCCCCTTGCTGTTTATGCTGGCATGATCAACTGGATTTTATTTGGAAAGAGGAGAGGTTTCACAGTGGATAATCCTTTTTGTCCTTGAAACGCCTAAGTACCTTGTTGTTTAGTTGTGGGGTTTTTTCTATGGATTTATTCCTATTTCTAGAGATTCAAAAGTTCCTTGGAAAAAAACTAAAATCATATTATTAGAATATTCAGTCCAATTATGACCAAGACATGTAAGAGTGTACAAACCTGGTAAGGTTTCCACAACATGTAAAACATTATGAAAGGTTCTTTACGTGTTTCATTTCAAATGCTGACTTGCATAACCCTTGGACGTTAATGTATGTGATTAAAGTTTAAACTTACACCCAGCACTTGTTAATCTGCTTATAGCTTCCCTCAGCAATATCAGTTAAAAGGTATATACCAAACCTGATGTAATTAACTTATGTTTATGTAAGTTTGGAGTATAACAACTCATTTGGAAGGGGGATGCACCTCTTTTTATATACCCGGACACTCCAGAGGAGCTTGTGACCCGTGATGTCTGGGGCAGCACCTGCTCTCAGGGAGCTATGTCTAAAAATCTTCTTACAAATAATGTGACAGGATTGGGAATACTTTGATTTGCATGCACATAGTTTCAATAGCTCATGCAGTAGCTTTGCCAGCAATAACAGGGTTCCTATTTGTTTTCTGTGCTAACGAAGGACCGAAAAGCAGCGGCTTCAGCGCAGATCCCTGCAGACTTCTCTGAGGGCATCATGACCAGGAAGGGACTGATGATTCAGCAAGTATTTGGCATCCTGCCTTAGGATGTTTTCAGGAGATCTCATATTGGTTTTTCGTGTGTGAAAACTGAGGTTGCACTACATTTAAGTACACCTTCCTACCTAACTGTTTCTAATCTATCAGGAAAGAAATTAGATTGATTTGACATAGCTAATCTGTATCGGCCTCTACAGGTGTCTTCATTGTTTTAAAGGTGCTTACAAATAGTTAATTAGTTAATTTCACTACCTGTTAAAAAAAAAATCCAATAATTGATGCTTGGTGTTTTGGGCTTTTTATAAAAAGTTTGGCCTTGTTTGTCTTTATGCTTCTGCCATTTAAAAATCCTCCACAAACCCATGAAGGCTCCCTCTCTGGCACAAAATAGAGCAGGGCACCCTGGTGATCAGGGTTGCTCAGGGCACACTCCAGAGCAGATTTGCGTTGGGGAGAGACAGTTGTTCTCAAACTGAGCCATAAAATTTTACAACTGGCAACCAAGGTCCAATGCCAGAGCTCACTGCTTGGTCCTTCTTTGTAGAGAAGTATGCACGTACTGAAAATTACATTAACTTCTTTAAGGCTGCTTCAAACTCATTATCTCATTCCAGGCTATATATAGGACATCTGCCTTGTCCTCATAAAACAACAGCTCTGGTTGCCAGAAGTGCAGCACATGAGCGAGCTGCCTTGGCAAGTTGCCCATGGGGTAATTCCTGCCCCATTAATGTGCTCCCAAGATACAAAGAGCACGTAGCAAGGGCAAAGAACTTTACCCATAGAGATTTTGGTGCCTCTTCTGATGTCCAAAGATCTTTAAAATAATTTTCTGCCTTTAAAACACTTTGCAGTGTAAAAAGAATGCTCCAAACAGGTGGGATTAAAAGATCACACATACCTCAGCCCTTCAAATATGTAGTATTTAGAAATCACCCTCTGAGATTTTGGCTCTATGCCTGTACGTAGGTATTTTTCAAACAATATTTTTGCCCAGTTCCTCACAAGAGAGCAGACAGAAGTCAGGAAGCATCAGGGCACATATTTACTTCAGTTCATAGCTTGTAATGCCAGACAGGAAGGTGCCTCTTTCCAGACTTGATAACTACCACTTACATAGTGTCCCTGATGCTCCCGTGGTTCTTTATCATCCCGAAATCCTACTCTCAAGGTAGCTCTTGAAGGTTAAAGGAAGACACCACAGACAACAAAGTAACAAGGTCTCCTGACATGAGCAGATTAAGACAAAACAGCCCTGGTGTCCTTCACTGTATGAGAACTTTCAGACTGGAATAATGTGAGGGGCATTCAAATCTCACCCAGTACTACACAGTGACATAGAGAACAAGCCAAGTGTCTCAGCTTCAGGTTTTGTTTAACAAGATCTGGCAGCCTGTTCGTGCAAAAAGCTCGCACTTGATCTCTCCGTGGATTCTTTGGATCTGCTTCCCTCTAAAGGCCATTCAGTGAATTATTGTATTGTCCTGAATATCAATCAAGTCTTAACGTGAAATAAATTTTCAGATGTATTCCTTATCTGGAGAGGTGTTTGAGCTCTATGAAGGAGAGAAATACATACTTTCAGGGTTACTTCTTGTTGTAAGACAGCTTAAAGGAAATAATGTTTAAGTAAAGGGAAAGATTTATATCAGCAGGCAGAGGTTTTCATGATAAAATTTATCTAAAAATGAGTGTCAAGCATAGATGCTTTTGTACTTCTTTATTGCACAGAAAAGTGAACACAAAAGTGAATTGGTTTGTCCTAGGCAGAAATTGGGATCTGGCCATACTTGCTCCCAATCCCCTACTCAGAGGAGTAAGTGATTCTCTCCAGATGGGCTGAGGCATTTGACCTCTCAGGCATAGCTGAAGTATTGCTGCAGTTTCATGTGATCCCAGGTAAGGAACTTTGTGGTGTAGTAGAGCTTGGGCAGACTGTGTCTTATATCAAAATGTGAATTACTCCTTAAGCTGAGAGGCTGAGGTACGCCATGAAACTGAGACCTTTAATTGAGGTGTTGGACTTCCATTGAACTCAGTGGATAAAGAGAATCCCAAGCTGGAGTGGCATGCTAAGAAATTGGTCATTTTTCCTGCTTAGCTAAGGAAAAAAAAAAGGAGAGATGTTTAAAATACACTTGTGTGTTGTTTGGGCTGACCACAGGAAACAGGAAAATCCCTAAGTATACTAGTAATCTGAGTAATACTCATTATCAACCAGCATTTTTGCATAGCTTCAGCTCTGTATAGGCATCTCTGAAGCAGGGGGATCCAGTTTTAGGTAAATGTAGTACATCTCTCCAGTCCTCTCTGCAGAGGGAACACAGGAAGTTACACTCCTGGATTGAATTGAATGAATCAGGGCCTGAAATAAAGGTTCATAGAACTTAGACAGAAGGGAAGAATTAAAGTATTTGAACACAGGACATCTTAAAATTCCTTAAAATACCTGAAACTTTCCTCAGGCCTGGCAAATATGATAGAGTAGACATACAAACACCCAGTCAGGACACTGGAGGATGCTTTAGGACAATTAAAATGGCACTAGACACATATGCTTATGTACCTGCACTGCTTCTTAGTTGTTTTGTCTAATTGCCTTAACCACAGAATAAATTGTCCTTTGGGACTGCCTCTTCTCTCTCTGCAAACTGTAAGAACCTGCACAACGAATTTAAGGCAAATCTTCTAGGTAAAGGCGGCTGAGCTGCATCCTGCCCCATTATAAGGAAGCAGAAGTAGGGTTCCTCCTTAGTGTTTTAGCCCCCTCCAGATGTAATGTGACTGCAGGTGGCTCCTGGCTATCTGGGGTCGTGTTTTTAGAGACTGAAGTGTCCAGATGCCATTGCCCACACTGACACGTCTTCACCTGTCCCTTCATCATCATCACCATCATTGTCCATACTGTGTAATTTATTTCACTTTACAGCGTCTATTTTGGATGTAATTAATTTGATCAAAACATAAATTGACATGTGTTTCTGAAGACAGCAGGCTCCACAAATTAGCTTTTCCCATAGAAAACACCTTTTTTTTTTGTCTTTAAGCTGATCCTAAATCCAGTTGCAGTGTCTTCAGACTGCTCATTTCTCCTTTATGTATCCATGCAGCCTGCCCTGCAATATTCTGTTTAACGCCTGCTGTAAACAAGAGTACTGCCACATACGTCACTTTTCTGAGGCCATCCCAAAACTGCAAAGCCCATACAACTGCCAAAACAAATGCTTTCACATGCTCAAAAGCACCACCAACCAGGTCACTTACTGTGATTTACATTTAGTTCTCCTGAAAGACTGAAAATTTAATAGTATCTGGAGAACTGATGCTTGGAAAATCACGTAGACTCATTCTGCAATCCCAAATAATACAAGTAGAGTTTACAGTGTACCATCAAGGGAATCAGACAAATCTACAGGGAAAAATGAGCACGTGATTGTAACAAATCAATACCTTGTTGGCTCATTTTTTTATAAAGATAAGGGTAAAGTGGCAGAACATCTCCCACACATACACGTATCTAACCAGCAAGAATGAAGATGCAACTCCTGCCCAGAAAACAATGAGCTACAGCCAGTCACTGGGAAGGGACCTTACTTTAGGAGTGTCAGTGAGGGACAGCATTATGGGACCTTGTGAGAGGGAGGCAGATGGCCATTTTATGCTCTTGTCAGCATGTTTGCTCCTCTGTTCCTCCCTCTCATCAAAATGGGAATGAATCCCCACATCCAAAAATCTCTTGCAGTACTTTACAATTGTGGGGCAGTTGAGATACGTGAATCCTCAAAGAAGAAAACACTGTTCCTTGAAATATAAGGTGCACTATCAGAGGGGATATATTATTTGCCCCATGACATCTGAAACTCTTCAACACAACACAGAGATAGTTGAGGCATCTGAAAGAGAAAAAATAAAGAGTAGGTAGGTGGAGTAAAGTTGAATGAGTCAGTAAAGAGGAAAGAATTGTTCCATAATTTTTACATCAGCCTGTGAAAAGGAAAAAAATTGATATGCAAGCAAACAAAGTCGATGGCAAAAGTCTAAAGTGCAGCAAAGGATTTCAGGTAGGAAGTCAAGCAGGTGAAAAACCTCTCCCTCTCCCACAGAGATGCCATGAAGTACAAACAAATACATGTACGAGCCCATCAGATAACTCAGCTGAAGGGCATTGTCATGGTTTGACCAACAAACGCTCAGGCCTCCTCACATGGCAAATTTGCAGTAGACCTTGCCTGGGAAAAGCATTCTTTTTAAGACAAAACCATTCACATTGGAGCTTCCCTACCACCCCACCAAATGCCAAAGAACAGAACAGAACAGACATCTCCATACAGATCACTTTAGATAGAATACATTTGTCTTGAAAAATTTCCATCCTCTCCTCTCATTCCACACCCTAAAACGTAGCAGTCTTGTAAAAAAAACAGTGGGCACCTTAGAAGTACATGTTAATTAGCTCCCAGTTCTGCAAGTGCTGAGTGCTGAGTGGTAAAGTGCTCACTCACCTGCCACCCTCACCACCTGCTGAGTTATCCGAACAGCCCAGTACCACAGACTGGAGCAGCATCATCCCTCCAGCTCTTCCTCCCAGGGGTAGTAAATGATTCAATAACAAGATCTGCCTGAATAGACACCTGAAGAGATGCCTGTAATTCAGTTGAGGGCAGTAGGAAGGCATGCCAAAGCAAACACATTCCAGGTGACTTGCAACACTGTGTGAAATTTCAAACCCTATCATAAATAACACAGTAAATGTGAATGTTGCATTTCCCAAGGTACTGGTCAGACACAACCTTTTCCCTAAAGAGCAGAATGGAGGAAACATATCACCACTGCTCCTTAGCCCTGAAAAGCAGTTCAGATGGATTCCTGCAGCAAGGATGACAATGTCATCCACTCATCTCACCTGCTGCCTCTGGGGTAAAGAAGGATGCTTCAAAAGCTGTGCACTCTGGCTGTCAGGGCACACACAGTGCATAAATACCCGAGAAGACAATGAACAGAGGTGTATGCCTTCCTCTTTCCTGGTGTGACCTTTTCACTGTATTCTAGCTGTCCACAGCACAGTAACTCAATTTCCCCATAATTTGAGGCCATATCTTACCGCAGGCATGAAATCCAGCCCACTTGGTATGATGAAAGCAGACCTTTTTGTTCGTGTCTATATCTTATTTGCCAACAATCAGGTTCAACCATCCATAGATGAAGCAGGCATCATCTCAGAGGAGAGAAATCTTCCCATTGTGGTCACTGGGGCTGTTCACAGACAGGAGATGATGCAGACAGTTGACAAATTGTGGGTACTATGTGCAGTTCATCACTGGTCTAGAAAGTTGCTTTTCCAGAAGTGCACAGCCAGTCACTCATTTCAACAGCACTACCTCTTGAGTTGAGCAACCTTTAGAAGGTGGGGCTCACGTCACTAATTTTAGCAGTCTAAAGAGGATGTGTAAAGTAATCATCTCAAACTCCTTCTGCAATAAGTGAAAAGAGACAGGGATCCCCAGAGAAATGTGTATGATGTCAATGGATGGGATCATCCTCTGGAAGTGTCCATCCACCAGACATAGAGTTTAGAGTCAGTGGCTTAGGCTAAATGCTAAACTTGAGAAAACTATATTAAGACAGACAGATCCCTTTCAAAATTCTTAAGTGGCTCAGGCTTGTGGTTCATAAGTGAGACCCATGTTTGTACTACAAATTCCTCATGGATTCCTCCCTATCCATAGCTCTGTTACTGAAGAGTAAATCTTTCTTATAAAATGACCATATATCTCATTTTGCTGTGCCTTCCTACCTTCGTGCCAAAACACTCTTAAGGGCTGAGAGGT
Organism: Pardalotus punctatus; assembly: GCA_013400915.1. NCBI lineage: Eukaryota > Metazoa > Chordata > Aves > Passeriformes > Pardalotidae > Pardalotus > Pardalotus punctatus. The sequence continues at coordinate 341,166 of VZTX01009581.1, forward strand.
TCTTCCTCAGGGCTTGTTACTACTTCTCATGCCTGTGTTTTCTCTGCCCACAGGCAGCATATTCTGAAGTGCCAGCCATTTCCATGTCTCCTGGGTCCACAGGAGACAGATTCCTTTCCTCCAGGTTTGTTTGAGACAGGTTTGTTTCTCTCTTCTGCTTTCTCACTTTTTCCACCGTCCACTCCTGTTGCAGCCTGTGCATACCCATGCTTTCATGTTGCTTGCATGGAATATCAAAGTGTCAACAGACCTATTCCTCTGTCACTGTGCAGAGTTTGGGAACTCACAGGAAATTCAGTCCCCAAAGAACAGATTTTCCCCATCCTTAGAAAGCCTACGTGCCCTATCTCTGCAAGATCCTGGCAGCAAAATGCATTCAGTTCCAAGATCAGCTAGAGTGTAGGAAGTCCTGCTGCCTTTCGAGTTGGCAGGAGAAGGGAGCCACCACTAATTTGCACCAGCATGGCTGGGAATGGGGAGCAGTCAAGGCTCTCTGGGTGTAGAACATGGCCAGACCTGCAAGCTCTCCATTTCAGGGGAGCAAATGATGCTTCTGGGGATAGTGGGGGCTACTGGGGCGCTGTTAATTCTGTCTGACTCAGTGCATCACACATGGAATGCTGGTGGTTGCTGTAATACCCAACACTGAGCAGGAGCTACATGTAGGACCCCAGATTTTTACTGATGCAAAAAATTTGAGCATATCTCCAGTCACTTTTGTGCAATTGTGGGTAAGAGCAGCTCAGACCCAGCCTGCTCTTTGTGGAATGGCAAAAGGGTTGGACACAAAACATTTATATATATTCCAGTGTTAGTCCTTTCCCCCAGAAGAAGTGGTGGGTCTACATCTTTTCATATCCATGTGTTGCCCCATTGCTCCTCCCTTTTCAAGGAAATTAGCAAAGGTAACACCTGACAGCTCAGCAAAGCAAGGCTAACAGTACCATGTCTGACTTGATCCTGCCTTATCCAAGCTGGGGAGCAGAACTGGCCTGAAGAACAGCTCATTTCACAATACAGATCTCATTTCTTATTCCTGGCAAAGCGCCTTTTCTTTCTGAGGCTCAGAATGCCTGGAGGGAACTGATTATTCTGGTGATCCTTTTCACACCGTTGGCTAAGTCTCTGTCAAAGATATTATGATCAGGTTTAATACATATTATTGGTCTGTCAGCAGTGCAAAGAGTAGTTTGTGATCTTTGCAATTTTAGCACAGTAAATCTATCTGATGATGTAAGTGTTTATTTGCTGTTCACTTACTGATACCTGGCTAGCATCCGGTGAGCTTCTCAGTGATCACACATCTCCAGCATGTGACCATGTTTTATCAGTGGAAAGCAGATACCCGGCAAACACTTCTGCTGAGAGTGTACAGACTCATTACATGAGACTCTGGTAACTACCTGCTCCATTTTACTGTATCCTGCTTAAATTAGAAAATCAGAAGAGGTGTTGTTCAGCTGAATTGGATGAGACAACTCAGAGACAGGAATGTGCACATCCCACCTGGAAAGCTGTCCACACTCTTTTCATGCCCCTTTTCACACATTTCAAGTTTCAGACAACAAACCTCTCATATAGTGGACAAACTATCAGCTCTCTCTGTTTTGATAGCTGAAATTACCATTCTTCCAAGGTCAGACTCTCTAGGTCCAACCATTTCCTTCACTTGCATTATCCGCCTGCCACATTTGCTTGTTCAAGAAGATAAGGCGTGTGATGTAGCCCTGAAAAGAGCTTTTTCTTCTTACAAGTGAAATAATAATTGCTGTTTGCTTTCCTGTGAGTAGATGTAGGACCTGATTGTGAACTCAGAGTTGCATAAATCTTAACAGTAATTGAGCAATGTCACTATAAAACTGCCATAGTTGAGCTTAAGTTCAGATTTTCCAGGATGTTTTCTACTCTGGATTTTCAAGGTGAACAGACACCAGTGGAAATTTTGATAATAAAAAATAATAAAAATTTTTATTTTCCTTGAGCTTCAGTGTATGCACTTGGAAATAATATTTTGCAAGAGGCCACAGTCTGGTTATTAATTTCAGCAGCAGGTAAATTCACAAAGCAGGAGCCATAATGTGCCAGTACTTGCAAGTGATCAGAAATGAAGGATTAATCAACATATCACAACTCTGCTCTAGGACAATGAGGAGAGGACTTCACTTTACAGAGGTCCTTTTTCCATGTTTTATATATGTACCAAACATATTTTCCAGTAGAGGGTGCAAAATCCATCTCCAACAATACAAAAGCACTGCGTTCCTGCCAGCGTGTAATTGTGAATGACAAAATCTTTTCAGACTGTTTCTATCTCCATTTGTAAATATGGGATTTGACATTAATATATTTGACAGTAAAAAATCCTATCCCATGATATTTGTAATATAGATGACTCCGTAAGAATCTGTCCATTTTGCTACCTTTTACTGTCAATAAAATTAAACAGGCACTCGGGGACACAGTTCTCCCATTTCACCCTATATTTATCAGCTGAGTAGCTCTCCACACTCCTTTGGCTATGGTGTTTGTAGCTCTGATGTGGACATCTGCACTTCGGCCATCCAAGTTAAGCAGAATCCCACCTCTTGCACTTGCTAGGAAATGCTCTACAGTGCCAGTGTGGAGCACGGTTACCTATAATGTGCTTGTTGCCAAACTCCGCTTGTCATATTGCATCATATTCACGTCAAATTTAAATGAGCTTGTGGGAAGTTCTGATTACTTTGTTTGTGGGACTACTATCCATGTTGCAATACAGAGCAGAATGAAGGGTCATCTGCAGAGGCATTGAAGAAGTCTTGGCTGGCAAGGGAAAGGAGAGGTAGAGGTGTCACTGTGGTCAGACCACATTGTTTCCCATGCCAGCTGTCACACAGATCAATAACTGTTTATTCAAGTGTCATCAACCCCTGTTACCATTTCACATGGCCTTAGTCAGTGATCTTTAAACTTCACAGGCCTGTGGATCTTGAGGAGGGCTTTGAAAGTTTGAAGTAAATCCTTCTTGCTAAGCTTTCCTCATAACCATTCACATGAAAATGAACAAGCATGGATCATTATTCAAAATAATGACTCATTTCAGAGATGTAAATGCTGCGGAGATTGTATCACCTCCACTGGATATGATACAATCTTCAAACACAGTTCTTCTGTGATTTATGTACTCACAAAGAGTTGTTTTCAGCTCAAAGATGTAACTCTGCCCCTTAAGCATATATGAAACAGTCATCACACAAAAACACTTCTGTTAAGGTGTCTCTGCATGTTCAGGTGCAAAGCCAGTGTCATATTTCTAGCTACCGGAAGATCTGCAGAGTGCTCTCTGTTGTCTCAGCCTACAAAGGTGTGAAAATTTTGCATTTCTATGGAGGCTCTGATCTGAAGATTGCTTCCTGGGCTCAATAGCATCTCAGCCTCAACCTTGCTCCCAGCGGGCAGGGATAGCTAGTAATTGCATAGTAGTATTGTCTTAATTTAGGAAGCAACAAAAGTGAGTCTAAAAAAAATGCATGAGCATGATAATACATAACACATACCATCATCACTTAGAGATCCTTTCGGACATGGACATCAGAAAATGGTTTGGGAGGTGGAAAAACAGCATTCACAGCTGCTTCACACCTTCAATAAAATACTCCAGTATTTAGAAAGCAAATCCCTCACTGACTTGCCTTCTCTGGTGTTGATCCTTCACTGCTTCCGTAATAATAATACAACCCACCAGGACTGAGCTCATAATCATAGAATCATAGAATCATAGAATCATAGAATCATAGAATCATAGAATATTCTGAGTTGGAAGGGATCCATCAGGATCATCAAGTCTGACTCCTGGCCCTGCACAGCACCATCCCCACGAATCACACCATGTGCCCTAGGGCATTGTCCAAATGCCTCTTGCACTCTGTCAGGCTGGTGCTGTGACCACTTCCGTGGGGATCCTGTTCCAGTGCCCAACCACCCTCTGGATGAAAAAACTTTTACTGTTATCCAACATAAACCTCCCCTAACTCAGCTTAATGCCATTCCCTTGTGTCCTGTCCCTGGTCATGAGAGTGAAGAGATCGGTACCTGCCCCTCCACTTTGCCTCGTGAAGAAAGAACCACTGGCAGTCAGTTTTGGATACGAACTATTTATGGAACTGATCATGAGCAGACCTAATATAAATAAGACTGCAAGTGTCTGGATGGACAGTGCAGTAATAATTGTATGAATCAGCACCTGGCTGTTCTGAAGGGAGACACCAGGAAGAGCAGGACTACAGCACATTGACACAAGCTGCCAATTTCATCCTTCTCATAGAAAATCTGGCAAGCTCTACCGATGAGTACAAATTACTCCAAAATCAGTCGCAGGAGAGGGTGATTATACAGTGCCACAGTCAAAGCTCTGGGTACTCCCAAGCTTGTGAATATATTGGGACAATAGAGCCAAGTCACTGAAGGTGATGGAACACTAAAGTGAAAAGTATTGTGTTGCAACAGTACAGAGTATGCCTACAGAAATGCTAAGCACTACGCTTAGTGCTCATCTGAGGATCAGGAAGGGTTTGAGATGGCTTATCTCACCAGGTGTGACTGCTGCCGCAGAAGAAAAAAAGTGAAATCGGCATCAAAATCTGGAAGTCATCAGGGAAAAAAACCGCAGAAACACCTCTCTGTTCAAAGCTACTGCTGCCCTATCGAAAACAAATGGACATGACTCAAGTACCTTACTTCCCCATTGCAAAAATCGCAGCTCTTGCACAAACAAACCAAGCCAGAATGTTGTCCTTTGCTGTAAACTGCTGTTTGAGTGGAGCTGACGAAAGGAAAGATCGCAACCTGCAATTCACAACCAGCTCATTCGGGAAATCTTCTGTCATGGATTACACACTAAAGCGAGTTCTAAATACAGATAGTAGAGAAGGGGGAAAAAAGAGGATGAAAAGCAAAATCCTAATGAAATTGTTGTCCTGGTGGGCATTTTAGGCCTGCAAAGCAAAGCTAAAAAGGAATTACAAGGGAAGTACCTCTCTGATTTGCAAGTGAATCTAGATAAGGCTAATGAATAGCTGTAATTATTACATGCCCAACCCACTTCTACTAATGAATTATCCCAGGGATACACAGGTAGTGGGCAGTAGTATGTAAGAATATCTAATGCAGAAGAAATTCTGTGGATAAAGAGAAGCCCTATCATAGACACCGTTTGTAGTCTCCTGTTGTAGATTTCTGTAAGGAAAGGGAAAAGAACATTTTCATCTGCTAAGGGGAGGGAGGGTGTGTGCGCTGGGTTATTTTAGTCTCCTCTACTTATTCTAAACCCCTATTTTTCTCTTGCTATTTTATGAATTGGTTTCATCAGTTTGTACTGATAATGCTTAAGAGATGTGTATGTGTTTAATACCGTTAAGGAAACATGAAACTGTGGTTGGTGGGGTTGTTGCAAAAAAATTTTTCTCCAATATCTAGGAAATAGCAGTTTTGTTAAGAGCCTGATCTCTTCTGAGACATAATATAAGGCAGGGATATATAAAAGTATTTGTATCACATCTTTTCAATACAAATTAATAATTATATATATGGGTGCGCTTGTTTGCTTTGTTCTAAGACGTAAGAGATTTACTTTGTGTAAGATCAGTGCTTGGTATTTCAGCCTGTTTGAAAACCAGCAGAGCAAATTCTGCTCTCAGAGATGTGCATCCTAGTCTAATGGTTTTATTTTATTTACCTGTGCATATTAATATATTCAATGACACCTGTGCCACATAAAGGACTTGCAAGTATTTCTTGGCATGATGAGTATATGGCATAAATCTTTCCCCTAAGCACAGCTACAAGCTTTGATGTACTCAAGGGAGGGCTTCCTGTGCTGAGTTCAAAGTTCAGAAGTTCAAAGGCACTTCTGATTAGAAATTAACCACAACACTTTACAAATGAGAAGGGAACGACCTATTCCATGCCTGAAGAACTTGGCAGGGGCCATTCCCACGAGCCAACAGACAACCAGCGTGCCGAGAAATGTCTCACAGAAGAGAGGCTGAGTTCAGGGGCAGCACAAACAGAAGAGTGACCTCTTATAATCCTGCCTTGGAAAACACAGCCCCTTGGCTTCTCCAAGCCTTGTTTGGAGAGCAAGTCTTCAACAGGAGCTGTTATGTGCCTTATTGACAGCGCTCTGTATCGCTCCAGCCTGTGGATAGATATTGAGCTGAAAATCCAGATGGATGCCTATCCTTGGGACATCACACCAGACCCAGGGAGTTCAAGCAAATCTAGCTTTCCTGTCTTTTCTGATGTGGCATAGAAACCCCTAAACTGACAGACAGAGGCAGCAGGTTAATCACTGAAATGCATCTGGGCAAGGAGCCTGTCAGCTGACAGGCAGTGATCCAAGGATGCTGCTGCTCCCTGACAAAAGCCAAGAAACACATCAGCACTTGTGAGGCTCTCAGGGCAACTGGGCAGTTTCTGTTTGCACAAGACACTCGCTGTGAGAGCCACTGCTGGAAATGTGAGAGGGGCAGAGGGATGAGGGCTTCAAACCCAAGGATGCCCATCTGCTGAGCCACTCATGCTGTGCCTCATTGGGATGAGAGCAGGCAGCCAGTGTGTACAGTTAGGTGGAAGCCCTTGAAGAACCCAGGACAACATGGGGCTGCTGATGTGGGCAAGCAGACCCTGCTCAGTCAGCTCTCCAGGCATGAGGTTTGCTAGAAAAATGCAAGAATTAACTTTTGTTGAACACAGGGGATGATTGCACCTTCCCTTTGATTTAACTTCAGCTTTTCATTTCTATGCTTTAAACTCAGTCCTCAAAACACATCATGCCCTCCATTTCTCTGGTCACCCTGTGCAGAACTCAGGAGTGACACATGCCTGAGGCTGGCAACCTTTGGCCGTCATTCCTACAGTAGTAGTGGATTGAAACAGAGAGAGCCTGCAAGAGAGGCAAGAGAGGGAGGCACTGGTGTCTTTGGTCATGCTTAAGCCAACCTCAGCCTGCAGAAATGTCCAGCACTGGGGCTTGTGCTGCCACAGTTGAGGCAGAGGTGGGTAAAACCTTCTGCAAAGTACAGGCAGGCAAAGGGCTTGGAGAAACTTCCAGGGTATACACCTGCTCGACGAGGATCCCAGCTTGAACTTAGATCCTGTTTGGGATGGGAGGAAAATTGAAACTTGTTCAGGCATGTGATCCCAAAATCAATATTTTCACAGCTCAGGGCATGTGACGTGTCACTGGAAGGTGCCTGGTGAGGACAATGGCTGGCACAGGAGTGCAGCTCCACACGGCTCCAGTGCACTCTGCCAGTGACCAGCCAGCACTCAGGCATCCATGAGCTATGCCTAAAACCTATGGCTCCAGGTTTCCTTTACAGGCAGGAAAATTCCTCCCATAAATCTGCGCACTTCCCAGGGCTGCCCTGTATTTAATGGGACTGGAGAGGGTAAGGTGGGATTTGTGACTGGTAATAGAATTTCATTCATTATTATGTTTTGCATTTCACACTAAAGCAGAGAATTTCACACTAATGGTATATCCAGCAATAGGACAAACACTTCTTCCAGGTAAATTTTAACATTTGTGTCCAGTTCTTTAATGGATGCAGCAAGCCTGTAGCTTTTGAATGACATGTTCTAACTCTCTTACAAAATCAGGTTTTTCTTGTATGTATTTAGAAAAGGTAACCATTCCCAGAATACCACATGAACAAAATACTCTGGGCCATCTTTCCAAATAAATCCTTAATCCTCATATACCACTGAAAGTACTTTTTGCCAATAGTGCACCATCCAGTAGAAAAACAAAGAGCAGTTATTAAAAAAAAAAACAAACACACTTGTGTCTCCAGTCTCAATGTTTGGCATTCATTAGCCTTTTTATTTTGCTGGTATTTGTCAAGCAATTTACAATCAAAATCCACCACTTTGTCACCCAGATACTTCTGAAACATGAATTTGCTGTTGAAAGATTTTCTGATTCCCATCTATGTAAAATAACTACACCAAACACTGGAAAAGGAAGCTGAATTTTCCCCGAGCTAGCACCAAATAAAGAGATTGCTGCATTATCCCATTTTCTCCCACTATACACCTTTTTTGAAAACAAAATCTATATAAAGCCTCCAAAATCAGAAACATGCTCAGTTTCCCACTGTGAGCATGAGGCATCATCCAGGGCTGCAAATTTTCCTTACAAACTGCAACTTCAGTCAAAACTGTTAAAGAATTTCTGCTTTTCTAAAGGACAAAATGCATTTCTGAAATGAAAAAAAGAGACTTTACGTAGTTTTAATATTGAATTCTCAGATTGATTCTGCCTGTCATTCTTTAGTTTGCAGCTAAAGTGATTTAAAAACAATGAACACATAAATGAGCCTCTAAAATAAAGAATCAGCTGAGAAAAGATACTTGAACAAAGAGGAAAACAGGAAAAAAACCACAGTGCATACCTGGATCTCTGTTATCAGTGGAAAAGGCTTTATTTCTTTGCAAGGGCAATGGCAAGGTAGAACTGCTGCAATGTAATGAAAGAGAAATACTTTCCGCATGGCACCATGAAAGCATTAACATAACAGGCAAAGCACATTATGTCCTGCCCTTGGCAAATGTCTTGTTGGCTACTCTGGACTGTGACCCAGCAAAAATAAGCAGCCTAAATGAATTTTCTCCTAGGTAATATACTGCTTCATTTACTACAGGGAGTAGTGGACTGTTTCCTCAAGAGTCAGCATGGAGGCTGACTGCGCATTGCACTGAAGAAATAGAAAAACCTGGTGCTGTGCACAGATTGCACACAAAAATGAGCTGAAATGCTGCTTGGTAGACTAAAACATTTCCAAGTACATTTGATCCATTTGATTTTTGAAAAGGCAGTGCTCTCAGTAGATGGGAAGACGAGGGGAACTTGATCATGTCCGCTAGCACAAACATGCTGACATTGACACCTATGTTTTAAGATGTTTTTTTTTCTCCTCATATCTCATTACTGCCACTTTTATTTGTGATTTCTTAAGATCAGCAAGTTTAAATTGGATTATTATTCTGTCCTCTTTATTCAAGAGCCTCTACACCTGGAGGCAAGTCCCCCTTTCACTGGAGGGTTTTACCCACTTCTCTTTCAAATACACACACCACGTCAGAAAGCAAATTAAACCAGTAGGATCAAAAGAAGCAGTATTGATGATGGATCAAATGCACACTAACCACAACCGGTTTATTGATTTTTGAATCTGTCACATATTATTTCCTTATTCCCTTTGTTTCTGAATTGCTTGAGCATGTTGATCTAAGACAGCTTTTAACTCCCTTTGTCACCGTGACCTTTTTTGATCCCAGTCCGTTTGCTCTCAAATTAAGTTACGCTACAGAAGCTGCTTTGCTCTAGGTTGTGGTTTTCATGCTCTCAGTTAAATTAAATCTTTCTATGCCATCAGCTGGGACAACTGGGGCTTGACAAACAGTGGGGCCAGGGACAGTAAACCACAACACCCTCTTCACAACCATTCCCTGAGTAAATAAGCAGCCCCTGTGGGAACTGGGGAGAGAAAGGCATGTGGAAGAGCTTACTTGGAGATAGAGACACTGATGGGACGGTATAAGGGAGACACTCACCTTCACCTGTCTCCCTTTCCTTCAAATTAGGAACTGGGACAAATGTGTGTTGAGGGCCAGGCTTGCACCTAGGCAGGGCTAGGTACAAAGACTATGGTGTGAATTGTCCCCCCTCACTCATGCTCTGCTGCAGCTTATTTCTGCCTCCTCCAAGGGCCTTTACCAGTCACCTCACATCTCCTCAGCTGCTGTCTCCAGCTGCTGCTACCCCCGTTAGTGAAGCACACACTGAACAGCTTTGCTCCTGCATCCACTTGGGAAATGAGTCCCTCTTTTCCAGACGTTCATCTCTTCTTCTCATCCCCACTCTGCTGTCTTAGGAAGGGTATTACATCGCCAGAGCTAAAGGTCTCTCTGCCATGTTCTCCTCTTTGGATTTTCTTCAGCATATCCAGAGGCATCCTAAAAAAAATAAATAAAAAAAGAAGATGACCATGGAAAACCTTCCTTATGTGTAAACAGCTGAAAAAGCAGTTAAATGTACTGCTGTAATGAACTGAAATGCACCTATCTGTGAAAAGAAGATTTCAGCATGTGTGCTAAATAACAGGGTAGTAGGGGCCAAATGGAATCATGTTCTGGGTATAACATATAATCTGTGATCATTAGTGCACCTGGGTGCCACTTAGAGCTATAATAAGCCAAATGCAGCCCAGTGCTACTCCATCTGCTCCAGCCAGGTAACAAAATCACAGGGTAATAGAATAAGTGAGGTTCAGAGGGTCCTCCAGGGGTCATCTAGTCCAAAACACATCTAATCAGATGGGCTTGTTCAGGGCCATGACCAGTTAAGCCTTGAGCACCTCCAAGGAGGCAGATGCCTCTCTGGGCAGCCTGCTCCCAGTGCTTGACCAAACTCCTGGTAAGCAATTTTTACCTAGGACATAATGGGAATTTCCCACCTTCCAACTCGTGCCCCTTGTCCTCTTGCTGTGCTCCCCCCAGAGGGTCAGCTCCTGCTTCTGCATATCCTCTGGCTGTGAGCTGTAAAAAATGACAGATTCGTCATCTACACCTGGATCTACCAGGTGCTCAGGAAACAGCAGAGACCAGCTGTGGCACACGAAGGCAGGGACATGCTCAGTGGGAAAGCATTCCCACGCTAGGGACACCAATATCCAAACACTGTCCTGCCACTCAGACACTGCTCAGGACTCAACTTCTTTGTCTTTATGGCTCACTGGCAAGGATTGCATCTGAACACCGACTGCATTTTCCCTCTCCGCCTTCCACTTCAGTTAAATCCTTTTAAATTCCATTAGATCAGTATCCTTTTATTTTGAAAATTTTATAGAATTTTGCAGACTTTCTAAATTGCATGTTCTAAAAATCCATCTGGAGGTTTCCTGCCTTTCCACAGCAACCTGCCTGTCCTTAGTGAAACTTAATTTGATGTGGAGGCCACTTCTGAAGGACGAGAGCTGCACCTGTGCTGTTGGCCAGGAGGAATGCACCTCCAGGAAAGTAGGAGATGCACTTCTTCACATTTCCTGCTGAGTTTGTTAAACAGGTTATATCTATTTTTAAAAGCATTGTATTACAAAGTTTCAGGGAACAACACAGGCTTTTCTCAGCAAAATTAAGGTGAGCTGGAAAAAAAAAAGAAAGAAACAATGCATTAATCACAGTGTCAAGAAACAAAGTCTGTAATGTCCAAATGCACTGAACAGAGAGAGTGAGAGGGGAAAGTTTATTGGCTTGTGGAATGCAATTTTTCACTCCTTCAAAATGCTCTGGATTGTCAGTTCCTATTAATTTTTTACTTTTTGTTATGTAATATATGAACTGCATAGCTAAAAATCATTCTTGTCCTGGCAGTTTACAAAAGACATGCAGTAATTTAATTTAATTCCTTTTCACACCACTTAAGAAAAACAACGATGGCAACCCCAGCAAGGGCTGGTGATTATTAACTGATGTTCCCAATCTGATGGTTTGTTTTTTTTTTTTTAGGTGAGACAGAAACATTCCTTTGTTTACTCTCTGTTGAGGAAGAGGATCTGGTTGCTCATTTTTTAGGTGGCACTTTGTTCTGCACAATGTAGAGCACCGTGCAAGCTCCTCACTCACAGCTGTGTTAATCTCCTCTAATGTGCACACCAGTTTGGGGTGTCTTCCCCAGACCTAGCCCTGCCAACAGACCTGACCTTGCCTGGGTGATGATATTCTTATGAGCCTGTCTATGTTCCCCACATGTCTGGCTTACTTTTTCAATATTCACATTCTCAGGGAAGCCCTAGCAAACAAGGAAGCTGTCCTTCAGCCTAAGAAAAATGAAGTTGGGGCTTTCTCCTTTTGCACAAGTGCTCTGGGCACCCTGGAAATCATAGCATGGCAAATCCAGGAAGGAGTCTCAAGTTGCCCAACCTATGCACGGTAAAATTACAAGAAAAATTATTCCAGGACAAAGGCATGACGACCCTAGCCTGCTTATCCTGGCTGCAGAACAAATGCTGTTGTCATTTGGTGTTTAACTTATGAGGCAATAATTACTTGTGATTTTGATCCTGCAAGAGCTAAAATAATATCCTGTATTTCAGATTTGAACGTAACACCCTCTCTGAAGGGTTATTCTGTACATGGCTATACCATAAAAATTTGTACATTATAAAAATTCAACTATTTAATAATATTCCATCCTGATTTGTAAAATGTGTGTAGTTTTAAAATCTTGGTAGCCTGGGGTGGTCCCTGCTGACTGGAAGCTAGCCAGTGTTAATCCAATCTGCAAGAAGGATGTGAGGGAAGACCCAGGGAATTACAAACCTGTTAGTCTAACTCCAGTTCCTGGAAAAGTTACAGAGAAGATCACACTGGGGTACTGTTGAAAGGCATTTAAAGAACAATGCAATCCCCAGGCACTGTCAACATGGGCTCATGAAGGGAAAATCCTGTTTAACTAATTTCATATCCTTCTATGATAAAGTCACACACCTAGTGGATGAAGGGAAGGTGGTGGATGGAGCTCTTCTGGATTTCAGTCAGGGTTTTCATACTGTCCCTCACAGCATCCTTCTGCACAAGTTGTCCAGCTGTGGGATGAATGGATTCATGGTGTGCTGGCTGAAGGACAGAGTCCAAAGTGTGGTAGTGGATGAGGCTACATCTGGCTGGTGAGCGGTCACCAGTGGTGTCCCTCACACCTCAGTCCTGGGGGCCAGCTCTGTTCAATCTCAGCAATCTGAGTGCAGGGTTTGAACACGCCATTAGCAAGTTTGCTGATGATACTAACCCAGGAGGTGCTGCTGACACTCTTGGGGGACAAAAGGTTTGCAGAGTGACCTGGATACATTGGAGCATTGGGTTATGATTAATGGGATGAAATGTAACAAGTCCATATGCTGGATTCTGCACCTAGGACAGATTAACACTGGGAACAAGTATGAATTGGGAGAGGAGTGGCTGGAGAGCAGCCTTGCAGAAAGGGATCTGGGGTTGCTGGTTGGCAGCAGGATCAGTGTGACTCAGCTGTATGGCTTGGCAGCCAAAAGGTCAAACATATCCTGGGGTGCATCAAACACAGCATCACCAACCTGTCAAAAGAGGGGATTATCCCACTGTTTTTAGCGTTGGTGCGGTCTCACCCAGAGTGCTGTGAGCAGTCCACAACTTAAGCGGTATGTTCAGACCTTTGAATGTATCCAGAGGAGGGCAACAGCTGGTGAAAGGGCTGGAAATCATGTTCTGTGAGGAGTGGCTGAGTACTCTGGGCTTGCCTAGTTTGGAGATCTCATTGCTCTTTGCAGCTTCCTGAGGAGGGGAAAATTAAGAGGGATGTACTGATCTTTTCTCCCTGGGATCCAGCAATAGGATGTGTGGGAATGGTTCAAAGCTGCACCAGGGAAGGTTCAGACTTGTCATTAGGAAGCATTTCTTTAATGAGAGCATGGTCAAACCCTGGGAGAGGCTTCCTAGAGAGGTGGTTGATGACCCACGCCTGTCAGTGTTTAAAAGGCATTTGGACATACCCTCAATAACAACTTTTAACTTTGGATCAGTTCTGAAGTGTCTGTTGTACTAGGTGATCATCACAGGTCCCTTCCAACTGAAATAACCTATTCTAAACACATACTAATGTTTCTCCCCAATATGTCATCTTTATGCCCAAAAGTCAATTGAACTTGCTACAAAAAATGAACCACAAGGGTTGTTGACAGTGCACCTTTCTTAACCAGTCCAAGGGAATAAATCCCACACTCAGACAAATGACCCAGCACAAAACTATGCTATTGCACTGACCTGATCAACAGAAGAAAATGGAAATCAGTCTCACAGTGGTGTGATGAACTTTCAAAAACTTCCCAAGGCATAACTTGTCCCAAAACACAGGAACAAAAAAAAAAACCAACCAACAATAAACCAAAGTAAAGGCCAAGTCTTTCACTCTCCTAAATAAACTATAAATAGGTAAGAAAGTCAAGTAAGCAATCCAAAGCTAGAGCTATGGTGGCAGGAAGACAGAGGTTGAAGGGAAATACAGAAGTATCTTCATATGGATGTTAAAGTTCTTTCCACAACAACAGGGAGAAAAGACACTACTGTGTCCTTGAAAACTGGAAGATGTATGAGTTAAGCTCATGGCAAAGGGACTTGCAGTTGCACAAGAGAAGAAGCTTCAAAAATGATAAGGGGGAGAAACACAGCCTCACAGATGAACATTTTCCAATGTCTTATCCCTGCAGATTCCAGCCAGCATGAAGAAAATATCACAGGGGAAGAGTGTCTCTTGCAACTTTCCTTACTTTTTAACGCTCAGCTACGCACTGTGTTATTTTTGGTTTACATCACCAAAGATGAGATCAGGAGCTCAACATCTTGCTCTGATTTTAGATGAAAATATGGTAACAAGTGGACTAGTAACATAAAACACCCTCAAAAGGAGCAGTGTCAGGAGATGAAAGGAGGAGCCTTTCCCTGAAGGTGAACCAAGTCTGGTCCTCATGTACACTGAGGCCACTTTAAAACATGCTGGATAAAACTGGGTTTGCAAGGGAATGAACATATAAATTAGCCCTGCTTGAAGGGTTCTTGTGGACAGGCAGAGAGTGGGTTTGAGGTGGAATTAACTTCATCTGTCCTAAGCCACCTGCATGGGCTCCCCCTGGAGTCCCAGGCAGATTCAGGTGGCTGTCAGAGAGACATGGATCCACACTGCACATGGCAGCTAAGTCCCGCTCTGTTGAAAGCAGCATGGTCTGGGACAGCACAGGTTGTTGGACATCACAGCCAGAGCCCACAGCAGCTTCAGCAGGACTACTCACCCTCAGCAGGGTCACTCACCAGCCTGCCACTTCTGCTGGCCCTCTGGGAAGCTGTCCCTATGCTCTTCAGGGAGATCCTCTTCCTCTTCCTCTTCCTCTCTTTCCCAGGCTCAAGGGCCCAGACTCTGGCCTAGAGGTGTCCTGGCTGTGCTCCTGTCCTTCAACACTCACTCCAGCCTTCTGGTTATTGCATGGTAGCACACCAAAAAGTTCTGATGTGCCCTGGTCAAAATTTGCCCAAATGCTACTCCCTGGATTCACCAGCCAAAGCAGTGTTATCAACAAAAGAATAGACGAGCTCCCCATGTCAAGAAAACATGATGACCCAGGTTTGGACTCAAGTCTCCCACCTCAGACCTGATTAGATCCTAGCTGATAGCTTGGATTGGTCTGCTTTACCACCACCACCATAATTCCAGTCTGCAAGACTTCAAAGTGCTATGATGGGGGAAAATATTCCAAAAAACCTTTCTTTTAATTTTCCTTTCTGCTGCCATGCCCTATGATAACTGGATCATAACATCATGGAGATGGGACTTGTATCTATGGTCATCCCAGTATTCTGAAGTGAGCCCTGGATGCAGCCCGACACCACACTGGAGGGTTGCTTACCTACTTCATGACCCTGTTTCTTTTCCCTCCTGGGAAAGAAGATGGCATCTTGGCACAGAGGTTGAGTGGAGCTGTGGCATGCTCCATGCCCAGTGCTGCTGTGCAAAAGAGCCTCCTGCCTGCTTTCCCCTCTCCCTCTTCCCTACCAATGCCACTGTGCGTCACCTGCGAGCCAGAAGGTACCGAGGAGGCAAAGAGCAGGCAGAGGGCCACTGTGTCAGTAAATGTTCCTGTGGACCCCCTTTTAACCTGCTGGAGCATTAACAGATCAACAAATACCATGTTCCCACTGAGCTCTGACACACATCCAAGGGTACGCCTAACTCTGAGGTTTTTTCCTTTTTTTTTAATATGTGTCTGTAAGGTGATTACATCCGGGTTTGTGTCCACACGGCAAAACCAAAGAGCATTCATCAGAAGAATAATGATGCAAATGTGGCTTCTTATCCTCCAGTGATTGCCCATCTGGCAAAAAGGTTTAGAAAATGTAACAATAGTTTTGAAATAAATAGGAGGAAAGTAAAGACCGGCAGTGTACTTTCCACATCAATGGCAAATATACTACTGATGTGGAAAGTAAACAGCTTCAAACAAGAGGAGAAACCACTGTGGATAACTCTCCACCTGTGAGCTGCAGGCTCGAATGCTGCTGCATTAAAACTGAGGTAGAAAATACCAAGTTCATCATCTCACATTGCAAAAATGGGTATCAAACGCTGCATCATCTGTGGCTGGATAATATCGGGGGCCACTGAAATTCAGAGGATTAAAAACCCTTGCTATGCATTTCAAAAACTTACGTACGAATATGGAACGCTCACGGTCGGCACACCTGTATTCTACAAGCATTCCTCAAAGCCACCCTCCTGGCAAGGCTGTTTGTGGGAAGGATGGCCGAGGGGGTGGGATACGGAAAGGGATGCAAACCTGCAGCTCAGGAGGAGACACTAAGGACGCACCTGTCCCTCTGATGCCACCCCCTCCCGACCCTTGCACCTGAAAGAGAAGGGGAATCTAGCCCCAAATCCCGGCTCGCTCAGCTGTTTGTTTTGGGGTCTGGTTCTTTGCGCCGCCCTGGGAGCGCCCCGCCGGGCCGTGCTGGGGTCCGCTCCGGGGACCCCGGAGCGCTGCCGGGGCCGGGTTCGGGCGGGGCGAGGGCGGCCCCGGGGCGCTGCCGNCGCCCGCCGCCTGCTGCCGGGCCCATGGCGAGCACGTCGGCGGAGATCATCGCCTTCCTGCTGACCATCTCGGGATGGGTGCTGGTCTCCTCCACGCTGCCCACCGACTACTGGAAAGTGTCCACCATCGATGGCACGGTCATCACCACCGCCACCTTTTGGGCCAACCTCTGGAAGACCTGCGTGACCGACTCCACCGGCGTCTCCAACTGCAAGGACTTCCCATCCATGCTGGCGCTGGACGGTCAGGCTCCCGCTGACCCTCACCCCGACACCTCCCCGGTGTCCCCTGTGTTGTCCCCCTGTGCCTCTGGGGGAGCTGCGGGTCCCGGCGCCGCTGCCGGGCTGGCCTCAGCGGGGCGGGCGGGCAGCGGGGTTCGAGTGCGCCGAGCGGGGCCGGGGCGGCGGAGGGGACCCCGACGGAGGCAGCTCCCCCGCGGGCTCATGGGCAGGTGCCCCCTTGTCCCCAGGCAGGTGGCAGCGTGCTGCTTGTGCACACCTGTGGAAGTCGGGCTTATTCCTCCCAAAAACCCACTGGCTGAGATTATATTTGGTGCCCAAGTGTCTGTTTTGGCCTCTCGTGCTGTCACTACCTGCCTTTTTTTCCCCATCAGAAGAGTGTGCGTGTGGATTTGACACAAGGAGAATGCAGGCAAATTTTTCTTGCTGATTTATTTTCCAACTGTTGTGACATTCCTCTTTTTTATGGTTTTGCCAGCCATGCAACGGTCAGTGGAGAAGAACAAGCCTTGGCGTCATTTTGTTTTAATTAATGTTCCTTTGCTGGTTTTGCTAAGCGGTTATTAACTCAGATGTAATTGCTTCATTGATAAATGACAGCCTAAAAGCTCGGGGCAGTCAGGGATGCAAAGGTATGCAGAAGGGATGCATAGCTTTGCTCAGCTCTAGGGCAGTGTTATTTTGAAGCAAAGCTGAGAGTTTTGCTATAGGGCTTGAAACCAAAGATTGAGTTGGTGCTGCGTTTCTTTCCTGGTTAAGGGGAAACATTTTTGCCCTTCAAGGAAGCTGTACTGGGAATCTGGTTCACTGCAGGAAATCTTTACAACTAAATTTTTAGTTGATAAATCCACGGTGATTAGGGCTGGTAGAAACAGGAGAAGGGTGTATGGCATCAGTTTATAGCTTCAGGAGCGACTGTAAAGAAAGGGAGGAAAGGTTTCTAAAATTATGGCACCTTTTCTAAGTTTTTGTAGTTATAAATAAATGCAATATGCAGTGCTCCACTGGCTTTGATACTCACAAAAGATCATGCCTACTGTTCACAGTCTGGCAAGACATCCCCTTTGCACTGAAGTCTGAGAAGGTATTTGGTGTGAAAGCTCTGTTTCAGGGGAAAGGAAGGTGTGTTTATCTAATCACTGACAGAGATTAATACTATTGTATCAGGGATTAATATGAACATGACGTTAATACCAGTATCAGAAAACCTTTAATCTCTGCATGTAGAAAGGGCTAAAAGGTCAGGATACTGAAAAGAGGTAACACAGGTAAACCCTTCAGCATCACTATCGCAGGATGTCTCCCTCGGGTGGAGAAGTGATGTTCCCTGGACCTTCTTTTGGCCCAGCCCCATGGAGGCAGAGGGATTTGCCAGTTCCTCCAAAGGGATAGGAGAGCTGTCCATTGACATCAGTCACTCTGTGGCCAAGTGTAGCAGCTGACAATGTAGTTTCCAGGACTGGACAAGGAGCTGTGGTGTCTGTGCAGGTGGGCATGGAGTCATTGCTGGTACAAAACCTTTGGATCCCTTGAATCTATTGTTTAGCTGTTCTTTTAGGTCTGGGTTAATCTATTTTCAGAGTAAGAAAAGCAGAGTTACAAAGTATGCAGAATTGGGAACATTTAAATTTTCAAAAAGAAGATGACACTTGACAGCAAGGTCCTTACCACCCTTTCCCCCAAATGCTTATGCATTGAAACCTTGTGTGATGGGTAGCATGTTCCATTTGGCCAAGGAATGAGTTTCTGAGGCACCTTGTGCACAGTGGAAGAGCCATCAGCTCTTTTTGGACAGAACTGAATCTGAAACGCACATCTGGAAGGGCCCTGTCCCAATCCTTCTGGCCAGACTGTTTATCAGTAGTGGAAAGGCTTCAGTGTTTCTCAATAATATCTCTAAATGCTGTGGGGCCAGATTTTGGTACCCAGGCACAACGTTAATGAAAGGCAGGCTGGAAGAAGAGTGGTGTATGTCCCCAGCACAGACCAGGCAAGCTGGGTTGGGTCAGAGGTGCTTTCAGTCAGTAGCCCAGCCCCAGCGCCCCTCCTTGTGGTTACAGACTCTGCAGGGAACCTGTTAGCAGCTGACTGTTGGGTGTGTGTGTCCCCTCTTCACCCTAACCCTTCCCCTGTGGGGGAGTGCACTTCAGGGCTGTGGTGTGTCACTCGTGGCCTAAAGAATTCATGTCTCAACAAGAAGATGAATCTGTCTCAGCACTTGTCTAGCCTCTTTGCCCAGACTTACATGGCTAAGGTGGATCCCATTTCCTGTGATTGGGGATGTGGGAACTTCCTGCCTCCATCCTCAGGTGGGGGACTCAGAAGACACAAAACAGGGCAGATCTGGTTTCCTGTTTTCAGTGAAGTGTTTCTGAGCAGAAACAATAACCCTATAAGGGTATCTGTAGTAACAATGTTTTGCTCTCCTCAAAATGGTAGAGCATGACTGGGAAATTACAAGGAATATTTTTGTTGTCCCAGGGAAATGTGGCTCTGCTCCACTCCTTCCTCACACAGATGGAGAGGATTTGCCTCACAGAGCAGTACCTCTTCTACAGAAATTTTTTTTTTTGGTCAAATCAGAAACCTCGAAGTGTTGCTGGACTTATCCAGAGAGGCTGCTCAGGTCCTCCAGGGGATCAGAGACAAAATGAGGGGGAAAGAAATCAGGGTGTCACTGTGCTTTGAGCAGCCTGGGTTGTGTGAGGTGTCCCTGCCCATGGCAGGGGGCAGGAACTAGATGACCTCTAAGGCCCCTCCCAGCCCTCACTCGAGGACTCTGTGACTCTACGCCAGTTGCTGGAGCTCTCCTATGGAGCACAGGACAAGTCCTTCCTTCTTCAGGAGTGTCATAGTTCAGGTCAGGGGTGCTCAAGAAATGGTTCCTCTTCACCCTTGTTTTGGTCTGTAACATGGAGTGAGCTTGGACTGTCCTCCCTGGATTGCTGTGGGATGTCACAGCAGCAGGGCTGCCCTGATGGCTTTCAGGCCATCACTCCACACAAACAGCTGCCAGAGAAAATTGCTTGTGGTCCTCTTCCACCTTTATGCTTTCCTGTAGAAGAAATCATTCTGACCAGCCCTCATTATGTGCTAAGCCCCACATTCCGTATGCAAGCAAAAATGTTCTTCCTGTCTGTGGGACTTAAAGGCATTTTGGGTTTACTTTTTGTGCCACTGATCATAGGTGGAAATTTACTGATGAAACCACCTCCCCCAAAAGAGGACGTATCAGTTTCCATGTTTCCAACAGTGGATCTGATGACCTTTTGCAGGAACAGAGATGAACAAAAATTCAATTACGAGCTAAAAGAGGGTATTAGAGCTTAGAAAGACATACAAAAGCAATGGGTGTGTACTTTTGGAAGGAATCTGTGCAGTATCTGTAAGGTAACCTCTTACACTTCACGTGATGCAGACTGCAAAATGCCACCAGAGGCATTTATTGTGAAAGTGGCAGTCCCCAGAACTTTGCATGTATTTTTTTCTTCCATAGTGTCATATTATATGAATAGGTGAATGCCTCCTAACTCTTGGTAAGCATGAGGCAAATATGAGAGCAGTGAGGCAAGAAAGATGAAGCTCTAACAAGATTAATTCAAATGCAAGACAAAACACATTTGTTTAAAACAAAAAAAAACCCAAAACCACAAAAAACAAAAAACCCACCTTGAAATAGATTTCTCTTGGAATGCTGCTAAACATGACTTTATGAGTAATGCATGTTTGTCTGCTTGTCTGTTTAAAACACATGGCTTTTTGCTGCTTGGGAGCTTCGTTTGCATGGTTGGTATGTACATGACAAGTTTTCTGTAGGAGCTGGTGCAGATACAGGCAATGAACATTTGGAAAAGGGCAGGTTTTGGTCTGGAGTGGAGGACTGTGAAGAAATAGGCAGCTCCCTTTTATACTTCTGTTTATTATCATAGGATCACAGAATGGTTTGTTTGGAAGGGACCTTAAAGACCATCTGGTTCCAACTCCCCTGCCATGGGCAGGGACACCTCCTACTAATAAATGTTGCTCAAAGCCGCATCCAACCTTCAACACTTCCAGGAAGGGGGCATCCACAGCTTCTCTGGCCAACCTATTCCAGTGTCTCACCACCCTCACAGTAAATAATTTCTTCCTAATATCTAATCTAAATCTGCCTCTTTTCAGTTTAAAGGCATTTCCCCTTGTCCTGTCCCTACACACTCTTGTAAAAAGTCCTTCTCCAGCTTCCCTGTAGGCCTGCTTTAGGTTCTGGAAGGTGCTGTAATGTCTCTGCTGATCCTTTTCTTCAAGCTGAGCAAGCCCTATAAGTCTTGGTGACCAATATAATCTTGCTTTCTTGAACTGAAAGAATTTGAACCTAGGATCTAAGCAATAGGAGGTTAGATTTGGTAAAAAGATTGATTTCAACCTTTCATGCTTCCTAATGCTCCAGTCAACCTCGTGGGAATAATAGAGCCTTCTACTTTTCCACAGTACTGGTGTAAACTGTGATTTTTTTTCCTAGATTTTGTTTTAAAAATGTGTGCCAGTTGGCTGATTGCTGTGGTGAACTGAAACAGTCCCTGCTGTAGCTGGCCTGCCCAATTTGGTGAATTATTTAGTGAGAAAGGTTATTCATTCAGCAGAACTGAGCAGTCCTCCAGTTCATGCTGTTTATAATTGAAAATTATTTCTGAGTGAGTTAATTATTTCTTGCTGTCTCACTACCCTCTGCCTATTCTAAAACTGGGTATTGACCTTCAGGAAAAACTGAATTTCAGCCCTGTGGTTACTAGCAAATGCTGGATATTTTGGTTGGGGTGAATATTTACTGGTTTTCCAAGGAGGTTCAGACATAAATAAAAGTTTAGAGGACCTCCGGGTAAACATGTTCATGGTTCAGCACTTTAATGTGTCAATTAGCTACTAACACTGTCAATAAATTGGAGCTGTCAAAAATAGTAGCTTCCTTTCCAGTCTTCATCTCGTGCTTTACCTGTCTGCTACAAGAAAGACATTATACACCACCTAAAGCAGCATAAGCCAACTTTTCCATGCCTATAGCAAAAATTAACAAAGAAAAGCTGCTGTCTTCAGACCTGAGTCTTGTACAAATTACTCCCTTACATTCCACCATATGAGCCATATGACAGTCACATTTATTTCGTTGACTGTGTATTTCTTTAGCAGATGGGCTACAGAAGCATGTTGCAAACGAAGGAAGTCTGTCTGTGTGCCAGCAGAGGTAGATAAATGCCAGTAAGTTGTGTTCACAGACAGGCAGCCCAGCTCCCAAGTTCAGCAGGCCTGCTAAAATGGGGTCTTATGTGCTACAAATTGCTTTGTTGCACAAAGCAGTGAACCAGTGGGGATTAAAAACATTGTTCAGGCATGGGGCACTCATCCTGGAGCTGATATGCCTTCAGCAGGGGCTGAAGGAGGTGGCAGTAAGGATAGCAGAAGGTGGCCAAGTGTTGTGGTAGCCATGTGCATCTCAAAGACCTTCCATCCAGACATAGATTTCTCTGTCATTAACGTATCCAGTTTCTCTTTGGGTCTCTGTAAACCCTTAGTGTCCACACATCCTGTAGAAAGGAGTTCCACAGCTTCATTTTACAAACAAGCACACCTTTTGTTTTGAACCTGCTGCCTTCTGTTTTCATTAGATGTCCTCTAGTTCCTGCTTTAATATATTGTTTTCTTACATATTAGAAGTTTTATGCAGGTTTGGTGGGGGTTTTTTGTTTATTTATTATTACATAAAATTTGGTGTAATAGGCAATGACAATGTGGTTTAGCTCTCAATATTTCCACCCACTGGAGATCAAAGCAAAAAAGAATGAATACCCTAATAGTGGGAGTTCATTTTCATTTTAAATGAGATATAACAACAGGTTATGAAGAAAAACATCTTGTGATGGTTATTCAGCTGTGTAAGATTGCAGCGTTCCACCCCGTAAACAGTGATATGAGATTATCACAGACTTTCAATTACAAGATATTCTTGGAAGGGAGAAGAGGCCAAGCAGCCCATTGTCCTGGTGAAGGGCCCTGCCCTGGGAGGTCCCTCTGGGAGCAGTCTCGGGGAGCACAGCCAAATTGTTTGTGGCTGGAGCCAGGTGCATTCTGTTTGTCCAGGTTTAGATACGGCAGTGATTTGCTTTATCCCGAGGGACTGCTGCTCTCCATGGAGCTGAGTGCATGGCTGACTTCCTTGCAGAATGAGGGCTTTCTTGGAAGATCCAAATCAAATCAATGGCATGGCCAGGCAGGCCCAGGACCCCAGCCAGGGTCTCTGCCGCCAGCGCCTCTGCCAGTCATTGAATCTGTGACACAGACACACAGCAGGACTGATGTAAGGCTGGCTGGGTGTGCACAGCGTGGCTCTGCAGCCTGGGACAGCCCCTGATCAGACCTTGGGGAGTTGCTCTTCTAAACTTCACGGGTACAGCCTCTTGCACATAGCCAGTGCCATGGGATTGTGTTTTGGAGCCCTGAGTGCCACAGTATGTTTGTTATGAGCAGGGTTCAGGTGAGGATGCCCTGTGAAGGGCTTACATCACCTAGAGGAATGCACTCAGTGGTAAGGCGACCCTGCTCCAGCCAAAGTCTGATTCCGTTTGCAGCAGTGAGGGCCTGGTGCTGCACAGAGGGAGTGGAGTTGTAGCAAAACCTGTCGTGGCCCCAGTTCTCATATTAGCCTTGCTCTTTCTCCTCACAGGTTACATCCAAGCCTGCAGAGGATTGATGATCTCTGCTGTCTGCCTGGGCTTCTTCGGTGCTGTTTTTGGACTGGTTGGGATGAAATGTACAAAAGTCGGAGGCTCCGATCAGACTAAAGCAAAAATAGCTTGTTTAGCTGGACTGATTTTCATACTCTCTGGTAAATATACTTCATTTCTATCAGCTTGCATATTTGAAGTCATGCTGGAGCCGCTTCTTTTCCACAGAAACCTGTGCACAATCCTTCGTGACCTCGTTGACTTCAGGGTCAGGCCCAAAGCTCTGCTGCCAGCTCCACTGAATGGTTTGTCTTATGCTTTTCAGGGTTGTGCTCTATGACTAGTTGTTCCCTGTATGCAAACAGGATTACGTCTGAGTTCTTTGACCCTTCTTTTGTTGCACAAAAGTAAGTACTTTCCTATACCCGTAAATCTTTCAAACAAGTAGACCTTACATTTCCTACTGCGCCCCAGAGCCTGTTTAGATAGAGAGCAGCTGCTTCTCCCCTTGGGCAGAGGAGGAGAGTGGGTTGTAGTTTTACTTGATCACAGTTTCTAACTGGAGTAACCAGGTGCTGAAATTCAATGAACAAACACTTTGCTGGGCAGCGATTGCTCCGCAATCTGTGGGCCCAGCTCTGCTGCTGGCAGGGCAGCTGGGGTTAATCGGGAGTGAAGCCTGCCTGGATGCCAGCCAAAGGATTGCACAAGGCAGAGGGGCTCATCAGGTGCATCATTTGATATGGGAGGGAGAAAAGTATTTCCTTGAGCTTTTGGAAGAAGGTGGTTTCCATAAAGCTGTCGAGCACTGCACAATCTCTATTCCTGTTGAGGAGAGGAATCTGCAGGCTCTGTGGACTTTTTGCTAACAGATTTTCAAATGCAGGTGACTGAAATTTGGATGATAAACCTTATCAGAACCCACGATCTTATAAGCACTAACAAATCTTTTGCCTATACTTCCAATTAATTTTAAGGGAGTGAGTATTTATAATAGAGTTTTAGGATCCATAGCAGAAATAATGAGCATCCCTAAAGATTCCCTTTAAAGCTGTGCAAGTTCTCAGGACCTGCAAAAGCAGCAGTCCATAAACCAGTGCTTGGAATTTGGATTGGCATCTTAACTACAAAGTCTGAAAATGTTTGCTGTAAATTATAGCATCATAGACTTTCCTCTTTTGCCTTCATACATGGTGCAAACTATTCTTTAAAGGCAAGGATTTTAAAGTTTTCATGGCAGTGATTCCAGGATATGTCAAACATTGGGTATATGTTTCCCTGAGACCCAAGTAAGGGATCAGTAAGGAATCCTGAGCCTTTATGTTTCTCTTTGATAGAAAGAAAATAGTCTGAATAAATAACACTAAATGGATCTACATTTGCAGTAGGGTTGACATTGCTTCTCCTGTCTTGAAAACAAGTTTGTATTAATTTTCTCCATAATTCCACTGTAGTTTCTGGTTATTTGATACAGTGAAGACAGGATCGAAAGGCCTCCAAAAGAACGAAGGATGTGAGCTTCTGTGAAGAAAATGGAGCCTGGCTATATAGACAGAAGTTAGTTATCCATCAGGCTTACTGTTCTTAGTGAAAAATACTGTGGTTGTTGCCAGAAGTCCTTTTCCTACACTGTATTCCTACACTTGTCTGCTGCAAAAGAGCAGGCAGACCTCATGGTGGAATTTTACTATGAAGGAATGAGAAATCCAGTTTAAATGTTGAAATAATGGTAGTAAAACATCCTCTCCAGGAATTATCTTTTTTTCTGGACAATAAGCATAGCTCAACTGTAGACAGATGTAATCATGACTGCAAAGATAAAGGCAGAGAGGAAATTCCTAAGTTTTGAGTTGCGCACAGTGCATGTAGCTCATGCAGTCACCTTGTATCAGACTGAGCTAATGGTAGCATTCAGCTCCTTCCTCTCTCAACCAATGCAAAATTTCCATTTTGTTACTATCTGTGAATCCTTACTTTGTTATGCTTTGCAGGAGCATTTAATATGCTTTGCTGGTATATTGTGGAAGTTTGGTATTGTCTGTTCACTGAGAGAGGGTTTCAGCCTTTTGCCTTTGCACATTTCTCTCCTGAAGTTTTTCTGGAAGTGGCAAAGACAGGCTTGAGATACCGTTAGTAGGCAACAAATGACGCAAGATGTTCAGCATCCTGTGTCAGCCATCAGGATTTCCCTCAAGCCTTCTGCTTTTGGAATAGGCACCCTGACTATGTCTGGGTGCAGGAGGAATCAGAGACCTGCCTCGGGAAGAGATTCCCGGGAGACTTCAGGTTTGAATGATGTACCTAAGTGAGGTACAACAAGCACCACCGGGTGCCTTAACACTGCCTTACTTAGAAAGACATCTTAGGCTGGATTTTATGTTCTGATGTGGTGGTTTTCACTGCTAATTTAAAATGGCTCCAAAGGAATTGTTTGATCCCTCATGATAACATGCCCAGAGTCTTGGGGGCAGGATGGGATGCCTTGGTGCTTGCAGCCAAGATATATTTAGTTTTTCTTCAGACACCTCTAATTGGAGAAAATCTGTGCTTCTATTTTGCTGTCTTGCTGGTATTGCTCCACAGCTTCTCTTAGGAAATTATTTTGCCACTTTACTACTTTTAAGGAAGAAAACCCTAACTCTTACAGTCTTTATGGTTTTTGTCCCTTGCCACAGTTTGAACTCACATAATCATGATTGTTCTTACTGATAAATGGTGTTGTTTATCCAAATTATCTAACTTCCCATTCTCTCTTACAAAGAATATTTTTTTTTCTCCTTCAGCTTTCTTGCCTCTGATGGATAGTTCACACATTTTGATAGAGTTGAATCTGTTCTTTATTTTCCAAGGATCATAAGAATCAGGGAATCAAAGTGCATTTCCCCTGGGTACTTGTACTGATTTGGAAGGAAGGTATGAAAGTCTGCTGACTTCCAGTCAGCTAATGAAGCTTCCACTGGTTTCCTTGGAAGTTTACTTCATGGTCTTAAAGTGCGTAACAACTAGAATATTTTTCTTCTGTGCTAATATTGTACTTTAGTTCTCTCACTGAATTCTGCCTCCCTGGATTACGGAAAAAAAATTTTCTTTTAGTCTGCTTGGTCAGTGTAGTTGAAGGTGGCTTTCAGTTCTCTGCAGCTGAAGTTCTGTGGTCCTCAGGGGCCACCACCTCAAAGCCTCTTTATCAATTTCTCCCTCCTGCCTGAGCTGCCAGTGATCTCTAGTGAGATGGATTTCACTGATTGGAGACAGTGGATATGCAGCCACAGACTGCAGACAGAGACTGCTTTGGTTCTTGCAACTCGGAACTTTAAGAACAGAGGAGTGTGTTTCCTGCAAAGTTTTCAGTGATAAAGAGGGAAGGGGGAAACAGCAAGTGCAGAAATTTATTCTAAAAAAGCCTATCTCCTTTTTCTCTTTTTCTGGAGGTACCAATGTTTATAAGGGGTTTTTTGCATGGTAAGGTTTTTTTACATACTGGATTTTGGTGGGAGGTTAGAGTTGGCTTCTTAAATGCTGAAAAGGTCACAGAATCATAGAATGCTATATTGGAAGAGACCTCAAGGAGTATCTGATCCAATCTTTCTTGGCCACAGCACGGTCTAGACAAGATGGCCCAGCACCCTGTACTGGCAGATCTTAAAAATGGCCAGTGTTTGGGAATCCACCACTTCCCTGGGGAGGTTATTCCAATGGCTGATTTGTTCTCACTGTGAAAAATTGTTCTCATGTGTCCAGTTGAAATCCCCACGGGTAACTTGTACCCATTATCCCACATCTTTTCCACATGACTACTTGTAAAATGGAGTCTCCATCTTCATTGTAGCCACTGTCCAAACACAGAAACATGATGATAAGGTCTTCCCTAAGCCTTCCTTTCTCAAGGCTCAACAAACCCAGTTCTCTCCACCTTTTCCCACATGACAGGCTTCTCAGTCCTCTGATCATCTTTGTGGCCCCTCTCTGGACCCTGTCCAGCTTGTCCACCTCTGTTTTGCATAGCAGGGACCAAAACTGAGCACACTATTCCAGGTGTGGCCTGACAAACACGGAATAGAGTGGGATAATGACTTCTTGATTTCTTCTTGATCACCTATCCAGGTATTCCTGCAGGGTGGCTCTCCCTTCTGAAGCGTTCCCTTCCCCACTTGGTTTGGTATCATTGGAAAACTTCATCAAGGGTACACTTGATCCCATAATCCAGATCACTTACAAAGATTTTAAATAATGTTGGACCCAATATTGATCACTGGGGAAGTGCACTTGTTACCCATCAGTTTTAACAGGAGCTAAAAGACAGATTGGATAAAACCCAGGGAGCCATACAGACACTGATATGCTGTTGAAAACATGGAGTTATCCTCCTAAGTACCAGTATAAATCAGAAAGGTTGTTTTCTCTGTTTGAAGATGTGGAGGAAAGACCAATCAGGACAGCTCTGCAACTCATTAGCCTGGCGGTGTGGCAGTCACCCGAGAAGGCCCATATACACAATATTTATATGTGGAATAGTAACAAATATTGCTTTAAAAGTACCATTGCAAGAACAAAGGCTGAACCCCATGTCTTCTTTCCCAACCCAACTAGGAGGCAACCCTCAGGTACCCCTTTTCTACCCAATTCTATCAAATATAGTCTTGATTTCTTTTCTGTATGACTGAAGAGCTTCAGGAGGGGAAGATGGCACTTTGTCTCCATAACTCCCTCAGCCTCTGGCCAACCATTTAGTATTGTTAGATAAAAATATGGAAACTTGTGTTTCCCACTTTTTGGGCAAATGGTCTTGGCAAGTTAGCTGTTACTGCAACAGCCTTCCTGGATCTTGGTCCAGCTGTGTTCTCCAGCGCCGCGGTGGTGATCTGCATCAGCTTCTGTGGGGAGGCTAATCCTGGTCCACGTACCTTAGGTGCGCTCTGGCTGTCCTATAGGGATGGAGGGATTCCCAGGATCAGGCTTACCTCACATGTGAGCTGGTCCCTTTGATCTGCCTTTACAGGTCGATAAAAGATGTGCCTTGAAGGTGTTTTAGAAGTGCACTTTGTGTGTATTTCTTTCACGTTGACTATAATGAAATCTTCGGTGATGAGCTCTGATGTAGATCTCAGCTTCTAAACCCCCTGTCCTTGGACACACAGAAATCTCATTGAGACGTGTAAAGACCATAGCACGTCATTGGAAATGTGAACGTAGGTAGAATTGAAACTTTGTGGGTTTGGCAGATTTTGAAGTGAAATGGAACTGGGTGCAGAGTTTCCCAGGGTGAAAGGAGCTATGTCTCCCAGCAGGTTAAGTTGGGGGTTGGGTCCATCAGCCCCACACTGGTGTTAAGGAAGGGTTCTGAGGTAGAGTCAGTTTATTCCAGCTTGAGCTTGGTGTCTCCAGAGAGGGAGCCTGAACAAAGAAATCCCTGGGCCTTTTTCCCCCCACAGTCTGTGCACCTGATCCTCACGTGCTCTTTGAGAATTTTCCATGTGCCTCTTGGTCCAGTGGTGAGTTATGGTCTGGGGTCTCCTAACACCTCACTGGATTCTTTCTCCACATCCGTGAGGGCAGACCATTAATTGTTCTTATCTTCCAGTTTGGGCCAGCTTTGGAGCCCTCCAGGTCTTAGCTTTGTTATCTTCAGATAAGGGTTTTCTGGTTATTTCTCTGCTTGGCCTTTCCTGCTAACAAACACAGTTCATTTAAAGTTCGCCTACACTAAGTTTTGAGCAGGGCACACTTCATGCAGAGCTGTAAGAAAATTACAATTAAACTTAAGCCTACAGAAATAATTTCTAATGTTCTATAAGTAAACTTAATTTAATCCCCAACAGCTGAGCATGGGGAATATTTGGGGGAATCTCATACTTTTGTTAGCAAAGAATGATAAATAAAAACTCAACTTCAAGGATGTGAACAGAAAATGTAGAAGGAGCCTAGAAGTCAGAGCACTAGTGAGGCCATAAAAAGTCAGGTGCAAGTCCCATGGAGTGTTCTACCTCTGAGCTCCAGTGTTTCTATTGCTTTTTGCCACTAAACCCATGGGTCAGAAATTGCTCAACCCTGGGTGTCCATAGCATCTAGCACAGATACCATAAGTGTATGTTTTTGTCCCTTTGTGACTATTTCTTTTTTTCCAAAGTCTATGCTTTACCTCTGGTTAGGCTCTCAAAACAACATGGAAAAGTGATTTTTTAGTTCCTCAGCCAGTGCTCACCCTCTTGTGACCTATTACAGAAATCAGTATGTCATTTTTTGGGTGTCTGGGCTCATAGGCAATTTTTGGGTGTTTCTACAGTGCCATTTTGTAAAGATACAAGTTTTTCAGAACAGCCAACAGGTATTTTCGGTTAGATAATTTGGTGGTGTGGAATTAGGGCCTGTGCACTTGGAAATGTTAAGAACTAGCTGAGAAGTGCAACTACACAGTGTTGCAGTTGCACAGGGAGGCTGTCAAGCAGAGGCTTTTATTTGGCTGCCTCACCACAGCTTACAACAAATCAATTTAGTAGCATCTGCTCGAACAGCACAGACACCTGGTTGATAACTGTGGCTGGATGGGGGACAGGGGCCTGTGTTTTCCATGCAGGATCCCAGAAGTCTGGAGGAGATAAAGGTCTCCTTAAGGGGAAACTGCAGCAGAGAAGGAGCAAGAGCCACACGGTGTGTTCTAAAGGTGAGGAAAAGGAGACTCTGGAGACTGTTGGGTTGCACCCTAATGCAGGTCATCCTAGAAGTGCTTTAAGAGTGCTACTCAGGCAAAGAGCTGGGGGATGGAGCAGCCAAGGAGCAGCCATGGCTTGGTGCTTGTCTTGAAGCTCCAGCGCTGAGGGGAGAGGAAAGAATATCTTCCTGATACCCTTCTTTTCCTTCATTTACTACTGTTGCTTTAAAAACGTGGACTTACGTTTGTGGGATAATGCCCCCAAAGCACCACTGTCTCCTCTTAGAGAAAAAGGGAGCAGTTCCTGGCAGCAAATGGATGTGGCTGGCCCAGGCAGCAGAGGGGACCGTTGCTAGTGACCTGGAGCTCTGCCCATGGATGTGCAGGGGAGCAGTTTCTTCAAGACAGAATCCAGCCACGGGGCTTAAAGAAGGAGAAAGGTGCTGGAACATGCAGCTGTGTGTGCATATGCTTATATCAGACACACCTGTGTATGGATATGCATATATTGCACATATGTGTATATACATTGCATATGCATATTATGCATATTAGGCATATTATGCATATGTACAAAACCCTCATTTTTTAAGCAGGTTGGTGTGTGGATAATGAGGGAAGGAGTCAGACCCTGAGAGCCAGAGGGGAAACTTAAGGAGAGTTGTAGGCAGAATTTGTAGTCTTTGGCTCAGCAAAAAGCCCCAGTCCAGTTTGGCTTGGGAGCCAACAGGAACAAAACTGAAATGGAGGAGCTGGTGTTGTAGACAGGCCAAAGAATGATGCAACCCCACAGCAAAGCAATCCAGGAGGACAGGCAGAAAGGCCAGGCCTTTCCCTAACCCTAACCCCTAACCCTCACCTTGGCTGTGTAGGGAGAGAAGCATTGACCAAGTGCACTGGGACAGAGTTTGCCTCCCGAGCCAGAGGGAAATAATGAAAAGATCGTGGGTGAATGGCAGAGCAGCCAATTTTTTGGTGAATAATGTATGTGCTGATGGAAAGTTATTCAAGAAAAATATAATATTTAGTTATTTTATGCTGGAAATAACCCTGTTAAATGCATGCTCTCTTTTGTTAAACACATTTATTGACTTCCTGTAGGTATGAATTAGGAGCAGCTTTGTTCATTGGATGGGCTGGAGCTTCACTCTGCATAATTGGTGGCATTATATTCTGCTTCTCAATAGCTGAAAACAGTAATTCTGCAAGGTAAAACACAAGTTGTACTTACTGAAAGAAATAAATACCTGTGGATTTGTACCTGCTATATGTATGCAGTTTAATTACTGTTCCAAAGCACTTTGTAATGAGATTCAGAAAAAGATTGTGTGGATAAAAGAAAATAAGGGGATTTAAGGATAATGCTCTGTCCATCATGAGTGTAATTAAGAAAAGCTATTGATGTAGAACAAATACTTCTGATATATATTTTTTTCATAAATTTACTACAGCTGGAAAACAGTGCATTCACTGATGCAAGGAAAGTGGTCAGGTCACTGTACAGGCATGAACAGACAAATTTCTTTGATCTTAAATCATCAGATCAAAAATGAGCAGTGGTGGCAATGGGACCTCCAGCAGCTGAAGAGGGGTGATAACAAAGAGGAACAGCTGTGGGGAGTAATTATTCACCTAGGATCTGCCACAACTTAAATTATATCATGATTGGGACCTAATTCCCTTAGCAGTGAACAAGAGATATGTGTTACAGAAATGTGCATTGCAAAGACAGATGCTGGAGTGGCAATGTCAAAATAGAATGGGACCACACAGAGCAGAAATGTGCCCTCTCCCCTGAAATTTGTAGGTACATTCCCATACATTTCTTCTGGCTTTGTTACCATAATGCCTGGATGCAGAGATGTCACCTGTCTGTGGGATGAGCCGTAAATGGTTGTTTTTTTCTCTTCAGGAGGGGGTACGCCTATAATGGAGCCACATCTGTGATGTCTTCTCGTACAAAGGTCCACAACAGTGTCCCTGACAAAACCCCACCCAAGCACTTTGACAAGAACGCTTATGTTTAGTTGCACTCTTGGAAGACTCGAAGCGTTTTAAACATGATTTTGTACGTTTTATTCAGAGTGATTCCCCCCACCCCAACCCCAATGTACTTGCCACTAAGACAATGACTTTTAAAAATATTAACTTGCAGCTTTTTACATATTGATGTAAATTTTATTATATATTTTAAGATTGCTGTTGGTATTGTAAAGTTTGTACCTGGAAATCACGAGCTGATGTTGCATTCTTGAGAAAAAATAAATGAGGTATTTACTAATTCAGTTTGTCATGTCAGCTGCTTATGGGAATGGCATCACACACATGGTATTGGCATATTGCTGGAATTTCTGACTTGGGTTCAGTACTGGACAGAACACTCAATTGGAGTAAGAAGAATGAGGAATAAGAAGAGATCCGGTGAAAGTAAGTATAGGATTTGGGGAAGCAGGAGCAGGTACTGATAGCAGTTGGAGTAAATTGTTGACAAAACCGTCAAGAGGGAGGGTCTTGCATGGCCTCAGCAGAACATGTGCTCAACGAGACGATGGCACGCCCTGCTGGTGACAAGGCAACTCCAGGGGCTTGTTTTCCTCCCCTCCCGCTGGGCGGGGTGCTGCGACGCCTTCGGTCCCAAAACGTCTCGAAGCCACTGACTTGCAAAAGGCAAGGAAAAACCCCAGGCAATTCTGGCTTGTCAGCTCTGCTAGTGGCATTCCTGAACGGCTGACCAAATAAAAGCAGGCAATACTGAACAGCACAGTTTTAGATAATCCTGACTGAATTACAACAGTTCAAAAATTCTGCTATTATTTCTTTTTGTCTGTCCATACAAATGTGATGACTGTTGAGGGAATATTTGTTCAAGTCACTAAATGAGAACAGAGATTACAAATAACCACAAAAGGCTTTCTAGAGTGAGTCCCTAAAATCAGACACAAACTCAGGTTTGTTATGAAGTTTGAACTGATGGACCTTTGGAGTTTCAATAAAAATTGGTTATTTTGGGACGATGGTGCAAATATAAAAAACGAATAGTCCTTTTTTATAATGGCACAGTGTGATAGAAAAGGTTTTGTACCTGACACTATCTAAATAGCACCAAAACTACAAGGTCACTCAAGATTCTTTTTGTTTTACATTATTTTGGTACTTCATTTAAGTCAAACCACTGTTGTGGTTCTTTTTTAAGAAGGCAGCCAATATGGACAAACCAGAAATATCAAGTACTTCTGCAATGGCAGGTCAGTGCTTTCTTTACTGTGGCTTGACATTTTAGTATTTTTTCCAACTGTTATACTTTTATACTAACAAAGACTCAACTCCAATACAAAAAAAAAACCAAACCCCAAACAAACCCACTTCCCCATATAGAAGGCATTTAATGATTATCAGTTTTAGACCTGAGTATTTTTTCTTTTCATTTGGTGTTTATTGTAAACCATGGTAAAAACATAACACTTTAATACATGGACATGTTTTCTTTAAAATGTTCATAATTTTATATAAAGTTCATGATAAAATACAAAAAAAATACGCATTAAAAATTGTATAAAGTAATATTCTGTGGTCAGTATATTCTGTTCATTGGCTAACAGGCTTTCTTGCAAGACCGGTTTCAATCTTTAATGTAAACATCAGAGGCAAAATCTTCACCTCAGTGAAATGAAGTTTCACCACTGAACTCATGAGTGTGCTGGTTTCGGCTGGGTAGAGTTAATTTTCTTCACCGTGGCTGGTATGGGGCTGTGTCTTGGATTTGTGCTGGACACAGAGTTGATAACTCAGGGATGTTTTTGTTATTGCTGGGCAACACTTGCACAGAGCCTTTTCTGTTTTTCACACCACCACGTTGGCAAGAAAATTGGGGGTGCATGGTAGGTTGGGAGGGGACACAGGCAGGACAGGTGACCCAAACTGACCAAGGGATACTCCAGACCATAGGACATCATGCCCAGTATATACAGTGGGGGAAGAAGGAGGAAGGGGGAGACATTGGGAGCGAAGGTGTTTGTCTTCTCAAGTCCCCATTACCTGTGATGGGGCCCTGCTCTCCTGGGATGGCTGAACACCTGCCTGCCCTTGGGAAGCAGTGAATGACTTCCTTGGTTTGCTTTGCTTGTGTGCATGGCTTCTGCCTTCCCTATTGAACTGCCTTTATCTCAACCCATGAGTTTTCTCACTTTTACTCTTTCAAGTCTCTCCCCAGTTCCTCTGGTGAGGGAGTCAGTGAGTGGCTGCATGAGGCTTGGCTGGGGTTAAACCATGACAAAGAGAAAGAAGAATTACTTTGTTTCCAAATAGACATGGACAGCAATGCATATTTCGATATTCTTTTTCAGAGTCAGACTGAAAGACACAAGAGCTCTGTAAACAGTATTCCTTGTTATTCCAGGAACAGTGAGAAAAATTACTGGGAAGCACTTGATGTTTTCATCTGCATTTTGAACCCCAGCAGGACCCAAAAGCAGGGCCTCTCATCAGGAATGGACCAATTATATATCTGAAGAATCACTCCAATCTGTTACAGTGACTAAGCTGCTTTTCAACGTGCTTGTATTATCAGCTTCATGAAGGCCTGTTAAAGCAAACAAACAAAAAAATAATAGTTATTAATACTCTTTTGGGGATATTTTTACTTTGTCTATGAGATAAAACAACATGCTATGTAAGCAAGCACCTGTGGACTTCAGGAAGTCCCAAATTTCAACCAGTGAGGAAATGACAAGTGTTGACAATATGAAGGTTGTTTCTCTCACAGGATACAAAGCACAGTACAAGCAGTGAGTGTCAACATTACTTTCCCTTCAAAAATAACCAGAAGTATCTTTATGTAACTGGCACAGCTTTAACCTTTGCATATATTGAAATGTTAGGGTTAGAAACTGCTATATAAATTGTATGTAAGATTGAGGCTTCTACTTTAGCACTAGCTGCAATATTTATTTCAGCCTGCTAGGTCAGGCAGATATCTTGAACAAACCTGAAATGTTGTTATTATTTTCAAAACAAAGCAAGTTCCCTTCTCCCTCAGATTTAGGAAGGTAAAAAAAATCCTGGATGATTAACTTTTAAGATGAGGTTGAAGTCTGATTATACTATATGTTTTAAAATCTCAAAATTAAGTTGGCATCTCTGTATATTTATGTGTGTATGTGGTTTACATATCACTAAGTACCATCAAAATACGATATTTATATGGCAAAAAACCAAACACAGTTTTTCTTACTTATCTTTTTCTTACAAAACACCATCTATTGAATTACAATGTGTAATATACGGTACTTAATCCTCCTCTAGGTGGGTCAGTCCCTTAAGAATATATTACCTTCCTCCTTTGGTGCACTTTTCTTGGGAAGACCCCATGCATGTACCACAGATGCAGCATTGGGCTCATTTTTCTGAACTGTCAACGCCTTCTGACCTTTATCATCTTTCATCAATAAGATGTCTTCCTCTACTGATGATATATCCCAATCATCTTCATCAGCTTCTGTGAGCTAACAGGGACAAGAAAAAACATGCATTTTTCCTCTGTCTGTTCAATTTGTGCTGAGATCTTTCCTAAACTCAACAATGTGAAACTGCTAAAGAAAAATGCACTGGCACATGGCCTTTATGACATCTATCACCACAGTTTTAAAATCCACATTAATTCAATTATGTCAATGACATTCATTCACTGTTATAGTTCCAAAACTAGAAGAGGTTTGGGTTTTTTTCTAAAGTCAGGAACTGAAAACATTGATAGTTCTGACAGTTCTGTATCTGGCATAAACCTCCATTTTCAGGTATTACACGCCAGCCTTAAAAAAGGATTGTATTTTCTGGGATACTCCAGTGAGATAAAAGTCCTTGAAGCATTTGAATGTGTATCACTTACATGAAAATAAAGATATGACATGCAAGGTGGCAGTTTGCAAGCATTTTGTAGTCAAACTAGGAAAAAATATTGCAGTAAAGGCCTTTTCAATTTAAAACTAATTTATTTAAAGAGAAAATTAAATAATGATAATTTAAAAAAAACACACAGTGTCCAAACTTTAAATATACATTCCCTTCAAGACTCAGTGACAGCATGTACAAACATATTTTAATTAAGTGGTGGATTTGGATATTAGGTTCACAAAAATGAGAGTCAATTCAAACAGATGAATCTGAAGGCAATGAGTCCATGGCCCTTCTTATCTCATCTGCCTGAGAATTAAGCATTTTCATTCAGCTTTAGAAAGAAGAGCTATAGCATTTCCCTATTTGTCAGTCAGGTGTGGTTTGATGGATTTGAGCTATTTTTAGAGAGCTTAACTGTGGAAAGCAAACGACGGTTGCTCACAAAGATAAAACCTTATTTCACTGGAGTCTCCCAGTATTGCAGTAAGGATCTAGATGGTGCTTCCATTGCATGAAAGGAAGGTTCAGATGCTAGTAGAAAACAATGTAAGGTATGTGCACGCTAGAGAAAAATCAACAAATATGAACGTGTTGTATGTCTTGAAAGAAGGGAAGAAGCTGCAGTAATGCTTTCTCTTGCAACATAATTCCATTTTAACATTACAAACTGTTTTCAGAAACTGACAGATCTGCTCAGTGTGCTGTATTATTAACATACCAGGATTCAACATTGTGCTGTTTCACATTATCTGCATTTGGAGGGTGTGGTAATGGGAAAGTCAGAGTCACATATATTGAGAAATGCTGGAGAAGGAGTTTCCTCGAACATTCATGAAGTCCCAAATGATTGTTAAAGTACAAAATAGAGATAAACATGTCAACTTCAAACAGAATTCAGTTTTGACTGAGTGTAAATACGCAGCAGCAATCAAAACTGCTAAACAGTTTTTTTAACTCAAAGACTTATATAAAGACATCTACATTTAAACATATAAATATGGGCATAAATGTATGCATATAATTACCAAAGGATACAAGATGGTGTGTTCTTCTGTAAAGATTCCAGAAACAAAGTAGCAATGCCTGCCCTGGTTTCATAAACTTATTCTGAGCTCATCATGTCCATACAGGATACATCAGGGACACAATGTATTCTAAATTAATTACAGCAACCGTATTTTTATT
Organism: Pardalotus punctatus; assembly: GCA_013400915.1. Lineage (NCBI taxonomy): Eukaryota > Metazoa > Chordata > Aves > Passeriformes > Pardalotidae > Pardalotus > Pardalotus punctatus. The sequence goes on from VZTX01009581.1 coordinate 378,475, forward strand.
AAATGATTGAATGGTTTGGGTTGGAAGGGACCTCGAAGATCATCCATGGGCAGGGACACCTTCCACTAGACCAGGTTGCTCAAAGCCCCCTCCAACCTGACCTTGAACACTTCCAGGGATGGAGCATCCACAGTTTCTTTGGGTAACCTGTTCCAGTGCCTTACCACCCTCACAGTAAAGAATTTCCTTCTAATATGTAATCTAAACCTATCATCTTTTCATTATAATCAAATTTTCTGTCCAGGAGGATCTGTTCCATGATATTTCCAATGGCATTATTCTCCTTTTTTCAGTCAGACACTCCACCCAACTACGATGACTTTTCAATTATCATGGGAAAATGGCTTGGTGACTGTATCAACCAATTTCCTTAAGACCCTGAGAAGCATCTCACTGGGTCCCATGGACTTATATAAGTCCAGACTTCTCTGGGGGTCTCAGACCCGACCTTCTACCACAATAGGAGTGATTTCATTCCCGCAATACTCACCTTACGGTTCAGGGGTTTGAAAGATGTGGAAAGAGAGGTTACCAGTGAAAACTATGGCATTTTTAAAACATAGATTTTAAGGCTTATTTTGCTGCATGTCTTTGCTCTTGAAGCCCAAATTCCTGAACACAATGGTCTGCCATCTAAAAATCTTTACAAAATCCAGCCAATTCAACTGTGAACATTTTACAGTCTTGTAAAACTGATATTACAAAGAATTTGGAAGTAACACCGGATAGAAAATTGCCCTGTAATAGTCATGTCTGAGTTGATAATTTTGAGTCTGATGCTATTTGCAGCTCCCACACAGTCATTGGACAACTTAGATGCCATAATGGCAAAAGGACACAGGATAAATGTGATTATGCTATCCTCACTGCCAAAGCTGATTAAGACAATCACCCCTTTCTGGAAACTGAAATAGAAGTGTCACTGTTTCTGGGAGGGAGTGATGAATTTCACATTTAACTCACAGTCAGGAAGCCCTAAGGTATCAGTTTTATTATGGATAACAGGATTCTCAGTAATTATATTTTCTAATTTAGTGAAAAAATATTGTATTGACTTCTAGAACTAGTACCTGTCTGTCTACTTCAACCTAATGACAACTGCTCAAACTGAAATAAAATCACTATCTGCTGGTGACTTCTCATTTGGAGTAACTTTTTTCCTTATAAAAATAATTCAGACAAAGAACCCAGTTTGCAGCAAAATGGTTTACCAATTATAGAACTCTAAACTGAGAAGACCAGGACCTTAGGAGCCTGAGGGGTAAAGAATACATTGTGTTAGTATTCTGCTGGCGAACACAGGCTATACTCAACAGACAGCAATAAATTTGATGTAGTCTGAAAGCAGTAAGTGATTGTGGATTGATGCAGAACAAAGACCAATGGAATTTGTCCTCTCATTAAAATATATTTAAGAGACCCATATTGGATAAAGCTCTAGAAATAATATTCTAAAATATTAGATTAGCAAATTCCTTTTTTCCCTCCATCAAAACAAGATGGTAGGAAAGCAAGTAAAGAAGGGTTCTCTATGCTGCTAGATGAGAAGATAAGAATGATACCAATTGTGCCCAAATTTTGGGCTGTAGAGATCCAAACCAATCAAGCTATAAGCTAAGTAAGCAGTGTGGATGAAGTCACTTGCCACTGGGCCCTTGCTAGCACTTTTCTATACACCAGTGCAGGTGTATCCAAAAAGACTACTTAGCTGTAATTCCAAAACTGTCTTGGAGAATTAAATTCTTTGCTGCAGCAAGATGTTTTCAGCATGGGAAAAAAAAAAAAGAAGAGCAACATACATATAGTTCAATTAATTAATGCAATAATGCTTCATATTAAAAGTGATACCTTTGGTTCTTTCACCTCTTCTTTCTTAATAAATGCCTGTGCAACATTAATTCCTCCAGCTGGCTTGTTCTTATTTCCATGGTTATAAAGACTCTCTCCAACTTGTTTGGTGAGTTTTTGAATAACCGTTCCTAAAATTCAGAAAAAATTTAAACTGACAGTTTCCATTCACAAGGAAGGACTTTGCTGTAAACCCCCTAGAAATATTCCCCAAAGCAAAAATAAGTAAAAGAAGACTCTCTGAGAAAAAAATTATCTCTTTCCCTGCATTTATATAAAAGTGCATAATACACATCTCTAAGTAATACATTAATAGAAACTCACTAGCAAAAACATAAAGTGTACATCTATACATACAGATACACTTGAGACTACGTACTCTGCCTTCATTATGTTTTCTAACTCAGAAATATTACCATGAAATGCAAAATCATGCACAGTTGTTACAACATCCATATACAAACACAGTGAAAAACCTTTAGAAGTTTTGGCAGGTGTTCCAGTTTCTTCAGTTTCATTTCCTTCCATCCCATCCACATCGCTTTCGGTAGAAGGCTTCTGAAAAGCATGGACTATGCTGCTTGATGGTTTTGACTGCTTTTGCAATATCTCTGCTGTTATATAAGGCTGTTTAACATCATCTTCATCAGCTTCTTCCTCTGAACTGAATGGTGGTGTTCTAAGCAAAACCACATATAACACGAGCACTTACTGGGTTTCAGTGGCTGCATCAATAACGCACATCTTTCTTAGTGAAAAAAAAACCCCAGAATCTCCCCTAAATTCTAATTATCAAAAAAAAAAAATTAAAATTAAAAGATATCACACTGCTAATTAAACTCAGAAAGTTATCCCTAAATGATCTCTTATCCATATGTGACTCATTCCATTTACGCAACCATCTTTACAAAATAGAGACCAATATAAAACAAGTCTTGCCAAGCAAATTCAGACAGGCTTTCATGGATAAGCAGGTAAAGCAAATGTCAGAGTCAAGGAATCTGTGCCACAGAAAGTGTGTTGTGACATCAGTTGGATGAAAATAATGTGGGAATTTTTCAGTGCAGGAAGTTGCAAAGTAATGTACCTGATATGAATAGAATATGGAATATTATATTTAATTTTGGTTGCAGTATGAAAATATCAATAAACTGAAAAGATTAGGTCACCAAAGTCTGTAAATGCTTTTAACTCAGTCAGAAAAAGCAGTTAAGAAAGAAACTAAAGGAAGTTATTATTGATCTTATTGAATCTCACTCTTTCTTGATCACAACAAAGAATACATGTGCTGAAAGGAAAACATGCTATCCTTCAGGGATTATAACAACGCACTCAAATGAAGTAATACTTTAAACCAAAATATGAAATATGCAGCCCAGACAGCATTCACGGTTTTAGCTTAATAACAGCTTTCATGTGGCAAACATAAATATTTAGTCATCAAAAATGTCTTCTTCAAAAAGGAAAGGGAGCAAAACATACGTGAGGCTAGGGGTCTTTCCAGGAACTCCACTTCCAAGAATCTTCTTGGATCTAAAAATAATGAGACAAATTATTTCAAGACTGACAGTCAACTGAGCAAGCATAAAGTTCATAAAGAAGTTATGTGAATTCTTTTGTCAGTTCTTACAACTGAGGAAATGTTCACATCAGCCACAAAACCCCAAACCCATAGGACTGCTATCTGAGGTATGAGTGTTTTTAGAATGGCATCTCTTACTTTGGTGTAGAAGTATATTCAGGGATGACTGTTCTTTGTTTAAATGGGCAGACAGCTGGTGGAGACCACTTTGCTGGTTTTTGTGGCATGGCAGATGAGGAAATTCCCAACTGATTGAACCTGTGTTTTTCTACAAGAGAATTTATCTATGTCATTCTTACAAACAATGTAGCTTTCAAATTTAATTTCTACAATTAAAGCTGTCTCTGCTGCAAACGGTAGTTTACCAAAAAGAAAAAGAAGAAAAGAAGTAACTATTTTCTTCCAAGCAGTTCAGAATTACCATGTGTTGCACTAAAATGGACCCCCTTGCTATCCAGCTGGTCCCCAGAGTTCAGACACCTTTCAGAATTGAATCCTTGGCTATGACCAGTGTTGTGACCCAGGAAATTACGCTTGTGATTGCAATTGTATTGTTAGGGCTTTAAACAGCGACCCTGCAGTTAATGTTTATATATATAAAATGTGTGTGTATATACATATATGTATAATGTGTGTGTGTGTATATCTTTTAAAAAATTTATTTATTTATGGAAATCCAAAGAACCCTGTATGCTGCATTTAATAGACTGGCGCTTTAGAATGGAACCAGACCAATGGTTAACAGACTGTTCACGCACCCAGTGTGGGACCTGTAGTTATGCTTTTGCAACACGATGATACAGTAACAGGTGGAGAAGACACCACAGAGGTTATGTGTGCAACAGAAAATGAGAAGAATGGTTTAATAACTGTAGGCTTAGACATTCCTACATCCAAGTGTCAATGGCCCAAAGGAGGTTAATTTCCTCAGAGCCTGAAGGATTAAAGGAGCCACTTTGGACACCTTGGAAAAAACAGAGCACGGGGAGAGTCTGTCTTGTCAAGAAGAATAACAACAATTAATAGGAATTTTATGATATTGGTGCAGACATCCCTGGTTTCTCTATTATTGCCTGTCCCCTATACAGTTTGCTCAACAAGGGAAAATCATGGGAGTGGACTGAGCAACACATGAAGCAGTTCCAACAGCTTGGTCTCACACACCCCCTGTGGCCCTATTGCAGCAGAATGGGGCTCTGTTGAGAACATGGCACCTGCTGCAACCTGTTTCACACTGGCCCCGATGGACCAAAGAGATTCAGCCCAACTGCATTTAAAGAGACAGAACAGGGATATACTGAGTTGGAAAAGGGACTTTAATCATTAGTCCAAGCAGTCAAACAAGTTGAACCACTAGGGGATAACCTGTCTGAACAAACGCCGATGAAACTTGTATTGTTTTCCCTTTCCAGGAATGATACTGGGAATGATGCCAGCACACCTTCACTGAAGATCAAGTTAACCATCTAAAGACTGCTTATCTTTCTTGCAGGAGCAATTATTGCCAGCATGAACCAAATTTGATTCATACATCAACAAGCTCTACCTGCAAGGTGGAGACCCTCACTTTGCCTGTCTGTGCTAATCAATATGGTAACTATAGCACATTTTGCACCACACACACTTCTCACTTGTGAAAGTGACTGTGGCAGCAAATATAAGGGAATGAGATGAGGTCACTTTGCCCACTGAAATGAGAAAGGTAACCTCAATGCCACTGAATTCCAAAGGGAATTTCAAACCTGGTGGCATCTAATAAATTTTACTTACAATCTCATGAAGAACACAGTAAGAAGTAAGATGGACAGCATCAGTGGTCAGAACTCCTGTTCAGATGGTCACCTATAGCTACAGGAATTTTCAATAAACTACTTCACTATGTTGTTGCTATGTTAATCCTGACTCTAATATGTTTTGCTTTGATCATAGACATATATGTAAAAATCTGGATAATGATCTGTCAGAAACACATAAAGTCTAGAGGTGGTATAATGAAAGGTGTGGGGGAGAGGTATGAGCAATTGCCCTACAGAGACACCCCAAAAATCCATTAAAAGGGTGTGATGGGGACACCAAATTGAAGGTGTGACTGTAGTCACAGGGTGGATAATGTAGGAATGAGACCTACAGCCATGAGATATATGATGAAGTGACTCCCATGAGATATGCCATGAGATGTGTAGCTAAGGGATTATGTGGCCATGATGGCATTCTGAGGGGGCGGCAGGTTATCAGGCTGGATGACCCTTATCACAGCAGTCAGCCGGGGGAAGAGGGATTGATGCTAAGGTGCCACTGTCGGCAAATCTGTGATCACAAAATGAGACCAGACTCGGAGTGTAACCCACACTATTGGTGCACCAGAGAACATGACCTGACAGTGCTGAATTGGCTAAAATCAGAAATTAAGCCCAGCTGTACCCACCCTTCAGATCTGTGAGGATCAGCTGGAAAACAAGGGGGTTTATTTGCTGCCAAAGTGCTACACTTCCAACACAACACCATGTATCTTGGATAGGAGCTAATACAGGAGCTATTTAAGAGCTAAGATATTTGCAGTTAAACACCATTCCAAGAACTCTTTAAAGAAAAGTTTAGTTGTCCATAACTATATAGAATATTGATATGGAAAAGTAGGAAAGCAGCTATACAGAAATGTTGTTAAATAAAACCTTAAGTAGCAGTTATAAAATATAAGACAATGAAATAAAACCCAAAATCCACTGTAACCTTCACCAGGAGGCTGAACAGAGGAAACAGATCTGCTAGAAGGCAATGATTTCTCTTCAACCCGAAAGCTAACTTGACGTTCAAGATGCTCTCTAATTCCGTGGATGTTGGGCTCTTGCTTCTCTTTGCGTTCTCTGGCATGTCCAATAGCTCGCAAAATTTTATTTAAGCGATCACTTGATATTCCACGAACACCCTAAGGAAACAAATTGTATTGTAAACACTCTTTTAGACTTCAGATATCACAAAGCTTGTAGAAAAATCACAGAAGTTGGTAACACTGTTCACAAGTGTAGCCATATCTTCCACAGCTATTTTTTGATGGCCATCCTCTCAGGTTAGTGGTTAAGGAATTACACCTATTTGAAACATGGAAATTTAGCTTTGGATTTTATAGGCTGAGGACTGTAGTACCAGAGTGAAAGAGAATAGAAAAAAAAGTGGAACTAAGATTACCCTTCTTTTAAATAATTCAATATCATCTTACTGCTTTAATTCCCAATGATTCCAGCTTCTCCTCCAGGGCTTGCTCCAAAACAACTCGCAATTCTTTAGTTAAAGAAGGATCAGACTTCAGAGCATTTATTAAATAGTGGTTACTTCTATCTGGTTTATGATCACTTTTTTCAGTTTCTGAAATTAGAAGGAAAAATGTTTTTAAGAGACATGTAAAAAATCCACAGTACATGAGACAATTGAAAATTGCACTGAAGCACGTATTCTTTAGAAACAGCATAGACATATATGTGCACTTTTATCTACACAGAATTGTGTGATTTTCAGAATCACGGGCTAGCTTACAAAAGCCAGCTCACTGGTGTACCTCAGCACCTTGTACTCGCCATCACAAGTTATTGTGCCTGTTACAGAATTGCCATAAAGATACACACCTGAATATTTAGCAACTAAAATCTTTACTTCTAACATTGTTCCTGTAATCTTCTGATAAAGAAAGACTATCATCCATTACTTAAGTTCTCTAAAAGTGGTATTTCAAATAGAAGCTGAATTGTAGCAGGAATCAGAACAAGAATACTACAATTTTTTTCTCAATAAAAGCTTCAAGCAACATGATGTTCTGTGATAAAAGCTATCTACTGAAATTACATCTTGCAATGTTTTAACACTTTCAAACATATTGTTAAAGACAAAACTTTAGTCTGGGGCAGACTGTTTCACAGAAAATACATGATGGGTAATAGCAATCTTCAAAAACCTTTCAAGGACAAAGTTCAGTGTTGTGGTTTTTTCTGTGCAAGTCTATGACATCATACATACTTAAAAGCAGACAAAGAAGTTCCTATCTCTTTCCCTTGCTTTAAGTGTCAATAATGACTCCTATGTCAATAAAGAACTCTTATGCAAGAAATAAAGAATCATCTAGACAGATTCTTCCATCGAAAATGAAGACTGACATTTAAGTTAGGCCAAAGTATTATAGGGTCATACAAGGGAGTAAAGACACAAAACACACCCATTTGGAACCTGTCTATAGAGTGTCTCTGGCAAGACAAAATTTTACGGAATGCCACTTAAAGCAATTGAACCAATAACCTGTGGAGCCACGATGGCTGCTTCTGTCTGGCAGTGGTCAGCAAAGCTGGCAAAGGATATAAAACATCATGGGACAGCATGCTGTAAACCACACTCCCAACTCCCCTGAAATAACAGGTAAATCTTGGGCAGGACTTTGTCTCTTCCCAGTATGCCTTACAGGGCAGCAGAGTCATCTGCCAGCCAACAGACATGGACAGGAACGAAGGAATAATTCCATATTGTGACTTTCAAATATTTTCTTTTTAAACAAATATGCCACTTTTCCTATTTTTAAACAATGAGAGCTTATTAGAAAGCAGTTCCATTTACCTTCCATTTTTCATTAAGGGAAAGACAAGCACCCTAAAGAGGACGCAATAAAGCCTCAAAATGCACATATGATATTTTAGGCAGTCTTGAGGAACTGGTTTCCAATGAGGTCCTGGAGAGAACTACAGGTAATGAAAACTGAGAGTCCAGCTGCCATACTAACAGATGTGTGTTGAAGAGGACATAATCAGGCTGGAATCTCATCTGCTTTTGGGAATTGTGTGGACAACTCAGTCCCTGAGAGAGATGAGATTAAAACTGATTTGTCTGGAGAACTGAGTCCTAGGAGAGGTAAACAATTGATCTCAAAGAAACACACGGCTATCTGACTATCCCCAATCAGGATGAGATGGAATTATGCAGTACAAAATCCTCCCAGAATGCCATACATGAGACATTCCAAAGTGGAAGGCTCCCAGGAGCCTTCTGAAAATCCTGTCTCTTTCTGATGTTAATCCTTACAATAAAATAGATACATTTAAACTCATTTTAAAATTCCTAATTACTACATACTAATAAGGGTAACAAGACTATCCAACATTATCCTAATTAATGACAATATTAATTTGTGCTAATTAACTCAAGCCAAATCCTCTTTGCCAGAGCAATTATTTAAGGAACTGTTTTCTTATTCATCCCTAAATACCAGATTTAACAATTTTTGAGGCAAGGGACCTTACGTCTGGTCCACTGTTTCAGCTCCTACACAATCCTAGAAAATAATGTTACGAGTCAAGAATTTTCACACTGTCCCTTACAAATGACTGTCATCAAAACCAAAACAATCTTGGTCTGTCTTTTCAGACTGCATTCTTTCTTTTACTCTTCTGCACTTCAGGCCATGCCTTTAGGCACAGCAGAAGAATCAAAGACAATCCATCAAGAGAGAAGATGGCAAGCAAGAGAAATAGCAGAAGGAACGGCAAAAATGCAAACAGTCTTTATTTCAGATTGTTCAGTCACTGGATTTTCCCTGGGGAAACCTCTCAACACACAGATGTATTCAAACAACAATTTTGTTTTCAAAACAGCATCATTCCTTTGAAATTTAAACTCACTGGCTGTAAGGCTCAAGACTGATTTTGATTTTTGCACACAGAACAGATCTTTATGTTATTCAGCTATTTGGTGTTTCACCTAAGGTACTATTAGCTGCCTTCAGGAGAAGAATACCATGCAGGCTGAACCAGTGCTTTCCATTCTGTCAGTGTAAGTGCGGCTTTCTCCAAGTTCTCCTCGGGTGAGGCACAGCAGCTGCCAATGCTGGGCTCTGTAACTTTATTCTGAATTGCACAACCCTGGCTGGAACTGTGGCTGCTTATGGGTACATGCAACTCAGATTACTTGTAAAATTATCTCTGATGCATTTATGAAAGCTGGCAGCTCCAGCCTTTACCACCAACTTACTTCTACCTGAACTCTATCCTCTCATGCAGTTTAAAAAGGAAGTGAGCACATATTGCAATAGTGTCAGCACCAAAAATTCCCTAGTGAGCGGCTTTTCCCCATCAACCATTTTTGCTCTGTTTAGTTCAAATGCCTTTAACCATATGGAATGTGCCTGTTTTAAAGAAGTTAGCCAGATTTTCATAAAAACGTTGAACTTGGATAAGGAAATCATAATATTTACAAGCACCAATAGCAAACAGGAGACTTACACAAAAAATGTTCCCACCCAAATCACACAAACATACTGAAATACAATGAAAAATATTGTAGGTATCAAATAATATTTTTTGCTTTCAAGAAACACATGCCAGTATATTTTGAGCTGAATCAATCATTACCTTTTTCCTCTTCTGAAAGCTCCTCTATGGGCTCCAGCATATGCACCAAGGGTGCCTGCTCTAATAATGAGGAAGAACAGGAACACCAGACAAAAAGGACAGAAGAAGGTCAAGGTCCAGAGAGGGAAAGCCAGGAAAAAAACCCACCACACTGATGTCAACTTTCTTGACTGCTGACAACCTGCTTAACAATCACAAATCCACTGCAACCTTACCCTTCACTAGGTACATTTTTGTAGAGAAGACCCTAATACCACAGTCACTTCAGGAGAGATTCTGTTGCCCAAACACAGGTGTATGGTGTCATCCCAGATACATCAGAGCTTTAAGCCCTCAGTGCATGGTTGACTGATACATCACATAACTTCTGGAATGGCACCAGGAAGGCCAGGTGGGATATTTTTAGACTGCAATGACAGGACCACGCAGGATTACATTAATCAATATTGTTCCTTTCTCAAAAGAAGCCTTTTTAAAAAAAAAAATAAAAAAATATTGTTTATGTTCAATTTGATACTAAAAGATTAAAAAAGAAAATTGAAATGGACACAGTAAACCTCAAAAATAATGAAAAAATATATTAACTTGCTATTCCAGAGAATTATTAAGTACTGAGTCCATATGTGCAAGACAGAGTTTATATATATATATATATATATATATATATATATATGGTAATTCCCAATAAAACAAATTAAAAAAAAATCTTCAATCACTCCAATTGAGTAAGATTCAGTATAATCATGTGTTTTAAAGAATTCTTGAAATGTCCTCTGCTGAAAACAGCTTCCTAAACACACTGAATTTATCGTTCTATAGGCTGTCAGGTACAATTTGCTACACAAAAATGAAGCCAAAAGTATAGCTCATTTACAACTTTATAAACTTCAGATATAAGACGTACTTGAAAATTACTATATGTAGACCAATAAATATTCAGGTTTTTAAAATGCTAACATTCACCTTCTACAAACTAATTGATATCAATGGAAACTAGAACTTTAGTGTCTTCTAGGGTTTAAAATAAAAACAGATAATGCAAACTGTACTTTCAGCATTCAGCTACAGGCATTGTAAGAGAAAACAATTTATTGGTCAATAGTTTGGGCCTGCATGCATTTGCCCCATCCTTCACAAAAAACCTCCTGCACTATAAATGGTTGTTATGCTGTATGGATAGAAAGGGAGGAAGTGGTGCTGCAGTGAAGGTGTTCTTTGGCACTTCTTGTACACCAGGTACAAGCAAGGATGCACTGTGATAGGTAATTACAGTGAAATGAGCACTTGGAGCTACACGACACTGCCACATCTGCAATATTCCCCAAGAAAAGGGGAATAAAACTGGTGGTACAAATGCTTGGGTGTGGAGCTGCTCTCTCCATGCTTTCCATGCCTGTGGTGATAATCAACCTCTCACCTGCTTTTCCAAGCCAGTTACCAGACTTAAGATTAGCTCCCACAGAACTTGCACTAAATAAAAGTTCTAAAAAAATGCTTCTTACACCATCACAAGTTGTTAACAAGATGCAAATATCAATATATTTTAGGAAAACACTTAAAAGCAAAACTCTGAGACACAAATGGGCTTCCAGTCTTTCACTCTCTAAGGCTGTAAAAGTTATCAGTGGCCAGGGCATTCCTGGGCACTGGAACATAATCCTCCACACTACTGCTCCTGGCACACTACTGTGCTTCACCAACTAAGATTCTCCAAAACAGTGTTCAGACACAGTGGAATCATTCCCAAAAGCCTGAAGTGCATCTCTTTAGAAGGACAGAGACTGAAGCACAGATGAAATGTTCTGGGGGGATTTAATTTAGCTACAGGGGCACCAAGGCCTCCAAGTTTCTTGGCTGGATTTACCAGTCAGTAAGGCAGTTGCTTTGTAGTTGGATTTAATCTATATTTTTTCTACCTGTCCTTTACTCAAATGCTCTCTGCTTTAAGGGGCTGACTCTTCTCTGCACAAGCCCTTGCCAAGTAACTTAATGTAACAGGAAAAGTCCAGACCCCAGAACTCGGACTTGAAAATAGTCTGCTGATCTGGCATAAAGGTAACATGCTTCTCTTCCTTAGTGTATCAGAAACAGAGGAAATGAAAAATCAGTAATTACTGATTGAACAGTTGCAAGAGCAGACCGAAAATGCATTACTGTTAGATGTAATACTGCTGTTTACTGCACGGTAACAGAGGAGATCAAATGCTAAGGCATGAGAGAGTGCAACACCTGCAAAAAACCACCAAGTTCTCTCACATAAACAGGCCTTTTCTTTCTCTTCACTGTATGCATATTCTAAGAGATATCTATTCAATGTTGTGCTGGAATCACGTGTAAGAAAAACCATTACTCTGGCTTATAGACAGGTGTGGAGATGACCCCCCTTAAGGAGTCCTTTCCTAATGTCTACCAGAGCTGTGCTTCTTCTGGCCATCTGAGCAGCCACATTAATTCTAGACACCATTTATGCCAGCAGTGGTGTGTCTATCATCCCACATCTTCCAGAGTATCTCTGCTGCCAGCTGGTATGTATGGAGACACAGATGAGATGTATCAAAAATACCGGTTACCTTAATTTCTTAGTGGATAATTATACTACTGAAAAATTATGTGCCCAGCATACTTTGGCAAATAATTAAATACCTGTTTTAAAGAATATTTGAAGACAATTTCTGAGTGGGTAGAATAGGAAAATATATTTAACAATAATGAAGGATTCAGGCCGTGTATATTTCATGCACATCATATATTATTTGTCTTTTCTTATCTGCTAGTTAAAAAACCCAATACTCTGACAGTACTATTGGAAAAGCAGTCCTCTTTCCAACATTTAAAAGAGAAATCCCATCCATTTATGTTGAAATATGAAATGCTAAAGAACTTTTAGTCTGAACAGAAGCATTAAAATTATTTATGATGTAGTGCCATCTACATTAAGCACTTTGCACTTGCAATATAAAAAGCTAGGAAAAATGTAAAATTGTTTTTTTGTAAACTAGTGCACTTCTTGAAGGTGTAAGGAATGTAAGCCATGGCTACACTCATTATATATGCCTTTAATTTATATAATTTATTTACTCAAATTACACATACAAAGAACTGCCAGACTTAATCTGTGATACCTGTAGTTTGGACCATTGTTTTTGAATTAATGCACTTCATATATTTTTTCTCCTAACTAATCAATGGAAAGCCATATACTGCACATAAGCAGCAGAAATATTCATTTTAAACCAATATTCTTAAGTATTATTTTTTTTTGACACTTACCTGAGGCCTCTAAATTAGGAGCCTAGTCACCTCAGACTCCTACAGTCATCAGAGACACAGGCAACTTCAAAGAGCAATTCAGATCTTAGTTCAGCTGAACAAGATTCTGAAGGTGCCCCTTTTCTCTGTTTACTGTCTAGGAAGAGTAAATACTTTCACTAAATTTTCCTCAGATGCTTCAGCTATGTCTCTAGTGACAGCTGGGCTGTGGCCCACACAATGTTTGTAGCCTGAGACGTAGGTTTTAATGGACAACCTAATTAGAAGCTTTGCTTTTTAACCACTGTCTTCAATTCCACCTAATATTATTGACCTAACAAAGATTAAATATTGAACAAGTATCAATATTTCAAGAGTAATATAGGAGCCAAAACCTAATTTAAAAATACTGTTTTAAAAACTAAATCATAATTAATCTGTCACCTTTCTCTGAGATTGAAGTAATCTTTGAAAGTAAGACCTAAGTTATACCTGCACCAAACCCTACAGGTAGCTCAGAAATGGACAGAAGAATGGTCTGCCAGGATGGCATTCAAGGTGCTTTACTAACTAACACAAAAACACCAGACAAATTGGTGGTTTTCTCCTACTTCAAGTTATTCTCCTACTTTACACCTAAAATAACTCACATTTGTAATTTGGGTATCTTTTCATAACACAGATTTAAGATGTGCAGAATGAATATTAGGATGCAGAATCTTCTGAGCACCTTTGAAAAGTGTACTTAAGTTCACGTTAGAGAGCCTTTTCTAGAATTAATTTAAAAAGAAAAAGAATGAAGGTATTTTATATACAGGCAATTATAAGATGATCTGTGCTAAATAAATTTGTCTACAGAAGTTACCAGGAAGTGCTTTCATTTTCATAAGGGCATGAGATGCAGCCATGATGTCTTAGTTCAGTAAGTCAATCCCTTGAAGAATCCTGAAAACTTCAGGAAAGACACCATAACTTCTGCTAACCTTTATATCCAGAAAATTAGGTAAGGGAAGTTTTAAAAAAATCCAGAAGGGAAGAAAGGGGACAGACAGAGAGACCTGCAGAGATAAATAAAATAGTCATCAGCAAAGGAATCTGGAAAGAACACCTTTTTTGAGGTTTCATCATAAACTGAGGGCGAATCTTTTGTGTATCAATGGCAGGAACAGCTTTTTCTATGCTGAGAAATTTCACAAGATGTCACAAATTTAATATTTGAAGCAGCAAGAAATCATGAAAGATCCGAACAAGCTGATTTAAATTGTCAGAAAATACTAATGTTCACAGAACTGTTTCTGTCCTCAGTACAAATGAAGGCAAATGCACCAAGTAAGTAATGCTTGACAAGCTTGGTCATTAAGTCCTTAGCAGCAATAATGGACATAAAAATAATCTACATTAAAAATAAAAAAAAAGAAATCTACATAAAAATAATCTACATAAACAACAATCTACATAAAAATTTTAAATTCAGGGCAATAGCTAAGCTACATGCTGTGAGACTTAGCCAGAACCAGCACTACTCTTTTGATGTAATGAGGCTGGTTTAAATGAAAAATAATTAATTGCTTAAAATGTTATTACTAATTCTCTGTACTTAATATGTTATTACTTTTCTCTACACAATATTCATCCATATAGTTTAACTTGAAAAGCTTCAAGCAATGAACTACTGACCTTGCGTATCTTAGAAAGAAATCTCTGTATTATTCAAATAATGTTCCCATAGGATAATTAGCAATCATATAATCAGTTTTGCTTTTTTAAATAATTATTGTCAAAACAAATATTTTGAAATTCATCAGTTTTTCATTCCTCATCAAGTTATCAAAAGCTTTATGTATACTGCCCCTTCTCCAAAGATGCCTTCTCAGAACTTTTTGTATTTGTTGAGAAAGAAAAATTATCTACATTTTTCACAGACAAATTCCATTTAATCTCCCTGTGGCAGGTTTAAAAACTAAGAGAAATAATTAGAAAAGCCCATTATTTAATTACAATTCAAATTAATAAACTGTTTTTAAACATTTTGCTTGCTCATTTTCCATTACTTGCCTATTTACAATGAAAATAAATAATTAATTGATGGCAGAATATTTGTATGGTAACAATACTCTCTGTTACTTAGCACATTGATTAAAAAAAGGAAACTATTTCCACAAAGTACAAAACAACGTAAATATAGCTATCCCCCCCCACTCCCCTTCTAAAGGATACCACAATGCCACAAGTTAAAATACCTAAATAATGACCTGTTTGTAACCACAGATATACTCTGGAAGAACTAGGACAGGATAACTGTCTATTTTAATTATTTCTTCTGTATTTTTACTCCTCGCCATTTGAAGCCACATGGAAAATACAGTATTTCATGACTTCTAAACAAACATCTCCATGTTTCCCTATACAAATTCCAGTAGATGCACGTATCTATCCAGTATATGCATATATCAGATAAGCATATTTTCCATTAGAAAACATAGTTTTTTTTCCCTCAATAAATTTCACCTAAGTGCTTCAATAATATACATGTGCTAGGAAATATTCTCAAATCATTTTTATTTGGTTTTTATTTATTCTTCTCAGTAGTGCATCCTTATAATTACTTCATAGAAATTCTCAATGCTGACATACAGCAAAGCAATTCAAATTATGTCTTTCAATATAACTACTGTTAGAGCTATGATTTGACAAGCAATATATCTGAGAAGAGTGTTAGACTTGAAAGTACTGGATCTGGACCTATCAAAAAAACCTACCATGTGTGGTAACTGATGGACTTGGTTTAGGTTCTTGAAGACGCTCTACAGGAGTATTCACTAAAATAACATAATAGTAAAAAAAATTGAATTGTATTATAGTAAACAGCAACAGACAAATACAGATTCTTAAATGTAGCAATATCTAATGATATGCATAAATTATTTATTTTTTGGCATTAATGGAGGGAAAATAAATTATTTACAAAGTAAAAACTGATCCTTCACAACATAAAAGTGCACCTCTGTATATCCTTAACATTTTTAATACTTCTAGAATCAGGAAAAGAAACTACTAACTAAATCATCAGTGAACTAGAATGTGATAATGTCTTTGGCCATGAGAGCATGCTATCTTTGTGCCACAGGGAAGAAGCCTTGGCCCAAAGCTACTTAGTCAAGACCAGCTTGACCAGGGCTTGTATTCCCCAGAGAGGATCTGCAGCATCCACGCCTCACATCAACAAGCGCAAACCCCCATACATCCATAGATCATGTATAGAGTGTAGTCTTGGAGTGAATTAGTGTTTCAGTCCTACATTCCTCGCATCAGCTTGGGGCTTGAAGCAAATTTGCTTGTGTGCCACGGGCTTTTACTTGTCTGTGCTTCAGTGTGAATGAATATGACCAGCTTCAGTTGAAAAGCCACATGGCCATACTTTTACTATGCCTTCCTCAAACTGAACCTACTCACTGCTGTTTGACTCAGTTCAAGTCAATGCCTTGTTAATACTGCAAAATGGTTTTCAAACTGCAATTAGAATTAATTCATTCGTCATCACCTATTGCAACAAACTTACTTCAAGTCACTGCACCTGAGCACTAACTAAATGGGTGTTTGTGGTGCAGGACAACATCTTAAAACAATATTATCAGGTTTAGCCATTTGTAACAGACTTCAGATGTTAAAGCATTGCACAGACAAAAATATAAGAGTTCTTAACATTCTTTGAACATCTGTGTCTCAACTGACAAGTTAATCAGTTTGTCTACTCTTTCAGTATTTTCCCTTTTGTGAGTTCTGCAGCCTAAGGACAGTCAAGCATTAAAAAAATGGATTAAAATTACACTTCATAAAGCAAATCCGGAAGTTTTTTACATAATACAAACCAGAGTTGTTATATTTCACATCTCTTCACTACTCAAGCAATCAACTTTGTGCATTTAAAGTCCTTACAGCTACAAAACATCTTTGTAAATCATGGCATGGAAACAGGTAGGTACTCTGTGAAAAGCAAATACATTTCCAGTACTGATTTTATTTCAGTATTTTGTTAGTCAAGTTGATGCCTATATTTGTTTCAGCCAGGTTGCAGAAATCAGAAATAAAGTCTGTTTTTTCTTACAGTTTGTACTTACCATTACATGATTTAATGCTTGGAGCTGGCTTTGTGGACAATTCTTTTATCTAAAAGAGAAAACACAGATACATGAAGAGATTCAAATGTAAAGGAGCAATATCTAGAACGAACATTTAGCATAAAATACCTAGTTTCAGTATTAGTCCATAACAGAAGTTATTAGTTATGATTCGGGCAGAAAAATACTAATTCTGTGCCCAGTATGTATTTTATTCATGCTTAATGAATGCTTGAAGGCTTTGTGTTGTCTTAATGTGACCTCATGCTTTGTACATCCTGTTGTTTCAAATTATAAAGTGAAATGAGAGCAGACTTATGGGCTACTTCAACACTTCGAGTTTCAATACTTTCTTCCTCAGCAATTCATGTTCCATTTTGCAAGCCTAGCTTCCACTCCAGGGAAACACTGGAGTGTTTAATAACATATTGATTTTAAATGCATGAACAGTTCTTCTTCCTGCTTTACAGTTTTGTCTATTTGACACCCTAGGACAAGCACTGAATCGACAGAGTAAAGGAAACATGCCATCTGTAATGTGATCTAAAGAAAACAGGAAACTTGTGAATCCTATATCATTAAAACAATGTTCTGCACTCCAATTCCCCAAAGAGAAGTACACAATTCATTTAAACACAGAGTGAGTGTCAGCTGGAGCTGGCACAAGATATTGGACCCTGATCCTCTTTTATTTATCAGTTTGGTTATAGCCAGTAGTGCCCCTATTCATTGTCCATTAAGTTTGGATTCTGCAAAAGTGTTAGCTATTTCTCAAGTCCTTCTATTTTCCAGTGAATGAGAATGTAGATCTACACAACTGTATTTCACAAGCACCAAGCTTGGACCACTCTGAACCTATTATACATCTGTGGTCATATTGTTATGTTTGAAAAGGTCACTTTATTGTAGGAAATTCATCTATGATTAAGTCCTCTATTTCTCCAGCTATCAAATTTATTGAGGTGGAGATGTAAAAGCTATTATTTTTCTTTCCAGTTAAGTACAGTTTTAACATTAATCTCAAGCAAAAGGTGTAAAATCAGATGTTGATTTACAAAGAATGCACCATCTAATAGAGGAACAGGCCACATACTCATGCCATAGTCTGAACTCCAGACTACCTAAATCTTCCCCACCAATCACCTCAAAAAATCTATAGTTACATTTCAACAAAACCTTATTTTAGGCAAAAACAATTTATTTCCAAACATAGAATCATAGACTATCTCAGGCTGGATGGGACCTACAAGGATCAAGTCCAACTCCCTGCTCCTTGCAGGGACTACCCAAAACCTAAGAGCATCGTCCAGACACTTCTAGAACTCTGACTGGCTTAGTGCCATGTTCACTTCTCTGGGGAGCCTGTTCCAGTGCCCAGCCACCACTGGGGTGAAGAACCCTTTCCTAATCTCCAATCTGAACCTCCCCTGCTTCATCCCATTTCCTTGTGTCCTATCACTGGTCACCAGAGAGATCAGCACCTGCCTTCCACTGCCCCCCTTGAGGAACTTGTAGGCTGTGATGAGATCACCTCTCAGGCTTCTCTTCTCCAAGCTGAACAAGCCAAGAACTGCTGCTCTTCCTAAATCTTGCCCTCAAGACCTTTGATCATCTTGTTTGCCCCCCTCTGGATGCACTGAAATAGTCTGGTGCCCTTCTTATACTGAGGCACCCAAAACTGCCCCCAGCACTTGAGGTGAGGCGGCCCCAGTGCAGAGCAGAGCAGGACAATCCCCTCCCTTGCCCAGCTGGTGATGCTGTGCCTGATGCCCCCCAGGACAGGGTTGGCCCTCCTGGCTGCCAGGGCACTGCTGACTCATGTTCCACTTGCCATCACCTCAAACCCCCAGATCTCTTTCTGCAGGACTTCTCACCAGCCTCTTGCTCCCCAGCTTGTAGATATAACCAGGATTACCCCATTCCAGGCAGAGAATCTGGCACTTGCTCTTGTTCATTTCACATGGTAATATTTTAAATAATTATTCTCACGGTAATGAATATGATACTTTAATTTTATTGTGAAGTAATGTATTTCCAGATTTCAAACACTAGATCTTGTTATGATTATTTTGTGGCAGATTAAATACTTTTCATTATGAGAAATTTTTCATCTGTAGAGGTCTTTGGTAACTGCAACCAGATATATATCAAAGACCAAATGCTAGTATAGTGCTCCTCTGTGTCCTGTGCTCTCTGAAACAGAGTGTTTCACAAAACAGACCTGCATCTTCTGACTAACAACCAGATCATTCTGCTCCTGAAGCCTGCGCTCCAATTCTTCTATCCTCCTCTTGTAAAAGATGTTATTTTTCTTCAGGTCTTCTCTCGCTGATACTTTAAGTGTCTCAATCTGTGACAGTAGCTAGAAAGCAATCAGAAGAAAAGTAACATCAAATTAATACTATACAAAATATTCTAATGCTATAAAGTTTAAACAAGCAACTGCCATGCTTAGACAGTTTTAACTTCTTTTTCAGCAAAAATGTAATGTCTTCTGTAATTTCACTGGGACTTGTATGTATTACAAAACAGTTGCGTCAATCTCTTTTTAATTACACAAGGAAGACCTAAATCTCAATATAAAGAAAAGGTCATACAAACACATTGCTGAGATTGCCTAAAAATGAGATCGCAGGAAAAAGTGTACAATTCTATAAAATGCTTTAATTATAAATAGTGTCAAATAATGATACTTCAAGGAGGTGATATGTGAATTTGTATAATAAACCTAATATATTAACTCTGAATGTGAAAGACAGGGAACAATATTTAGGTGCACCATCCCAAAAATAATACTTACATTACTCCTCCCTTATTCTATTCTTGCACTGTATGTGGGTGTATCATTAACTACATCCTTTTTGGGGACAGTTCCATGGTTCCTCCCCAATGTTTTCTTGCCAGAGAAGGAGAAGCATTGGTCAGACCACTATGATCTGCTCAGTTCTTACATGGTCACGCAGATGAAAGGAAAATGAAAGGAAAAGAAGCAAGAGAAACAAAGCAGGAAAGAGATTAAAAAGAAATGCAGATGTAAAAAAAAAAAAAAAAAATCTGAGGAATAAAGCTTTGTACAGTAAAATATATAAACTGATGCAAAACAAAATGCCATGGTGTTTTTTCCTGGAAAAGCTGAACAGATTCTGCATTAGAAAGCTACAACAGAAAAAACAATAGAGGAGTGATAGAAAGGAGAAAAAAAAGGTTGAGACACATGCCATAGGTCCATGGTAGCAGCAGGTACAGGGTGGATGAAAGCCACAGGTTGGCAAGTCATATCTCAACTATTCAGCCTATCCACATAACATGGAAAATGCTACATAATACAGTGCTCACAGAATCAGCTGTAAGCTCTTCAAAAGAGAGATACAGTTTCATTTTTCTGTCGGATTCTGAAATGATAAATTCAGTTTCAACCCTGGCCTTAACTGAAACACCAAGATCCCACCATAACAGAAACACAGAGATAAAAAATACAACTAACAGGACACACTCTTATAAACTCTTTATATCTAGCAGATGTATAGAGCATATCAAGAACTACTGAAAAGGTAATAAAATAAGAAAAATGTCTCCTTAAGGTGTAAGTGGTTTGCTGTGCTCCTTACCAGGGACTTTTCTGTCTCATGGTCGTGACGGAGGGCTTGTACTAGAGATGTCCACTTTTTTTCCTGCATAGAGGAAATCAGTATTAATTCCTGTTATTAACAAATTTAGTTTGATATATACTGCCTTATTTCTTGTTAATAACACATGAACATTTAGTTCAATATATGCAGCTTTATTTTTTGAAATAAAGCATAAATACCAAACAGATTACAGATTATATGAAATTTGAGTAACCCAGGATTTAAGGCCTAGAACAGTCATCAGCATGATTTATATATCTGAGTGTGGTTGTCTTACCAATCACTCTAGAAATTGTGTATTTGCTCTTTGATTTGTATATGCAGTCACTGTGAGTGAGAAATTCACAAGCATTTTGATACTTCTCTGTGTATTAACAAAAAGAGTACTAAGGGCAGGGGGTTTTCCCTACAAGTAATGTAATTTTGAGCAATCATTAAGAACATAGTTAGTGTAATAATGAAAAAACCCCAATATTAATATATGAGTTTTAGAGTGAAGCCAATTTTCTTTGATGAAATAAAAAACCCATAAAGCAAAACTAAGTTTTCCACATCTTTGAGCAGAAGTGACCAAACTTCCGTATAATATCATCAGTCAACAAAGATGTTCACACCCCAAACATCATGAAATATATAATGCACATGTAAAAAAAACAACAAAATAAAACAAAAACAAAACCAAAAAAGCACAGGTTGGCAAAGCCTATAAGAAAGTTTCCTAATTTTCTTTTTCATCTTGGAAATGGAATATTCCAACTTTTCAGTAAGTGGACTCACAAATCAGTAGACATAAATGCTTTATTAGAGCCTTCTGGAATTGAACTGCCACCATACTTGGCAAAGATAGATATATTTAATCATAAAGAATAAGAGAATATCATTAAATAAACAACAATTACTTCATTTATAAAGGATAACGAAAATAAATCCTTGCTTGCCATTATATGGATAATATTAAACAGTATTAAATCTTTAAACACAGATATTTTTGGCATTGAGAAGAATAAAAATTTTACTTATGGATTTCATATCCTACTCAGAGCTGAACAAAAATAGAAAGAACAGAAGTAATCTGTCAAAAGCAATACATTAAGTTACAGTGTTACCTGTTTGTCCAGAAATCGAACCAGATTTGGATGATCCTGAAGACGCTGAGGTTTCTCCTCTGTAAATTCATGGCTGTCTTTCAGTGTTCCTAAATTGGATTTTTGTTGCATATTGGACTTTTGTAATTCTAACAGTTGCTAATAGGAGGGGGGAGGAACACAAAATTTTCTTTAAACACATCTATGCAGAGATTGCATCAGATACTTCTCTCATTTCTCATCAGTTCAGCATTTACTGAATCTCATATAATTAATAATATCTACATCTAACATAAATATGACTTGTAAAGTACACAGGACCTAGCAGCTACAAAATATAAGCTGCTCTGGTAACACCATGCAGATTTGTTTCCTGACCTAACCATGCTTTTAGGACTCTCTTGCTGGTGAACATTTCCAACACATATATTGAAAACACACAAATTCTGTCCGGACTATAATGCAGTGGTTAATCTCCATCGCACTTATGAGAATATTAATATAAGGACACCTAACATGTTGCAACCACAACAATATCTAATAACTAATTTATAAACGGGCAATCAAAGGCTGAGGAGTAAAGAAAAACTGACATAGTTGCTGAAGGTATCATTCATTCATCCAAAACAATCCTTTAAATAAAAAAACCAACAAACAAACCTGAAATTGTGTGAATAAAATACTAGTATACAAAGATACTATTATGGCTACCATTCAATCATAACTTTTAGAGTTTTGTGGCAAGACCTTTACAATGACAGTATCACATTTCAAATATGTGAAGATCACTGCCATCTATTGTAAGGGATTCATGCCTTAAAATTATAGAAAATTTAAATTGCTTACATTTTCTAAGGTTGAATTTCTTGAATATAACTCCTTAAGCTCTTTCATAAACATCTCTTTCACTTTTTCTATTTGATCAGCCAATTTCTCTCTTTCCTCATCTTTCCATTTATGAAATGATTGTAGAATTTCTTCTTCTTTTGATTTTTGCTGCTCACATTCCTGAAATTTTTAAAAAACATTATTCGTTATTTTTCCTCACATCCAATACAAGTTCAAGCTCCCAAACTGCATGTGGAATGTAGTAATTTTCAATATTTAGGAAATGTTGTGACATAAAAAAGCATAAAAAACACCAGTTTTTTTAAAAATTCTGGGGTAGCAAACTACATTTTGCTAGCAAAACAAGTATGCTTCAAGAAAGTTTTGGCAGCTCATTATTTTTCACTGAATAAACACAAATGATCTTACTTGGTCATATCAAAGATCCACTTAGTTCAGCATCCTGTTTCTCACAAAGGTCTTAAATGTATAGATAAGAAAGGTTAATATTGGGGCAAGCAAACATGCATGTTCTCCTTCACAGTCTCCAAGCTGCCAACTGTTTTCAGCTCAGAGGACTTCTTCAGCCTGATGCAGTTCTGTGAACTTCATTAACTGCATAACCTTCAATACATTTCTCCTCATACAGTTTTGCAGTCATCCCCTGTGGCTGCATCAGCGTTAGCAACTACAACATCTTTTGGCAATGAGCTCCACAAGCTGCTTGAAGAGCCAAGTACTTTCCTTGTTGTTGTTTGAATGTGGTCCTGCTAGGTTCATTTGATGGATGCTGAGTCCTGAACTGGAGCACAGAGAGAATGGCTCATCGCTATTTACTTTGTGCAACTCATGACTTCACAGGTATCAGTATCTCACCCTCCATCTTCATCAAGCTGTTGCCTCTTTTTCAGACTGACAGCTGTCAGCATGCTCAGTCATTCTAAATACTGACTGATCATCTTTGTACCCCATCTCCATAACTTTTATAGTTCTATCCTATCCTTTTGGAGATGAAGGCACTGGACTCACACGCTGTATTTAGGCTGTGGCTTGCACAGTAATTTTTCAGAATAATTGGTAATATTTTATTTTCTTTACTAGCTGCTACTAATATTTCCCTAGAACTAATGTATCACAACCTTAAGATCTTGCCCTTCAGTAACAACACTCAGCTCAGAACCCATCATTTCATAGATGAAGTCAGAATTATTTTATCCCCATATACATTTAACCCACTTTATCCATTAGATTACTTCAACCATTCTACTACATAGTGATGCATTTTTATATAGTTCTCAGCTTGTTTAAAATCCTGCATTTCACTGCCCATGACACACATATTTTTAAGAAACACCTGCATCTTTCCATCACCGAATTCACTCTGAAATTTTTCCTCTAACATGCAATCATTGTACAACTAGGAAGAATGGGATCATCTGTATCCTTTCACCTCAAAGGATCAGAAGTGACCAAGAATAGGAAGCATGGCAGTTTATATATAAATTCCCTCCAGTAGTAGTTCTAAAACAAAAAAAAAAAAAACCAACATGGGAAAGATCTTCTGCTCTTTCAATCAAAAGACAGTAATATTATGACACCTGAATTGACAGTGCATGTCAGTCATGGCAGACAAACTGTAACCAGTCACACTTCACATTTCTATCTTCCCTGACATCTCAGAGAAACAGAGTTTTGAAAGCTTCTTCTTGTGTAACACTGCAGACTGTAGCTTCAGGACATTTCAGCTTGTCCCCTTGCAGTTAGGAGTCTCAGCTAAGGCAAGTGTCTTCAAAATAGGTCCCTAAGGCATGAAAATATCTACGTTGCAGTGTTACGAATACTCCAAGTTCCATCTCATAAACAAAACTGCTTCGGGGGCAAGAGAGATATGTTACAGATGTACTTCTCAAAAGCTAGGAACAGAATGAATGAGTGGAATATCATCCACGCGTCCACATAGGGCAAAGGCCCATTATTCTGACAGTGCTTGCACTCCTACGTGAAACTCCACCAGCTTTTGATTTGGTCATTCAGTACTTTTGAACATGGAAGCTGAAGAGGTCCAAGAAAGGGGGAACAAGAGGACTGAAGACAGAGAAGTCTGAACTTGAGTTCAGGGAAAGAAATGTTCCATGTTTTACAGATGATCAGGGCTTCCTCTGGAAACAAGGAAGAAAATCATCATCAGTGATAGAATATTAGGTTGGAAGGGATTATCCTCCATGTTGGAGGTTGAGAGGT
>VZTX01009582.1:0-10150 GCA_013400915.1 Pardalotus punctatus
GCTGAACGGGGCGGGGCTGAACGGGGCGGTCCCGGCGCGGCCATGGCTGCCATGGCGCGGTACGTGCGGCTCGGCGCCGCTGGCAGCGCGCCCCTGCTGGGGCTGGGCACATGGAAGGTAACGCGGACACCGCACCGGCCGCGCTTCGGGGAGGGAAGGGACGTGAGGATCCCACCCTGAGACATGTCCTGCGCTTTTTCCCTTTAGTCCCCCCCAGGGAAGGTAGCGGCGGCAGTGATGGCTGCCATCGATGCCGGGTACCGCCACTTCGACTGCGCCTATGTGTACCAGAACGAGAAGGAGGTTGGGGAAGGGATCCAGCAGAAAATCAAGGAAGGTGTCGTGAAGCGAGAGGACCTCTTCGTCGTCAGTAAGGTATGGGTCAGATGGCCATGGATTTTGGACAAACTGGCTTTACCTGTGATGTTTTTACAGTAGGAACCAACAGTAGTTTAATGCTGTAGCATTAGAGAAGCCTGTAATGTAAATGAGATAACTCCTGATGCTATTTTCATGTTTCCTGTGGTGTCACTGCCCATGCTGCGTTCAGTGTCATGGCTAGGCCCATCCCAGACCTCAGCGCATCTGGAGAGCACAGGGATGGCCTCACTGCACATCTCATTATGAACAGGGAGCGTTCCCGTGCTGTGCAGGAGAGCACCCGAGAGCTTTAATCCTGGAAATCACAATGTGCCCCATTTTTTTATCTCTAGCTGTGGTGCACATTTCATGAGAAGTCTCTGGTGAAGAAAGCCTGCCAGAAGACTCTTGCAGACTTGAAGCTGGATTATCTGGATCTTTACCTTGTCCATTGGCCTTTTGGGTTCAAGGTACAGTAACAGCAGTGCCCTTGGGTTTGTATCTTTTGACTGCAGCTTTTAATGAGCTGTGTTGCTTTACAGCCCAACAGTTGTTCTGGCTGGCAAAGACAATTATGTGCCTGTTATCTGTGCCAGCACTGCTCTGGTGCTCAGCTTGACCCTGGCCATGTGATTCAGGCTCTTGGTCTCTGCCCTGAGACTGTTGTTTGAATACCCCTTTGATCCTGGGAATTAAAACCTTGAAAATTTGGTGCAGGTCTCCCAGCTCCAGGCATGAGACAGGCTGCGCTCCCTTTCTCTTGCAAATCCAGTGTGTGTTCATCTCAAAATTACCCCTTGTGGGAAGGAGGGCTGCACTTGCTGCCTTTCTGAAATTTTCTTAAAGCAGTACAGATTGAGCAGACTTTGCTTGTAGGAGCCTTAGTGTTGTTCCATTGAAACAGGGACTTAAAAGGTGAAACTTCTGTGAGAGAGTTTAGGCCCTGAAGATCAGTGAAGGAGTCGATGTCTGTTTGAATATTTCTAGTCATGGCCTTTCTATCCTCCTGCAGTCTGATCCTTCCCCATTCTATCTGTTGCCTTGAAGATACTCATCTTTTTTTCATGCTTTCTTTTAACTTTATATTAACAGAGCCATGAAAATGAAACTGTCTCGTGGTGACAGCAGCAAACAGCTGCTAAACACAGTTCAGTCTTGGCATCTTTTCATAACTTGTACACAAAGGCTCTTCTAATTTTCCTAATGTTGGTGGCTTTACACTGAGCTTTGTCATGGAAGAACTGTCAGTGCACACAATACCTCTTTTCAGCAGATCTGGTGTTGTGTAGACCAAAGTGTTGATGCTCCTCTGGAAAAAGAACAAAACAGTTCTTGCTTAGTGGGAACTAAAGAGCAGCACCAGATGGGAACACGTGTGAGGCTGGAGGCTGTGGCTCTCACTGTTCTGTTTCCCTGTAGGTGTTTGGGTGAGCCATCACTTCCAGAGTCCAGCAGAAAAATCTGCCCTTATGGGGAATGGTTACTGGCAAAAATGCCTTAAGTTCCTTCCACTTCTCAGGAAGGAATGACTGAATGTAGACACGAATTAGCACTCTTGCACTGAAGTTTAAGCTATTGGGTTTGTGAGCACTCATGGTATTAGGTGAGCTTCTCAAGAGATTTTCAGGCATTTTCTTTGTCACTGACAGGCAGGAGAGGAGCTGTTCCCTGTAGATGACAAAGGCATGGCTATCCCCAGCAACACTGATGTTCTACAGACGTGGGAGGTAAGTTCATCCTGAGTGGAGAGTCACATCTTCTGTGTTCAAACAGTAGTGTTGGCTTCAGCAGTTGCAGAATGGTTCATCCATGCATGCAGAATTAGTTGGAAAGAATTCACAAAAATACATGGTGAGTTTTAAAAATGTGCTTCCCATGAAGAAAAACAAGGCATGCCAGGAAGAATATGTTCAGTCATGTCCTGTCCACTGCCTGCTGACTTGGCTCCACTTCCTCGCAGGCCATGGAAGAGCTGGTGGATGCTGGTCTGGTGAAAGCCATTGGAATCTCCAACTTCAACCGTGAGCAGACTGAAAGAGTCTTGAACAAGCCAGGACTGAAGCACAAGCCTGCAAATAACCAGGTAAGCTGCAAAGTGACTGCAGGGAAATACTTTTCGGGGATTATAAAGTTCTGATTACAGTTGAATGAGGAGGTAGAAAAAGGGAGAACAAAGTAGACACAGCATGTACTTTAAATCCCTCTCTGGATATTTCTTCTTACAAACAGACCCAGAATATTTCCTTTTTGTCTCATCTTGTTGAGCCACTAACTCTGGAGTATTTTCCTAGGATCCATTCTCTCTGGAGGCATGAAGAACCCAGATATGAGCAATCATTCTGACATAATGATTGACTCTTATAAAGCCTCTCAGAACAAAATCCAAAAAGCACATAAAGACTCAATATAAAAGTTGGTGCCTTATAGAATTATAGTCTTGTATTGTCACACAAGCCGCCTGCAGGGTTGTGTGAGGGCAATCTGTAATTAGGAAATTAGGATTCAGAAAAACCTCTGGAGCAAGGAAAAGCTATGGTAGTTCTACAGCTCTCAGTCTCTGCTTCTGTGTTGGCAGATTGAGTGTCATCCATACCTTTCCCAGGAGAAGCTGATCAACTACTGCCACTCCAAAGGGATCACTGTGACAGCATACTGTCCCCTTGGACGTCCTGACGGGTAATTTCCATGTGGGTTCGTGTGACTTAAGTCTGAAACATTCAGACTAATAGAGTAATGGTGCAGGTGTATATATATATATTTTTTTTTTCTAATTGATAGGACTAGGTAGAATCTTTCTGAAGATTCTTTGTTGTTTCATCCTTTTCTTCCCCACTTGATCTAGTTCCAAGCCAGAGGCACCTTCCCTGCTGGATGACCCCAAGATCAAAGCGATTGCAGCCAAGCACAACAAAACCCCAGCACAGGTGGGTTTGTGCCACGCTGTGGGTGACCCTTCCTGTCACTCAGCCATTAAGGAAATGTATCTGAAGAGAGGGAACAGCCTCCATGGTGTTACCTGTGAACAGTGCTGCTTTTTTGTGGTGTTAACAAGCAACACAGGTTGTTCATTCTGTGCCCTACAAGATATGCTACTGCTATGGCCAGCAGTCAAGAAAATATTCTTGACCCCTCTTCAGTTGTGACTTCCCCTCTCAAGTATTCTTGCAGAGAATGAAAGCCTTGCATAGACTGCTAAAATTCTGGGTGCAAAGAAAAGGAATTGACTGGCCAAAACTGGATGGGAAAGGAGGCTTCCACCCACCTCCCTCTTCATTCTCCAGGCAGTGCTACCTGGACTGCAGGGACAGGGAGGAAAGATTTGAAACAGGGATAACAGCTGTTGGAACAGGCTCTGCTTCCTCCAGAGCAGGAGGAATGATTCAGTTCTCTCTTCTTGCAGGTTCTCCTTCGCTTCCAGATCCAGAGAAATGTGATTGTGATCCCCAAGTCTGTCACCCCCCAGCGCATTGTGGAGAACTTCCAGGTGGGGGATCAGGAGTGAGCTGGGTGCTGCCCTTCAGGGCTGGCTTGACTTCTCCCTGCAGGCAAGCAGGGATCCTCTCTCACCCTTGCCATCAAGCAGGGATCCTCTCTCACCCTTGCCATCAAGCAGGGATCCTCTCTCACCCTTGCCATCAAGCAGGGATCCTCTCTCACCCTTGCCATCAAGCAGAGATCCTCTCTCACCCTTGCCATCAAGCAGGGATCCTCTCTCACCCTTGCCATCAAGCAGGGATCCTCTCTCACCCTTGCCATGTCCTGCTGCAAGAGGACTGGGCTCTCTCTGTCTGGAAGTCAGGGCTACAGTGAAAACAACAGCTGAAGAACAGACAGAGCTCTAGGAAACTGTGCTGATAACCTTATCAGGCACTCTGCTTGATGTCTCCTGTTCTTCTGTTTCTTCCCTCTGCCAGTAGAGTCTGGAAAATCTAAATATACTTCTTTTCCTTCCCTTGTTTCGTGAAGCCATCACTTGTAACCAGCATCCTTTCTGATATGAGCTTGTTCTTTCATCTTGTGAGTCTTGCTTTGGATTTGATTTGTTCAGAGAAGTGATTTCCAGCTGTTTCTCTCTTTTTAGGTGTTTGATTTTGAACTGACTAAAGAGGAGATGGCAACCCTTCTCAGCTTAAACAGAAACTGGAGGATCTGTGAAATGGTCACGTAAGTGACAGTTTGTGTCTTTCCATCTCTTGTATTTTCAATGATCTTTATTCTGATCTCACAGGAACTTGTATAGCTGTTTAAATTACATATTTTGAAATCTGAAATAACTTAGGGGATGAAGCATCTTTTGTTATACTTTCACGAGTGTAAGTCATGCTGTGTATTCATTGTAAATCCATTTTCCAGGAAGCTTTGTATGCCTGGAATTCCAAAACAAGGGTTTTAGTTGGTAACTTTGGCTGTGTCCACAGGGGACAAATGAGCATTAGGCATTACCATAAGTTTTAAACTTAGGGTAACTTTTTTCTGTGGGGTATTATAAATTGATGTCAGCTCTTACATAGGTGGTTGTGGTAGGGAATGACCATCTGTTGTGCAGTACAAAGCACAGCTGCTCACAGAAATGCAGCCTGGAAGCCAAAAGCAGGACAAGAAGTCATGGCTGAAAGGCCAGGGAAACTGCTGTTTTCTCTGTAAGCAGCGTGAATTTTAACTCTTTATCCAGAAAGTAATTTGGTCCCTCCACTGTTCAGTGCCTGAATAATAGAAAAAGACTGGAACTTGTTGGTCCTGTATGCTATTTCTATACTATTAAGTCTCTTAAATTTCATGCTGCAGTTACTCAGTTCAGAGCCTCCCTTGAAGGCTCCTCTGTACACCCACTGTTCTATGCAGCAATTATTTTAGCCTTGAGTAATCTTTCCTCTTTGATTTCCTCCAGGTGCAAAAACCACAAGGAGTACCCTTTCAAGGCAGAATACTGAAGATGGTTTTGTCCTGCCTCCAGAGTCTAATGAGCTTCTACCATTGCCTCCAGTTGTGCCCTGTGTAGCTTACACACTGTATCTCTGCTGCCAGCAAAGGCTCAGGATATGTGTTCAGTGACTTTGGGTCTTTTTCTTTGGTGGAAGGAAACAGTACAATCGTTCTGAAGAACAAAATACGGGCCATGATAATTCTCATTACACGAGTGTCTAAAATTACATAAATCACTGCCTGAAGATAAAAGACAACAATTAACTTTACTTCTAGAGTACAGCCTGAAGCTTTCTGGGAAAGAAGAATAAATGGGAGAAGTGTCCAGACCTACAGATGCGTACCAACTCCTACTGGGCCTTATTTCAGCCAGATTTTTTTACAGGCTGAAACTGGGTAGAGGTTAGTGTTCAATTTCATTCTTAAACAAAATAAAAATGTTTGAATTACTGCTTGTTTGGGAGTTCTGTTCTAATGCTAAAATTTACAAGCCAAGAAACTTGCATCAACAATGTCACTGGAAATAAAAATCCCTGTTCAATTTTAAATGATGTCACAAAAGCATCAAGATCTTGTCTTGATCAAAAGCTGAATAATTTGATATAATACGCATTGCCAGAGCAATGCTGCCAAGAACACTTGAGCTTAGCAAGCCTTAGTATGGACTGTGGGTCAGCAAGTGCCAGGAGACTGAAGCTGCTGGAAAACCACTCTGGTATCAGTGGGGATGGATCTGGCTGCCAGGCTGTGCTGACATCGATCTAGCTGCACAAGCCCTCAATAAAACAGACTATGGGGAAACATGACTACACCCTTGCAGATATCCAAAATGATGGGGACACGAGGTGTAGGAGCATGTGTTAGTGCTGAGCCACTGCCCAGAGCCTGACCCAGCTCAGAGCTGAGTGCTGTATTTCCCTCAAGTGAGGCCACGCTGCCTCACCGCAGTATTTTATGAGGGACACACACTATTGTATCTTGTGAATATTTCCAGGTATCACTCTCCTGTTGTTTTATCATCCACAGCTCTTACGTACCAAGATTCCTTCAGTGTATATGCAGCATTTTCCCTGACAGGCTCTTCCTCCATTGATGCACTTGGTGAATCCAGTTTAGCAGTATCGCATTGTCTGGTGCTCCCTTGCCCCATGACGAATGCAAAAAGAACTTGGCCTTTTTATGTGATTAAAAATAAAGAGGCTTTTGTTCTCAAATGAGGTGTGAACAAAACTTGTGCTTTTGGCTTGAGTGTTTAGGTTATAAGAGACAGGACAATGGACCTCAGATACATTACAGCAAATGTAAACCTGCCCAAAATCCTTTTTAAGGGACGGAGACATCTCTCACTCAGGAAACCATTGGGGAAAGTCAAGCCCCCACTTTCACAGGCCACAGCGAAAGCAGTGTAAAATCTGATTGATTCTGGCAGTTCCTGCACTGAGACCTTCTACAGCTGGAGGCAAAGCACAACGCCCCTGAGCATACAGGAAATATAAAGGAAAGTAGAAGAAGGCTGGTACTTTATCTGCTTTGTAAAAGCAAATCACAGGCATGACTCAACATTTTATTTTGCAAAAAAAAAACCTGCGAAGTGCATATTGTTCCATTGATTTTCCCTGGGCCAGGGCACATTCCCCTGCGGGCAGCAGAGGGCGGCCAGCCCTCAGCCATCTGCAGCTTCCTACGCGTTCAAGAACACAAGCACCTTACAAATTCTTTCCAAAATTTCCACTTTCAATTCATGGAAATGTAATCCAAGAACGTTTGGTTTGCAGCTTTGTAATGGAAGCATAATGGAAGCAACCCATAAAACCTTCTGTAATCCCCAGGCTGCGGTGAGACAGCTCTGCTGAGATCAAATACACATTTTTATTGAACAATAAAGGTATAATGTTACTATGATGCAAAGGTTTAGACCACTGTCTTTTTAGTGCATACTTTCCCCAGCACATGGAGACATAGGTGCACTTTTTGAAGAAGGTTTATGCTGACAGGACTTCATTCCAAGGGGTTTGAAGCTGGTGGGTGTGTGATAAATACATATTATAGTATTGGCTTTTTACAAGTGTTAAAGTGTGGGATTGTGATAAATACATATTGTAGTGTTGGTTTTTGTGGGCAAGTGTTAAAATGGGTATTTTGAGTGTGTAGTTTAAATCTTCTATAAGAGCAGCCTTGTTATAGTTTTGTAATAATAACCAATGCCTTTTTTCTGTTACTAACTTAATGTAGATATAGTGGTGAAATAGTAAATATAGTTATTTTATAAAGGTTATAGCTTTACTTACAAAAACCAAATGGCCTGCTGGATTGGACAACATCCAAAGAACGGTGAAATGAAGACCCCTGCTATGGATATGTCAGCTATCAGCAACTGCCATCTGCAAAAACCATGGAACAAGGCCCAAGGTGGAGAGGATAACAAAAACTGACAAAACCACAAGCTATGAAATGTGCATGCTCTAAAATGGCAGGACCAAGGAGGAGCCACACTAAGTGGTTCTTGGAAAAGTTTGAATATACATTCATGGCCATGAATAGACATTAGGCTGATGCAATACAAAAACTATATAAGGTGTCTCCATCAATGGCAAGGGTGCTTTTTGGTCGAGGGTCAAGCACCCCGCACTGTTTCTTTGCTTTATTGTTTGTTCCCTATTGTCCTTTATTCAACTTTAAATTTTAACAGGAAAAGTGGACGTCGTTTTTCACAGATGTACCATGCTTGAACAAGGAAACCCCTGGAGGCACGGTGGCCACTGGGTAACCCATGCTGGGCAGAAGGGACAGCTGGATCTATGTGTCACCTCCCTACTTTGCCTTCAAGCTTTTTCTGCAGGACATTCTGAAAGGGTGTCTCTTGTAAACACCATCCATAAGGACATACCCACTTCTTCATTTTGGGCCCTCTTCTCAGATTCCAAACACTGCTGATCTCCAAAGTCACAACTCGTGGTGAAATTACAGTTACTAAATGCAAAGTCAGCAAAACGAACTGAAAACTCGTGGTATTACACCTCCTGTTTCAGTACACGTGGCTCAAGGGAAAAAAGGAAAAAAGACCCTCCTCCCCCTCACAGTTCCTCATTGTCAGCGCTCTCTGTAGACATGGCCATGTTATCAAGGACACAGGGCCCAAGATTTAGCGGGCTGGCTGTCACGGGGTGACACGTGCCGTACTTCCTCCCCAAGGCCCCACTGCCATACGATGGCCCCACCAGATCTTCAGGAGACGTGAACAGTGGAAAAATGACTGGCTCTGAGGGGAAAGGCTCCAAGACACGAGAGCGAACAGCACAAACAAAATCCAGAACGTCTGCCTGAAGCCTCTTGGGACACGATGGAGGCATCTCTCTGACTTGAAACCATGAGGGAAAACTCAACCCAAGCGGTAAGAGACAAGCACCAAGCTGTGTTCTGGTTGTGTGATCCGAGTGAAAGCATATCGCATCCTGCCAGGGATGTCTGAAGGTACTGACACAAAACAGGGGGAACATTAAAGAGGAAAACCAATTACCTTGCCATCCTTAGCTAAATGGAGCAAAAAATAGGAAGCTGCAGAGAGCAGGGAGAGGCACCCAGAGCAAACGCTCACACCTGAAGAAAGTGTCCACGTGTGAATCAGCAGCAAAGCCTCCCCGGCAAGTCTGGGTTTTTCCACTGCGCTGTGACGTCTTCAGCAAGACAGCATGTGCTGTCTGCAAAAGCATCAACGCCCCTTTATGGTGTTCAGATGTGAAACTGCTGGCCACTACCACATATGATTACAATCATGCGTTTTATTCTGCAATGTCCTCAGCACTTCCTTGAAGACGGAGGGACAACACGATCATTGTGTCACTCCTCAAAAAGTCACTGTTCCTCTTCTGTGACTTTCAAAACACCTTAAAAAACACTTCCCAAAATTCCGGGTTTTTTTCAACTCACTTTATCCTAAAATACTCCTAAGCCACAGCTCGCAGCGGAACTGCGTTTGTCCCACTTGGCGCAGGGAATGGGCTCTCCCGGCTCCCACAAGCCAGCCACCCGAGCTTTGTCCGGCCGTGCGGCTGTGTCAGCCCACAGGGCCACAAGATCCACACGGGCCAGCCCGGCCCCGCCGCTCGCTGCTCCAGGACACAGCTCTGAGGGCACGGGGGGAACACCTCTGCCTCGGCTCGCCTCCGTCACCCCGGGATGGGCTCCGGGGGCCGAGGGGCTGCGGCGGGGTCCGTGTGCGGTGACCGCAGCCCGGCCCGGGATGGGCTCCGGGGGCCGAGGGGCTGCGGCAGGGTCCGTGTGCGNGCTCGGCCGCTATTAAAGGCGCGGGGCTCGGCGCGGCCGCGGCGGTGCTGCTGGCGGGGCCATGGCGACCTACGTGCAGCTCAACACCGGCGCCAAGATGCCCATCCTCGGGCTGGGCACGTGGAAGGTACCGGGACCGCTCCCCGGGCTGGCGGCGTGAGGGCGAGGGGGTGAGGGGAAGGAAGGAGCTCGGCCCGGGCCCTGCGAGCGCGGCCGTGGTCGCGCAGCGCTGCCGGCACCCGGCCGGGCCGCCACCGGGACTTGGCTTTATTTTAGATAGGGATGGCTTTGGATGTGGTGGCTTTCTTGTTTTTATCGTGCCGTGAGGAAGGTCTTCAGTACTGTGTCGATGAGGGCTTTTTTGCCATCGCTTTTTTCAGTCGCAACCGGGGAAAGTAACAGCGGCAGTGATGGCTGCCATCGATGCCGGGTACCGCCACTTCGACTGCGCCTATGTGTACCAGAACGAGAATGAAGTCGGGGAAGGGATCCAGCAGAAAATCAAGGAAGGTGTCGTGAAGCGAGAGGACCTCTTCGTCGTCAGTAAGGTATGGGTCAAGGGATATCGGATACACCAAGAGAT
>VZTX01009582.1:10199-44793 GCA_013400915.1 Pardalotus punctatus
TTTTTAAAGTAACCCCCCCCAGTGCTTTCCTTGCCTACTCTGTGGTGCAGCGTGGAACAATTCAGAACATCACTTAAGCCATTCCTGAAACAGGCTTCCTACTTTACCTTATCCTATGTTGAGAATTATGCAGGGTGAATACCACAAATATGGGTGATGCTTTCAACTTTTTCTGGCATGAAGTTATGCTGTCCTCTTTTGTGTGCTATCTGATCTTCTAGTAGGTGTTTTTTAACTGAAGTTTTAATCAGTGAAATCTACTTCTGCTGCCTGCTAGGGACAGCACGCAGTCATGTGTGCTCCCAGTGCACATACTGCTCAGTATGCCAGGCCAGTCCTCCTCACAGAACAAGCCCCGCTTGGAGAGCTGTAGGATGACCTGCTTTCACATCACGTTCCAAAGGGGACGGGCACCCTGCTGAACGGTACAGAAGAATTCCAAGAGCTTTAACCCAGGAGGTCACAATGTGTCTTGGCTTTTTTTGTCTCCAGCTGTGGTGCACATTTCATGAGAAGCCTCTGGTGAAGGGAGCCTGCCAGAAGACTCTTGCTGCCCTGAAACTGGATTACCTGGATCTCTACCTCATCCACTGGCCTCTGGGGTTCAAGGTACAGTACAGCAGTGCCCTTGGCTTTATCAGTGAGTGGCAGTTTTGAAGAGCTGTGTGGCTTTATAGCCCAGTGATCGCTCCAGCTGCACAGATCATCTGTGTCTATTGTGTAATAGCACTGCTCTGGTGCTCAGCTTTGCTGTGGCCATGTGAGCCAGGCTGTTGATTCCTGCCTCTGAGATGCCTGCTTGCATGGCATCTGCTGCCCTTTTGAGCGTGGAGGAGGCAGACCTTGAACCCTAGGGATGGGTTTCCGCACTGCAAGCAGAAGTTGTATCTGTCTCCTTTTGATTATTGCTTGTGTTGCCTTCTACAAATCCAAAATATGCTCAGCTGTGAATGGTGAGGTTCCTTCTGTGTGGGAAGAGACTTTGCTGTCTGATACAAGTTCCCTCCTTGGCATGTTACAGAATCACAGAATAAGAGATTGTTTCTGTCTTTAATTGCTGAGTCCTTTAACACAAACCAGTTTGAATTGACCTTTGCTATAGGAATTTTAGCATTCCACAGGCCTTGGATTTAAAAAGGTTAAACTTTTTAGTTCCTAACCCTTTTACTGACTGCATGCTAAGGAACTGATGTTTCAGTTTAAATATGTCCTAGCTTAGTCTTCCAGTGAGAGCTTGATCAAAATCTTTTCCTCTTGATTCTAAGATGAACTGTTCATCATAATATATGTATTTTCAAAATTAGTTTCACATTGACAGAGCTATCAAAGTAGAAAATGTAGTGTGGTATAAATAATGAATGAGTAGAAAATAACTGGCTTTGAATGAAGTTGATACCTGGCAGGTAGTCCTAACTGGGACAGGGTGTTCTAACATTCCCTATGCCAGCAACTTAAACCAAGAGTCTCCCCACTTGTCAGGAAATCTGGTCCAGGATTAGGTGAGCACATTTCAAGTCCTAACTGGGTCTTTATTATGCATTTCACTAAAATACTTCATTATGAGCAGCTAGGAACTGTGTGTTTTTGTAAACTGGCTAGAATTCTGCTTTCTGTATTACAAGTGGAGACATAAGTTTCACCATATGGATTTTGGTGAGCTGGGGACACAGTGTCCATCAGAAGTGTCTGTCCTTACTGGGTTGACTGTAGGCAAAAAAACTGCCACAATACCATGTGAAAACAAAAGAAAAGACTGAAGACTGTAGATAGTGAGTATTAGAGTCTAATATATATGTAAATAATTAGTATAATAATAAGGATTAGTTTGTCCTGCAATAAGTTTATAGTAGTGTCGTAGTATTCAGCCGGTGTTAACCCAACCTCCCAATAAAGAGTGTTTCAATCCATTTCTGTCTCACTGACAGGCAGGAGAGGAGCTGTTCCCTGTAGATGACAAAGGCATGGCTATCCCCAGCAACACAGACATTCTGCAGACGTGGGAGGTAAGTTGAACCACAGCAGGAGAGAGTTCAGACTGCTGAAGGTAATGACAGCATCAGAGACACTGCTGAGACCAGAGACACCCATGTGCTTGGAGCTGTTGGGAAGGGCTCACTGGTACAATAGTGGATTGTTGTGTATCAATTCATCATTTTCCACTTCTAACTTGCTGTGAATTTCCACAAGCTCAAAGAATGAGCCTTTTGAGCATGGGAGACAGGGCACAAATATGTGAGTGCTCTGAGGTTTTTTCCCTCAAACTTGAACACTGAAAATCTAAACACTTGTTTCAGGTTTCTCATGAAGGAAACAAAGCATGTCAGGAAGAATGTGCTCTTCAGGCCCTGCTGTTGTATACTACATACTGACCTTGTGCTTCTTTCTGTCAGGCCATGGAAGAGCTGGTGGACTGTGGACTGGTAAAAGCCATTGGAATCTCCAACTTCAACCATGAGCAGATTGAAAGCATCTTGAACAAGCCAGGACTGAAATACAAGCCAGCAAATAACCAGGTAAGCTTGAAAGTGACAGCAGGCAAATGTTTGGTGGTGTTATTTTTTTTGTTGTGTGGTTGGTTGTTGTTGGGTTTTTAAATGAAAATTACTAAGATCTTACTTTGGAATAAGGTCATAGAAAGAGAGAATGGAGTAGACACAGCCTATCCTCTCAATCCCATCCTCCAGCTGTTTCTGGATGCAGAAGGTGCTGGGTTTTTATGACCTTTCTGTGCTACTGCTTGGAAATCTGGCAACGAGCAGCTCCAGAATCTCTTCTTGTAGGAGGGAAGGAGGGGGAACTCAGATGAGCTCTAAAAACTTTGTTGCAGTAGAGTAACACTTGGTGTATGTATATATAGAGAATTGGATGGCCTTTTCATAATGTTTCTGTGGAGAAGCCAGTTCCTGTTGCTCATGAGGGAGGGAACTGATCAGGAACATGTTTTATGGAGTCAAGAGTTAATGAGGCTTAGGAGGAAGGAGGAAATGGAGTTGCAAGATAGGCCATAGAGTAGAAGTGCCCAGGTATAGAGAGCACTTGACTGAAATCTTAGGAAAATTCAGATGGCAGGAGAGCTTGGGAGATGATGTGCTCAGAGAAGCAGCAGCTGTGAGGTCAGACCAGGTTGCCCAGGACTTTATCCATATTGAGCACTGGTGAGGATGGAGACTGGACAGCCTCCCTAGGCAGTGTGCTCTGCTGCCTGACCCCTGCCTCGAGTGCAGGGCAGGGAGAGGGAGCTTTCCTGTATCCAGTCCCAACCTCATGTTTTCAGCTTGCATCTGTTGCCTTCCTCCAAGCACTAGTAAAGAGTTCGGCTTGTTTTTGAATGACATCCTTTTAGGTACTGAAAAGCTGCTGTTAGAAGGCCTGAAGCCTTCCCTTCTCCAGGCAGAACAAGCCCAGCCTCCCTCAGCCTTCCCAGTACAGCAGGTTCTCCGGCCCCTCCCCATCCTGGAGTTCCTCTGCTGTATTGTCTGTCAATATTTCTTCTGCTGAGGGGAGCTGGGGAGAGGGAAAACTGGACACAGTATTGCCAAGGTGGTCTGGCAGGTGTGAGTAGAGGCAGATGATCCCTTCCCACAGTTCACTGGCTGTGTTCCTGCTGCCAGGGCTTGCTACTGGCTCATGTCCAGCTCAGCCTACTGTGATCCCCAGGTCCTTTCCAGCACAGTTGCTTTGCAGGTAGTCAGGTTCCAGCCTGTGTTATTGCTAGGGGCGTTTCCTTCTCAGGTGCAGGGCTTCATGTGCAGCCTTGTTGAATTCCTTAATGTCTTTGTTTGGCTGTTGTTTCTGCCTGAGTGGGTCCCTCTGAAGTGGCAGTCCCACCCTGGAGTGTGTTGATGGGTTGGTCCCCAATTTCTTGTCACCCTCAGACTGACATGATTATAGATGCCACAGGTTGCTGAAGAGGACAAGTCCCAGGACCCTGTGTGGTCTATATAGACTTAACCTTGATTCCTATGGCTTTTGAATGACTGCAATCTCAGTTACTGATTATTAGAATTGGGTAACTTATTGTGGTAGCTTGGGCATTATCAGTCCCAATGCACTGGTAGAAAACTTAGTGCAAGTTTTATGATACCTTTCAACACCTACCACACCTCATTACCACTCTCACTGTATGAGAATTACACTTGTCTCTCGCATGGGAGTCATTGAACTTGGACCTCTCACACTTGTAATTGGTTTCAACCTCTGACTGATTATTGGCTATCATCAAGTTAAGCACAGAGCATTGGGTCTTTAGTCCCAGTCCTTCATAAATTACTGCTTCTGAAGAAATGCTTGCAAGTCTGAAAACTGGTCTGTTACTGACACTTACCAGTTGGGCTAATAGTGAGAGTGCTTCCTGAAAACACTCTGTGCAGATATTTCACATTTAATCCACTGTCTTTCATGTCATTCTCATTCTTTATTTGAATACAGCCAGGATGCATGTTGGTTTCAACTGTAGTGAGAAATTAATTTGGCAGGGTAGTAATTACATAACAATGATGCCAGTACTTAATTTTTCAACTTGAGTGCCAGTGGACAGGTGAGGATGACTTTGCCTTGCTTATGTTGTATAAATTCTACCTATTGAATATCTGAGAAAACTAGATGCTCTGTTGCTCTTGAGTAGCTGTCTTTCTGCAACTGCTGAAGCAAAATAAATGTGTATAATCTGTCCTAAAAATGGAGCTCAGTGTTCTGTTTACTATTCCAACATGTCTCAGAGGGGAAACAGGCATGCAGGCCTCTGATAACAGCAGGCAGCTAGAACCACAAATAAAGTGCTCGAGGCTGTAAACTGATTCCATGGTTTGCACTCCCTTGCTCCACCTGCCAGCAGCACAAGTTTCCAGGGACTGCCCTCGGATTGCAGCTGCAGGAGGCTCAGATGGCAGCGTAGTCAGAACGGCTCTTGATGTTGCCTGCTGAAAGAAAAGTTGTGCTCCCTGGTGGGGAGCTGTCCTGAAAGTCCCTCTGTGCAGAGTATCAAATATTTGTGTTCATTCACTGCCTCCTGACACGTGAATAGTCCCTGCTGCATACAGCATATCTGTGCATTTGCTTGCCAGAACACAGATCCACTGTTAGAGTCGGTATTCCATTAGGTAGGTGTTCTTCTAGAATTTAATGATAAGTACATTCATGCCTGTTTATAAAAGGTCTGTAATGGACACTGGGCTGAAGGTCTATAATCTTTATCAGGCAGCCGTTCTCACCATTTTCAGACTGGAGATATTGACACAAAGCAAATAAAAATTAATGAAACAATGCTGATATTGAAGTTAATATGGTAGCTGTAAAAAATGTTATGGCATGTTTAATTAGGGGTGAAAAGAGAACTTTGTACTTCCCTGGTCTGCAAACCTATTGCTGTGATTTTACAGCTCGCCTGGGTGTGTATTTTATTGAGCTGTCCCATCGAAGCAATTATGTAGTCAGTCATCCCATATGCTGGAGATATCTGGATCAGAAAACTCCTTAAAAAAAGGACTCTTGTTACAGTCCTTGGACTCTTCACTGCAAGGACAACTACTATAAATAGTAGAAAGGCAGTAGGGGCACACAGAAAACAAAGGCTGCATGATGTAGAGACTATAAGCACAAAAATCAGCCTTTGATTAGAAACTAATCCCTGGAACATGTTAAAGCAGTGAAGTCATTGTCAATCTCTTCCCTTTTATGCTGGCAGGTGGAATGCCATCCATACCTGACCCAGGAGAAGCTGATCAAGTACTGTCAGTCCAAAGGGATTTCTGTGACGGCGTACAGTCCCCTTGGCTCTCCTGACAGACCATGGT
Organism: Pardalotus punctatus; assembly: GCA_013400915.1. Taxonomy (NCBI): domain Eukaryota; kingdom Metazoa; phylum Chordata; class Aves; order Passeriformes; family Pardalotidae; genus Pardalotus; species Pardalotus punctatus. Next base: position 15,992 of record VZTX01009582.1, read on the forward strand.
AAGACTGCTTTGCCAGGGAGCTGGTGTGATCCAACTTGGAGTGCTGAGCCTCCATGTGCAGCACTAACTGTGGGTCCAGATATGGATCTCTGCTAGGCTGGACCTGTGGAGGTTTCTTGCCACTGATCTGCTTTCCTCTGTGTAGGGCTAAGCCAGAGGATCCTTCCCTGCTGGATGACCCTAAGATCAAGGAGATTGCAGCCAAGCACAAGAAAACCCCAGCACAGGTGGGTTTGTGCCAGAGTACCCCTTCAGGTAGCACAGTGTGAAGGACAGCTCGTGACAGTCTGGAGGACAGGCTGGTTCTTCATTCCCTGTCCCCTCTAGTGTAAGGCAGCAGTGCAGGTTTGTTCCTTACGTGGCCTTCCCTGCCTGCTTGCAAGGATACTCTGAGATCATCACGAGAAACATTTTCTTGACCCATCCTCAGATGCTGCCTTGTTTGTCCCCATCTCTAGTCCTGCTGCAAAGAAGGGAATGCTTGCATAGCCTACTTAAAAGTCTGGGTGGGAAGGGCAGGAATTGAGTATCACTGAACAGCAGGGGAGAGGAGAAAGGAGGCCTTTGTGTGATTCCACTTCTCTACATGCACTTCAGAAAGTGTCGCTTGGAATTGAGGGATGATTTGAAAAGCAGCTCCAAATAGGGGGTTAATTCAGCTGAATACAGCTGAATTAATACAGCAAGAAACTGCTGAACAGGCTCTGCTTGCCATAGAACAAGAGCCATCCCCTCTCTGATGCAGTGATCTGCCTCTTGCAGGTTCTCATTCGGTTCCACATCCAGAGGAATGTGATCGTGATTCCCAAATCTGTCACACCACAGCGCATTGTGGAGAACTTCAAGGTGAGGGATCAGGAGTGAGCTGGGTGGATGGCATGGCCAGGGCTGGCTTGGCTTCTCCCTGCAGAGAAAACAGTGATCCTTTCTCACCCTTCCCAGGTGCTCTGACAAGAGCACTGGGCTTTTTCTCTCCATATGTTCACCTACAGTCTGTTGAGGATTGAATTTAAGATTACAGTGAGAGAGCAGGAGTGAGAAAACTCACCATGGACTTGTTCTTTAAATGAGTGATTTTTTTTTTTTTGCCTTTTTTTTGCTTACAAGCACTGATTTGTTCAAAGAGGTAATTTTCAGCTTTTTCTCTTATTAGGTGTTTGACTTTGAATTGACTAAAGAGGAGATGGCAACTATTCTCAGCTTTAATAGAAACTGGAGAGCCTGTGAAATGACCATGTAAGTGGCACTTCCTTTTCTTTAAGCTGTTATCACGTAGTTCAGTAAGTGAAGTTTTATATAGTAGGCTTGATTGAAATTCAGCATATTTTCAAAGGGATCGTCCTCAAAATTACTTTCCAGAGTAAGATTTTTTTAAATGTTCATTTTATGAACCAAAACATGATGAGCATTTTGGAAACTTTCAGTTCAGTTACCAAGAAACTCTTTGTAGCTGGAATTGCAACAGGAGGCTTCCTTTTCCTAATTTTTGTTTTGTCCTTATTGGAGAAATGAGTGTGATGCAGACTTAGTCTTGATTAACTTTACCTGTAGTGTTTTGTCTTTCTTCCATTGACCCTTAGATATATTAGAAAATCTCTATGTTCTTCAGGAGTTTTTGGGAAAGTAGATGAACATTCAAAAATAGCATGGGGATTTACAGCTTGGAAGCCTAGAGCCAGATATGAAATCTTTCTTGGAATGCTGGAAAAAAGGTCTTTCTGTCAGTAAACAGCAAACTGTTGAATTAGTTGTCTACAAAGCACCTAGGTCCCCTCACCTGAGATGCTTAGGGCCCAAACAACAGAAGGCACTCAGAATCTTTTTGTTTGGAAATGCAGCATGTCACCAAGGAAAACAGAAACAGACTCTGCTTTTATACAGTTCAGCTCCTCCACTGGTGCTTCTTTGAAGTGGTTACAGCTAAATACAATGTCTTTGAGACGTGAGATAATCTTGGCTTTTTTGTTTCCTCCAGGTGCAAAACTCACAAGGGCTACCCTTTCCATGCAGAATACTGAAGATGGTTCCCTGCCTTTCTCCAGGCTTCCCAGATATGCTTCTGCTGCCTTTGAGTTGTCTATGTAGCTTTTTCACTGCATCAGACACCCCTCCACACCCCCATTTTTTTCCTTCTTTTTTCCCCACAAAGATGCAGTATATGTACTCAGTGACTTTGTGCTGTTTTCTTTTTTGGAAGAAGGAGATGCTGAAATGGTTCTGAAGAGCACACTGTGTGGACTAGTAGATTTTCTTTGCCAAACAGCATGTTGGGAATGGGTAAGCAGAAAATATTGAGCAAGTTTGAACAAGCAGCCGCTTTTCTTTTGGAATACTGTGAATTGGAGCTAGTGACGATTGTTGTCTGGAAGGACTGGGATATTGGCAGATGTTGCATAATGAGGTCTGCTTTTTTTCTGATTACTTTTGGGGTTGGTTTTCTTTCTTTGTAACACTCCATGCCTTTTTTTCCCCCCTCTAATTGGAAGTATAAGTTGATTTCTAAGTACGGTGATTTCTACATGGGTAGCTCTTTGAAAAGTGTATAGGTCCTGATTTCTTGGTGATATAAAAGCTGTTTTTGCTTATAATAAAATACAGTTTCATTACTGTGTGTAATGAGATGGTTATTTCAGCAGTGCTTTAATGGTAGTAATGCTGGGGCAGCTGTATAATATCAGCTGTCTCTAGAGATTACAGAAAAGCAAGGAAAATGACCATCCCCCACAAAATCATCTGGTGTTGATGTTGGCTTCTCCGAGCGCCCTGGGAGCTGTTCTCATGGCTGAGCTTGTGGCCAGTGAGTCTGTTTGTGCCTCTCTTTAAATAGAATTGTTTTGGTTCTGACAGCTAATGCAGTCATGTTTAATTCGGTTTTTATTTTACTGAGGTGATAGTACACCTGGCTAGTAAAAAACTTATTCCACTGAAGACTTGAAGCCTACACAGCACCGTATAGGATTGTTTGAATAAGCAGTAGAAAATTTCCCTCTCCAGCAGGGAGCACTCGGTGCAGGAAGGAATTTTGTGCTTGTACAAGATACCATTGGCAAATATAATAAAAATGGGGGTTTTTACCCAGGAAAATCCTGTCATGAGCTAGCAGATCAGAAACTTAAGGCTCTGTTCTGGGAGCACAGAAAAATAGGCTTATACTGACCTTCTGGTGTGTGAGGTGTGTTTGTCCCTTTGTGGTTTTCACAATGGTGGTTTTAAAGCTGTTGCCACCTGAGAGCTGCTTGAGACTGTTCACAAAATGCATTTGGGCACTGGTAAAAGCAGTGGCTACTGTTGGGTGGGTTTCTGGCATATCCCTGCAAGATTTTTTTTATTTTATTAAATGTCTGAGTAGATGTGGGATGGGAATGGTCCCTCTGAGGAGGTTGTATGGGCCTGGCACAAAGGGGGCTCTTTCTGAACACATGGAGCCACCAGGGCTGTTAATGCATAACCAATCAATATGGTAAATGTGGGAGTATGATTCCATAACTGCATAGCAAACCTTAAAGTGAACTTGGCCAGGTTAAAATGTAACAAGAAGGCAGATTGATATCAAAATATTTGTGAAATAGGTGGTTTGTTTCCTGGAACTGATAAAAGGAGTCTGCGTAATAATAACTTAAAATTTTCCTTTCTAATAAATACTAACCATGACATTGAGAAAGCAGATTTTTGTAGTTTTCAAGCGCTTTTTACGGATCTTTCCACTATTGCTGAGACCAGACTTAGCATGCAACACATTTTTGGTCACAATAATTTACAATAAGCTGAACAGACTAGATTAAGTTAACTTAAAACATGAGGAGGGGAAAATCAATGTCTGACTTGAAGCAGTATTCTCCTCTAATGCTGGTTCTTCTAATATAAATTGATTATAAATCACTTTAAATTCTGGACTTAAAAGCATGTACAGAAAGCTTCAGCTCTGCGAGTGATTTTGGGAATCTTTAATGTGATAAACAAAAGCCCTAAGGCATCTTGAAAAAGCCAGAAGAGCTGATGTTCTTTGCTTAGTCTGAGTTGTGACAGAAAACTGTTTGGGGCAATGTTGACTTGCTTGCAAATAACTTTTTTTATGACAAGTGTGTTCTGGCAAGAAGCTACATTGAGGGTCAGGCTTTCTAAAATAGCACATCAAGTTCTGTTAATTTCCTCTGTTTTTATTTCACTGTAACTTTCATAAAGTTTGTGCCTGAAATTTTCCATTCTGGAAGTAGGAATTTTCCTGGCGGCGGCTTTGGGGCAGAGTGAAGGGAGCGCAGCCTGCACGTTGGAGTTGGAACAGGCTCTGTCTGTGCTGCCCTGGGTGACTTAGCGGGATGGAATTTGTAAAGGCTCCTTCTGGGCCACAGTGCAGCTCTTAACCGGCAGAGGGCTTGGATCTTGGTGAAACACCAGAGTGGGAATGGAGGGAAAACAGAAGCACCTGAGTGCAGGGGCAGCGATGCACAGGCTTGAGCAGAAAGCGTGGGGAGGGAGTGACAGGAAACCCTGCGGGTTTGGATTGCTTCTCCAAGAGCACACTTAATTCAATAAGGCTGAGGAAGAGGCTGTCTTCCTTTAGTCTAGGTTGGTCTGGGAATTGTCACAGTAAAATAAATGTCTGTTGTACCCCATGCTTGTGCCATACTCTCTGCCTACAAGAGCAGAGATTTCCTTTCATCTCCTAAAAGGTAAAGTGGAAAGATCAAAGAGTTCGATATCCGGAGCCTAGCATTCCTGCTAACTGAGCTCTTCCTGCTAAAACTGTTCACAGCATTTGTTTTTGTACTGTGATTTGACAGATCTCTGGGTTTCTGATCAAAGAAATTTTAAAGGACAAATACAGTCTTGTAGCTCTTCCAATGAGAAGTGCTTGTGTTTTGTTTTGTGTTCTTAATTTAAGAACTTGTAGTTCAGCTCCACCTTGGTGGCCTTTTCCTAGACATTCTCAGGACTCTGCTGCAGCAGCTGAGGTACTGTAATACTCTAGCACACCCTGGAAAGAGGATTTCCAGCCCACAGGAAAGACAGAGAGCAGCTAACAGAAAAAACCATGTCCTTGGAACTGCTGGTACATCAGTACTTGCACAAAATATGTTTCACTTCCAGCTGCACTCACTGCTCCAAAGGATACCAGATTAGTAGGCCTTTATTCTGTGTTTAAAAGAAAATGGCTCTGACAGGACAGATCCATTTGCATGGTAGCAAAGAATGATGGTGAACTGATCTATCAGGGAGAACAGGCAGAGATGTTCCTTTGAGAGAAAATGGCTTTATCTCTGGTGTTAGAACAGAAATACACAAGCCTGCCTGGCTGGAATCACTTTTTGTATGATACTCTCTAACTTGGTGTTTGCTTCCCTCTGGGAAAAAGGAGACAGGATCTCTCTCCTCTTGCTGAGTTCACAGGGCTCACAAATACTGTGGTGTGCACTTGTTTCAGAGTCGTGAAATCTGGGGCACAGGAAACTACAGTATTCAAGACAGGAAAAGAAAATCCTGTCTTTGAGTTTTAATCTGTATTCACTGTGTTGAAGATACAGCTGGAAATCTGGAGTCTTTTGCTTAATTGGGGCACAGAACAGTTGACTTGGGACAAATTATTTTCATTTCTGTCACTTAACACTGCCCTAGTTTGTCATTTACAAACTCTCAGTAACTATTTGCCATCCCTCCCTCTGCCTTGTCCTTGGTTTCTTTAAAACTACAGAGCCCTGTCTTATTCTGGCAGGACCTTGTTTATTTTAGCTGTGAGGCAGCTCTTAAAAGTCTTTAATAGGCCACATTGCTCTTGCATTTTAACTTGTTAAAGTGCATGGTACAGGACAGCTAATACAAACATCTGAAAAACTCCATCTTTTTTCCAAATTCTTAAGGAAAAGAAAAAGCTGAATGCAGAATCTAGCTTTTCTGAACTGAAACAGGCCTGATTAAAAGCCAGCTCAAAGTTGCTCCTAAGAACAGCTGATTGGAATCACACTGAATATCTACATATTGCAGCATCTTGTCTCCAGCTGGGGGCAAAATATTGCTGAAGATAAGCCGAGCATTGCGCTGGAGTGTTCTTTAAATATTCTGACAGCAGTTTATGTTCTGTGTTTAACAGCCATCAGGTAACTTTGTTGTTCAGTTACCTTCTGAATCTCTTATTTTCCAAGGGACTGATACTTCAGTCAGTTTTGTGAAGAATTGCCATCTCTACTTGTTTTGGACTTTGCTGCTAGATTCATTTGTTGCTGCTGGTTTTACAGTGGAGGAAATAACTGCTCTATTTCCAGTCACACTTTGCAAGCTGCTCCAGGTTTGATAAACATCTGGCACAGCTCACTGTGCTGGTGTCAGGTCTTGGTCTACTTAATTGCCATCTCTATAAATTACTCCTAGGCCACCCGAGTCAGTCTTCTCTAAATTTTTTTTAAGATTCAGAGGAAGGCAAGGACCAGTGCTTCTTGTGCAGGATTACATGCAAAAAGTTCATTAAATACATTTGTATCGTACTGTCTCTTGCTTCTTACTCATTTGCTTTTGAATGATGTTGACCTCAATATGAGAGATTATGGAATTCTAATAGATGGAAAACTTGACCAGCAATGATCAGCAAGGAGTTTTGGATTTTTATCTATTGTTCATTACCTATATTATCCTGTTTTCCTTCCAAAACACAGGTATAACGTTTTACTTTTTTCACCCAGCCCCTTTGGAAATTTTCATGAGGCTTGACTCTACCAGAATGGATGAACTCCACAACAAAAAGCTCAAGTCATGGGACAACATGTTGTGACACAAAGACAAAATGCCAAACTAAGGTGTTTTCATTTTACAGGGCTCATTGGCACAGAGTGTTGCTGCTGACTTGGAAAGATGTCTCTGTGGGTTTGGTGCAAGAGCACTGTTGCATAGCTGATGGAAACTGAAAATTAATTTGGGATACTATAAACCCTTCCATACCGCTCCTGGCAGCAAGCTCAGAGCTGTGCTTGCTGTGAGGCAGCAACTCTGCTAGAAATGCACGTTGTAAATAGGGCTGTGGCTCTGCTGCAAAACAGAGGGGACTTTATTTCCCAGTAACTGACACCGCCCAAATTCTTCTCCTTTTACCTTCACTAAAGTCTCTGCAGCTGAAAAAAATCTATTGTCTCTGAAACAAACGCACAATCTCTGGCTTCTAACTTGTTTTGAATTTTTTACTATTATATGGCTACTGTGATCATCTAGTCTGACTTCCTGCCTACCACAGTCTATAAACATCCTGTAAATAGCTTCAAGTCTGATAGCTGTGATTAAATTGGAATGTGGTTAGAAAATTCCGATGAAGTAGAGAATATTTCAAGACGGGCTGTGCGCTACAGCCTGAAGTGGGTATTGCTGCTCCTGCTGTCGATGGACAGCTGGCCACAGGCTGAAAACCTGGCAGCAGAGCACCTTCCACAGAGTTCACCTGCTGATTGCACAGGATGATATCCTGTGAGGGGCCTTTGAAATGTAGCATATTCAGGAGGTGCCATTGCAGGCACCTTCCTGTCCATGTCACTGCATTGGAACTGCTCTGTGTCAATGTTGATACCTTTTTCAGACTTCTTTCTTTAGAAGAGTTGCTGTAGGAAATCCAATTTGATGGGAATTGCTCTGTTATTTCTAGGGCACCTGTTATTCAAACACCTTGGAAAAGTCTGAAGTAGCTCAAAGATACGTCATCGCTTCCTTTATCAACTACAAAGAAAATTGGAAAAGGATATCCATGAAGTGTATCCTAGTCCTGAGCCTTAATTACACAGTTGTCCTTCCTCTCTGCAGGCAATGCTGAGCCACATTGTTCTTTTACTGGGCTGCAAGTTTCTAGAGCAAGTACAGGAGTTTTGAGTCAAGTGTTAAAGAGCTAGAAGTCTTGATTAGCAGACACCTCATTAAAACACCAGCGTGTGCTCCAGCAGCAGTGACTTTTTTTTTTGACCCAAGAGAACAGCATTCAGTGACATCCTTTGAGTCAAAAGACAAGCAAACAGTACCTAGGGAACAGTACAGGAGAGTGAAAATCTGCTGTTGGCTTCTGTGAAGCTGCCCAGCTTTTCTGCTTGTTAAATATGACAGATGCCAAACAAAATAATTCCTGTGTGTCTCCTTTATTAAGCTTTGGATTTTCTAGGAGAGATTCACAGTCTCAACTGCAGCCATTCTACTGATAAAGGCAGTATTTATGTACTCTCTTGCAGATACTATAAACCAGACATACAAATCTCCTACCAGTTTATTAGTTTTTAGCAGTTCATAAATAGGAAACCTCATTAAGAAGAGAGCTTCTGAATCATAATGCAGCAGTGTCCTCTGAAGAGCTGTCAGTCTGTTACACTGAAATTACTGAACTAGGCATCTCAAGCAGCATATCAACTCATTAAGATCTTCTGATGTTAAATGGATTATCTTGTATTGACAATTAAAAGATAGTGTATGTATTGACCTTTTGTCCAGAATTATAATTAATCAGAGAATTTAAATTTTTTCTAAACTTTGTCAGGATTTATAGTTAGGACAAAGATTTGCTTTTCACTAATCTCGAAGATATGGGTTTATTAAACTTCCTTATCATTACTACATTAGAACATATATTTTGCTACAACTGAGAATTGTGTTACAAGAGCAGCTAGGGATCAAGGACTGATGTAACTGGTTGATAATAAGGGAAGCAAATGCAGCCATGTTTGAAGATTACTCTTCAGAATACTTGTGAGCTACCTTCTCCCATCTTATAATACAATTTCCGCTTCTGTCATTAGTTAATACACAAATTATTGCAAATTGCTTGAGACAGCAATACACAGTCTGGATCCCAGATGATCTGAAGCTGATGCCTACGTCAGTCTTCCCAGAAAGGATAGTCCTTGTGATTTTTGCATCTAGGAGAAAAGAACGAATGATTAAAGCATTTTAAGGATATAGTTTTAAGGAAAAGCTTTTTTTCCCTGGTAAAAGCTTTGCTGAACTAAAACTGAACTACATTTACAAACATTTGTGTCTGCTTAGTGTACCCAGGGCAGTGGAAGCAATGCTCTGTAAGCTTTGCCTGTATCAGTGCCCTGGTTCTCAAAGGATAATGTATCTTTTGCTCAGCTGAAATTGCCAAGGTTCCCCGAGATATTAAACTCTCCTTCGGGAACTCCCTAGCCCGCAGTATGCTGTTAGACAAGGGGGTAGCCTGGGAAAACAGAATAAAATGGTGAGTCTGTACCTAACCATTCTGTTATGTAGACACTGCCTTCAGAAGGTTGGCAGGAGTACATAGGCACAGCTCTTCCCTTCAAAAAAAACTTACAACTCTCATTCTTAAAATGGAGTTTATTTACTCTGACTGTCCCTTATGTAAAGGAGCCAAAGAAAACAGGGGGGAAAAAATGCTGCTTATTTATTTTGGAATTTCCAGCTGATTTTGATTTTCAGACAGCAGTTTGGTATGCATCCAGTCCAGGGTATCAAGAACATTCTGCCTGCAGAAATCCCCATGTTCCCAACCTGTACAGGACAGGCAATGCTCTACCAAACCCAAGTGGGAGATTCCAGCAGATGTGACCAGGGCTTGGCTAAGGCTCCCTCTCTCTATTCTCCAGTGGGGCTATCAGCTAGTTTCTGTTCAGAGGATACCAATGGCAATCCTGCTCCAGCCTGGAGGAGGAGCAGCCACTCACTCGTGTAATGCGCAGATACGATAGCGCTTCTTGAAACCAAGCAGGGTCTCCATCTCCTCTTCAGTCAGTTCAAAGTCAAACACCTGCATAAGGGTCCCAAACAGCTGGGTTACTACAGCTGGCAGTGAGGCAGGTTAAGTTTATTTGCAGAAGGGCTGCCCAAACCTGGCTGAAGCACTAGGATGAGTGATGTGGGCAGCCGGTTGTGGAGAACAGAGAATAAATGTGTAAGGTTACGGTGCTGGAGGGGTCTCAGTGCATCATAACTATCACAAGGTGGAAGAGTTCTGCTCTCACTTGATGTGTTCTATGAAGACTTTGCTTCTTAAAGTGGCTTTTTGCATTCATAAGGGGGTCATAACCTATGTGGTATCTGACAAAGGTTTTGCCAGTTGTGTCTGTAACATTTCTGTTAATGACTGTTAGGTACCCTCTTACCTTGAAATTTTCTTCAATGCGCTGTGGAGTGACAGATTTGGGAATTACACTCACATTTCTTTGAATCTGGAGCCTGATCAGCACCTGCAGGAGCACAGGGAATTAGAGATGAGAAGTGCTGCCTGTCTTCTGAAAGCTGAAAACCGAAGGTGCCTGCTTGGTTACATAGAACAGCTCTACTGGTAATTAGAGAGGGCTCACAGAGGAGAAGCACCGTTGTAAACCCTTCCTAATTATTACATGAGCTCATTAAATCCTTATCCATCTCTGAAGCTGAGAGGACAACATGGGAGTGCATTGGGCAAGAGTTCAGGATGGGCAGGGATGCTGTGTGGAGGGGCAGCCAGTGCGCCAGTTAAAGCCCAAAACCACTGGTAATCTTCTGTCCATCACCAGACTAAGGTACAGAGAGTATTTTCTAAAGCATTGAAAAGTGTACAAGACACAGCTGGAGCTCCTTTCGATTATTCCATGATACCTCTGTAAATGGTTACTTTAGCACAAGTGGGACGAATACATGTCAGCAGGGAAAATACTCTGACCAGTATTAACCTGAGCTGGGGTTTTGTTGTGCTTGAGTGCAATTTCCTTAATCTGAGGATCATCAAAAAGGGAAATATGGTCAGGCTTGGACCTGTGAAAATAAAAAGCAGACTTTAGCAGCTGAACAGCCCATTGTCTTCTCCCTCAAGCCCTGTAGCATAAGAATATTATTTAAACTATTAAAAAGCATCATCTTGCACACTTTAATGTAACATCTTGTTCCTTCAGTTCCTGCCTTCATTCTTTTCTTTTATAACAAGTGGGCACATGAGAAGAGGCCTGTGGTTCTAGTAAAAACAGGTCACTGTAACACATTTCAGTCCTGCCTGGGATCAGGCTGGGAATTTCTTTGATCCAGATCTCAAGAATTTCATCTTGTCCTTTACAAGCACAGCTGCTCTGGCAAACGCCCTGTCCCAGGTCAGAGAAAGCCACAAAGATGGGAGTAAAAGCAAAATTTCTGCAACTTACCCATTAAAAAACTTAATCCCTTTGTCTCAGCAGGACTGCAAAGTTGCTATTTTCATAAGCATCTGCTGCTTTGGTTTTTTGTTTGGTTTGTTGTGGTTTGTTTTTTCTTTAGTTCAGAAATTCTTCTACGTTTTTCATAAACTCACTCAAGCTCAGTTAAGAATTCTCTCCACTGCTTTCCTCAACCAATTGATCCTTTTTCTTCTAAATATGCAACTGCAGTAGCAGCACTGGTATGAATTCTGGACTGGATATCACAAGAAGTGTGAAGTTTCTGTGGGTGTGATTTTTAATGAATTAGTAAGCCTTTTTCTAATTACTGTAGTTATACTTGGAGGTTTCATCCACATCCTAAGACAGGTTTTACTGCATTGACTCCAATCTACATCTAAGAAATCCAGCTCCCAAAACATTCTTACCCTGGCCAGTTGGGAGCTCCAAGAGGACAATATGCAGTGACAGAGATCCCTTTGGATTGGCAAAACTTGATCAGCTCTTCCTGAGGAAGATAGGGGTGGCTCTCAATCTCAAAAAAAATTAAAAAAAAAAGAAAAATTTAGGTTTCACTTTGCAGAAAGTACTTCAAGGTTTAGCAGCACTGTGGTGACCTACCAAGCACCACATCAGCTTTGAAAAGGGGGTTCTTTTTGCAGGTGTGGGGTTTTTAAGGGACTTTTAAGAGATGTTCCATTCAGTGTTACACCCCAGACAGGCATGAGTCAGTACTGAGGAGCTGCAGAACAATTCACCTGATTATTCACAGGTTTGTGTCTCAAGCCTGGTTTGCTCAGGAGCTGATCAATCTGTTTTCTGTTGAAGTTGGAGACTCCAATAGCCTTCACCATTCCCACATCCACGAGCTCTTCCATAGCCTGGAAAAACCACAGCATCAGGCTTCCCATTGAATTAAGTTCTTTCATTTCTATATAGAAAAACATGCCCACACAAAAACTTCAGTGGTAAAAATCTTCCTGGCTGGGGTCCTCTTGTGCTGTGAACAGTCCGTGAATGCTGGGGCTCTGGTCAGACTCAGGATCTCATATCACATGTTGTAATACAGATAAATAACAGCATTATTCAAGATTAATAATTACTAGACTTATATTATTATTTTTTCAGTAGAATATGACTATTTCAAAATACTGTCCCCAGGAAGACCTTCATATAGATGAAAGAGATTCTTTTAGGATAATTCCTCAGCTAACCAAATAATTATCCCATAATAAAAAGCACATTATTTGGAACAGAGCGGCTCAACAAGGAGCTGTTATGAGGCAGCTCGACCAGGATGGACACTGATCATCAACGGTGATTAATTTCCCAAGAGAGATGTACCATTTAGCAGTTGGATTATGGGATAAGCAGCGCTGTGTTCCCCCTCCATCACTCACTTTCTTTCACACTAATGAGCAATGAAACAGTCAGACAGCCCTAATTAGATCTGCCACCTCCAGCAGAAAAGAAGCAGGGGAAAATAATCTGCTAGCAGCCTTTAGAGCAGCAGATACCCTTCTTCCAAAGCAGAAATAATTTTCATTTGAAGTTGCTGTCATAAGCAGCAGCCTGAAACATCCCTTTTTTCCTTCAAATGAGCAACAAAAATGCACCCTATTCTTCATCTGACAGAAGGCAAAAAGCATCAGGGAATTCTTCTGACTCTGGTGAGTCTTTTGTCCCTTCTGGCCTGGCTGTGCTGAGCACACGGTGGGAGCGGAGGGGAAAGGAAGCCCGAGCTCTCGGCCAGGCAGGGATTTGAACTCGAGCCCAAGCCTGCTCTCCCACGCAGCCTGTGCCGCACACGCAGCTTCAGCCAAGGACTTGGGCCAAGCTCTGCTGCTTCCTGGAGAGGGAAATTCGGGTGCTCTGGGGACGTGGGCACAGGAGTGTTGGCTTTGTGGGGATCCAGACAGCCCAGGTGCAGCTGGAGATGAGCATGGCTACAACTAAAGCCACCAAAAATGCTCAGAGAGGGGAGTAGGGGCTGAAGTGACAGCATTTGTCAGCTCAGGCTGCTACAGGGTACACACACAGGCAAAGATTTCCTCTTGCCATGCCAACCCAGTTTAGTAAGCAGTGGATATAAAAATACCTAAATTTTGGCACAGTGACACAAAAAGGAGCCCAAGGACACAGAGAAATCAGCTATCTCGAATACTTTATGTGAGAAATTCTCTCAGAACAATTCCCAAAGTGGAAAGCTTAGAGTTTTGGGGCTGTTATTTCAAACTAGCAAGATATTTTTGGCCCGTCAATGAACATACCTCCCACGTATCCAGAAAATCTGTATTGCTGGGAATGATCATGCCATTTCCATCTGCAGGAAATAGCTCCTCTCCTGCCTATCAGCACAAAAGAAAAGCAAAGTTAAGGTCAGCTGAATTATAAGTACTTAAAGAAATCACTTAGAAATTTGGGCAAGCAAGTGGGGCTGGAGACACTGAGCTGTATATTCTGACATTTTTGTGGTGGGGTGAGGTGTGGCCAAAATAAGTAACCTGTGCCAACAGAGTAATCTTCAAGAAAATCTGCCTCTTGAGACTGTCCTGCAGGCAGAGGAAGGGCAGGCACTTTTGTGTGCCTCAGTCAGGTTGGGAAAAGGCCAGGGAGGTGACACGATGGGAATGGGGATTTATTTAACCTGGGGGTAGAGAGAGAAGAGAAAAATAGGAACTAAGTAATTCACAACCGTTTGATTCTGGAGGAGGAAATGACAGCTGAATCCCACACTGTAAGAGGAATATGATCTGGATGGTAATTTGTTCCATGACTTGGAAATGCTGTGCAGGGTAAAATAAGGTGATTTCTGTACTACAAGACCTAGTTTGGGCAGCCATGAATTTACCTTTGCTCCTGGGCTCTCCCTGCAGGGGTTTATCAGTGAGGTTTGACAGTGAGGTTTAATGAGGTTTAACAGTGAGGTTTAATGAGCTTTAACAGTGAGTTTAATGACCTTTAACAGCACTCCTGGCTGCAGAGGACTAAAGGCATGTCCGCTCCCAAAGGCAGAAGGGGCAGAGCTCTGACAGATGGCTCCCAGGGGTTAAAGTCACAATACCTTGAATCCCATGGGACAGTGCATCAGGTAGAGATCCAAAGAATCCAGCTGGAGGGCAGCGAGTGTTCTCTGGCACGCCTCCTTCACCAGGGACCTCTCATGGAAGGTGGACCAGAGCTGTGGGGGAACAGAGCACCTGGGAGCTGCTCTCCTGCCCTCCCATGGCAGAGCATCCCTGCCAGCGGCCGTGCCAGCTCAGGATGTGGCACATCTTCTCATCTGGAGGAAGTGCCACTTGTGTGCACCTCACTTTTACTTGCGGTACTGTCAGCTAAGTCAAATGAGAATGGGACACTCTAAAATTCTAACAATTATTGCTACAATTGAAACAAAGAAAATAAGTGAAGCTGGTGAAAATCGACCCGCCAGCTTCCAGCAGATAGAAGTTACTTTATTTTTCCTACCATTGTTGTTGGGGGAAAAAACAAAACAAAGCATAACACAGAGGAGTTGACAGGCTGAGGCCGGGGCGCAGCGGGAGCCCCCAGGAATACAATGGCCCTGCTTCCTATCCCAGAGGCCACCGAGAGCACGGCCTCAGTTCCTGTCTCCATGGCTGACAATGGACATGGACTACAAAAAAACCCCTCTCAAACCAAGCCTTTTGTTTTTCAAGGCTTGACAGTCCTCCCCCCACTATCCACAAACTGCTCTGCCCTGACAGAGAGGAGTTAATTCCCAGACCAGCTTCATCCCGTGGCACAACGGATGTCAGGACCTTGTCTGTCTCCCAAGAGCTGCCTGGTGTGAGATTTTCCGAGGGCACACACACCTTGCTGACAATGAAGAGCTCTTCTCTCCTCACCGTGCCCTCCTCGATTTTTTGCCGCAGCGCATCCCCGACATCGCGCTCGTTCTGGTACATGTAGGCGCAGTCAAAGTGGCGGTACCCAACATCGATGGCAAACCTCACTGCGTCTCCTGCTGCTCCCTGGAGAGACTGAAACCAGAAGAGAAGCCAGTGATTTGCTAAATAGCAGATTAAGAAGTTTGCTGTTCTCCAAATCTGGCATCTTTAAGCCCCCGAATAATGAGGTATTTCAGTTTGGATCTGGCTTTCATGAGTTTGCTGAAATCAAGTGGCCAAGGGAGTCACTGCTGGGTTGCCTGAGCTGATCTGCCCTTTTCTAAGGATTGGAAGTTCACCTTGGGACACGAGGCTATGTTGAAATAAGTTCTCATTTCCCCAGAAATTAAAAGCAACTTTCGTGTGACATACTGGTGACATGAGGAAACCAATCAGCTCTGGAATGCGTGCTGGCCCTGCTCACAAATAATCCAGGCTTGTTGACATAGGAAGGGAGACGAGGGGACTCAAAACACTACAGACAGTGCCACCTCCTGGGTAAAATACACACTTGGTACTTAACAGCAAAATAAATCACTTCAGATTCCTGGCTTGGAGATACTGAAGTGTTGTTTGATGACTGAATGCAGAAAATGGCACTCCAAACAAAAACATGATTCAAAACCATGACCACCTCCTACACGTTTTTGGTTTAATTATATCACTTCTCCAGGTTTTTCCAGTGAAAAAGTGTTTAGTTGCTTCACCTAAATGAACAACAACAGCAACAACATAGAAAACGCAGCAATTTTTCCCCCACAAGATTACACACAACTAAACAGCCAGTTGAAAGTTTTACAAGTTTTGTTTTTTGCAGCCCCTTTCCCCATCCTAACCCTTCCTAGATGTGAGCCCCCCGAAGCAGCACAGGGAAGCATTCCCAGGGAAGCATTCCCAGGGAAGCTTTCCCAGGGAAGCATGCCCAGGGAAGCAGGCTAACAGTGGCCAGATGCTGGCACTTTGGAGCACCGTATCTGTGGGTGCTGCTGCAGTTGGGAACGCAGCCTGGGAATGCAGGAGTGATCCGGATGGCTTTTGAGATGAGGAGTCAGTGGAGAGCAAAGCAAACATACCCTGAGATTACATAAAACTCTGTACCGTGAGATGTTTTTCAGAATAAATAATGCCTTGTTTCATTTTACAAGGTGCTCACTGAGCAGGGCTTCGAGTCAGAGCCACTGGGTAAGGGGGAGGCCCCGATTCTGCACCGAAACGCTGTGGGAACCTCGAAATCAAATAGCTTTAATGAAATAATCACCACAGGCTTGGGCCATGTTTTCATTACATAACAGAAGATATTTTTTGTGGTGGCAGCAATCGTGTGCCCAAAATTTTCCTTCTGCTTAGTCCAAAGCAGTTTCCATCAATAATGTAACACCTTCCTTCAGAGAGCTCGCCCATCGCAGCGTTGGGGCCCTAAGAGGCCCCCGCAAGGCACACTTGGGTTTTTCAAGCCTACTTCAGTTACTTCAGCATTCTTAGCACCCTTTGTCATCAGAAAAATAAAGACTGAAAGGGTTAAACAAACTCCCCCCTGTTTGTGCAAGTCAAGTTCTAATCAGCATCCACTGAGCCAAAAATATGGCAAGAATTTAAGAGATTTTTATGGTGGCTGGAAAAGTGCTTCATGGAGTTGGGAAGTTGTGATTTGACATATTTTGTTTCCAGTCTCAGATCCAGGGGAAAATCTACTTTTTTTTTAAAAAATCTTTCTTAAGAAGATCAGCTTCTTAAAATTTTCTGCTCATTTCCAGACTCCTTTTACATTTATAATTCAACATATTCTTAAACCTACTCTCTTACCCAAAGTCCACGAGGTAACATCTGCAGGTAAAGAGCCACCCAAACTATATTCCTGCAAGGTGCTGCATACTCATCTGCTGCCATAAAAATAAGTTATCCTCAGTCTCTAAGGAATTATTGTAAATCCCCATTTCCAAATCCACTTATTTCCCCTTAAGTTCCTATATCTACATACACTCATCAAAGGTGACACCTACACGACATGGATATTAACACAGAGTGCCAAAAGCAAAAAGAACCAACAAAACCGAAGCACAAAGAAAAACAAGCTGGGCAGAAGTTTTTACTTTTGTAGTATGTAATTTTTTCCCATAGCTAAGAAGAATCTTGTACCTACTGACTCCCTCCACTCACTCCAAAGATTTCCTGAAGGCCAGGAATGAATACCTGCATTACCTGATACATTTCAAAGGCAAGAAACATCGCACACAGGATTTGCCGCATTCCCCTGATGCGAGAGGAGATGGCTGATAAAACCTACGGCAATTCTCCGCAATTCCCGGGTGTCACCTGCCTGAGCAGAGGTCCCCAGCTCCAGCAGGTACCTGCCAGGTCCCCAGCCCCAGGATGGGCATCCTCGCACCAGTGGGCAGCTCCAGGTGAAGGGCCATGCTCAGCCTCCTCCCGCACCACGGGCAAGGAGAAGCTGGGGCTCTTCAAAACCTTTTAAATCAGCTTTGCCCCTCCCTCCCGCCTGCTGACTGCCTGCAGACAAGGAGAATATGGACAGAAGTGCTGCAGTAAGAGGAGGCGGGGATTTTGGTTTATCTCACCCTTCAAAGAGCTTAAAAACCGAGTGCAGGCTCCTCACGTGAATTTATTGAGAGAGCTCATCATGGCAATTTTGGCATTATTGCATTGGCTGAGGTTGCAGGTGTTTGAACACCTCGTGGTCTCTGCTCTTCTGCAAGAAAACTGGTATTTGGGGAGTTGGCACGTGCCCCAAGAACCATTTCTCATCTCACCTGTCCTGAGCACACCAACAGAAGATGCCACAAAGCTGCTTTTCTCGGGAGGAAGCATAAACCTGTCCACAGGAGGAATCACTGTTAAAGAAATTCCCAATATGGCTTCATCCCCATAGTACCTGCCATCCATTTGCATATATACATTTACATATATATATGTATATATATATATATGTATATACATATATATATGTGTATATATATATGTATATAAAGGCTCCCCATAGCTTTTGCTCTCAGCCACTGTCACTCAATTCGGAAGAACCCTTTGAATTTTATTTCTGAGGTCAAAAAGATCAAGCCTGTTGCTCTGAATTCTGCAGTAAATGCAGGGTTTAACCAGTTGTGGTGCCCAGGGCTGCTCTGTGGAGATTTCATTCCCCTGTGTGATTTTTCTCTTTACCTGTGAGAAAAAGGGATTGTATAGAGGAGAGATCTATGATGACCATGAGTCTCTGAATTATCCACTTGTTGTCCTGTTCAGAGTTATGTACAGGTTTTCCTTGGCTCTTGGAGCTAAACATTAGCAGTGGCTCTACCCTGAATATTTGCTCTGAGCATACACCTCTGTGCCTGTGGCCTCCTGCCTGATTTACAGTGTTTAGGAAGAACAGGCCAAGAATAAACCACAAGACTCATTTTCTAGGGAATTTATCCCGTAATATTTCATTTAAAAAAACACTGATTACTTTTCATTGAAATTATTTTTTTTTCTCTGACTGAAAAGCTTCTTAATACATTCTGGAATTGTTTCCTCGATGGGTGACATCTCTGAAAGGTTATGACACATTTAAGGCATTTTTTCATAAGCGTAAGTTTTTTAATTTCAAGTTATATCTAATTAGAAACATCTTGTCAGTTTCTTCACTCATTATCTTCTCAGTTTCTGAAAGTGCATCATTTTTGTCTCATTCACACAGGCAAAGTGTTGGAAAAGCAAACAGAAACTTGGTTTTCTTACTTAGCCATTGCAACATGCTTTAGAAAGAGTGCAATGCATTCCTGAAGGTGAAGAGGCAGAGAATTCCTCATCCTGGTGACAAACAATACACCAGGATTTTTTAAATGCAGATTGAGTAATACAAATACAAGAGTTGAGCAGAAAATGGACCTTGCTACTACAGCAAAATAATTACCCACTACACTGTGAAAGTAATTTCACAGCTATGCTCCAAGCTTTCTCAATTCCCCTTCCACATATCAACAGAAAATGGACATGATTTGTGAACTTCATCATCATTACCAAAATAAAATTAGTTCTACATAAACGATATTATATCTACATTAGTAATTTCATCATTGCTCTGTCCCATGAAAACAGCACCTTTGTAAAGATACAATCATAGAATACATTAGGTTGAGGGTACTTCCAGATCTCAAACTGCTGGAATCCTCAATCCCTTCACAGACTGGCACACCAAGACTTATGCCATGAGTGCTTTAAAAGCCACTCAATGAACGTTTTTAATTTTCCTCACCATAGAGCCTTGTGATGAGCCTTTGGAACATTCTTGTTCCCACTGTCACATAGCACCAACCTTTCTTTCCAGCTCTCTTTGCCTTTTCCCTCCAGCTGTGTGGTCGTGCCTTGGCTGAACCAACAGCTCTGAGTGACAGGACTTAACAGGAGATTTAAAGATTACTCACTTTCTTCGCAAAATTATTCTCTCCAGAACATTTTTTTGCTTGAGGGACATTTGTGCTTTATGGGCAGAGAAGGAAAGGAGAGAGGCGAGACAATTCCAGCTGGAAACCAGGTTAAGAAAACCTAAGGAAAACCCCAAAAGTTCAAGCACATCAAGGCCTCTCGTTTCCCTTATCGCAGTGTATGGCCTGTATTGTGCAAAATCACTACTTAGTTTCATAATCTCTGCTGCTTTGAATATTTTCTGCTCTACAGGAACAAAGATGCATGTAAACTCCTGATAAACCTGTTGAAACAATGATCACCATCAGAAATACATACAAACTCATCTTGTACATCACAACTGCTCCAATATCTCCTGATCTAAAACACCTCTTTACAGATTCAGCCCCTGCAGTGATTTATTTTCAGGGAGGTTTTAAGGAGTAAGTGTGACTGACAGGTGTCATAAGGGTTCTGATCCTTCCTCCTGTTGTTTCTGGGGTGACTTTTGGGGTCTTCTGCCCAGCTTGTCAGCATCCAAAAGGTGCTAAAAGGACAAAGTAAGTCTGAAGCTCTTACTGCTCGTACTGGCTCCACGTGGCTCTCACAGCTGGCTCTCTGCTCATGCCACACACTGCCCAGAATGTCACACAGGCTTTCAGGACAAACACTTCCCCTGCACTGGAATCCAGGCACCAGCGTTAAGGAAAATGGTAAGTCAGCAGAGACAATGACTAACTTCACCATCTTTTAGAAAGGAAATGAACACGTAGAATCACATAAATATAAAAAATACATGAAAGAACAAGTTTCTAGTTGCAGCAGTTCTTAGATCCTTTCTCTAGCTGAGTGTCTGCTGCACTTTTTTCATAAATAGATGTGAAGACCGAGGTTGCTGAGTGCAGAATGTCTTTCTGAAACATTTGTAGGTGTCCACACTGCACAGAGGTGCTGAGCTCCACGGACAATGCACAGCTTTCTGAGACATTCTGATACACCTGGGTGGGGCTACTGAGGAGGCTTTTTCATGTAAATCAAGAGATAGGCAGTTTCTCTCCTGTGAAGACAAAGAGAAAGCAAAACACAAGGTATGTTTGAAGATCTAGGTCATAAGTAATGTCCCAGCTTTGCTCCTGCTCTGCTTTCTGAGGTTTAGGTCAACTAAGCTGGCCCTCTCCAGTGTTCCCAAGATTCCCTGGCAGTGCTGTAGTTTATAGGAGGGATTATTTCCCTCCTACAAGCTCGTTTTCTTATGATGCATCCGAACAAAAAGCATGGAGAAATGCTGATGGCACACGTAGCTTCAGTCAATCCTGAGTGCCAGGAGCACTCCTGCAGCCCCCTTTGGGAGGACTCGGTAGCCCTGCAGCTCCCAGGACAGACACATGCAGTCCCAGCAGAGTGACTGGGACACAGGGATGCCCCTTCTCTTCTCCTGTGCCCCACTACATCCCAGGCAATATGCAATCCAAACCATTTGTCTTCCCTCTCTTGGCTGCCTTCATTACAAAGTCCAGAGCAGCATTGGATAAAAATAGGGATAAATGTGCGTACCAGTTACGGCTGGAATGTCCATAGGTGCATTTAACATCATCCCATGATACCTACAGAGGAAAAACACAGAAGACACTGATAAAAACTCTTTAGAGATGGGCACATTTTTATACCATCCCAGCAGTTCTCATAAGAGTGGCATAAGTGGCTCTTCCAGGAACTAAACACCTTTCAGTAGATTGATTTATTGCTTTTACTCTTTGAGGAAAAACAGTTCCTCTTCTGAACATATACATTGAACAGATGTGGAGTACATAGAGTAGGGTACTCGGCAAATGGCTGCTTTTGCAAATCACAGAGCAGAACCTGAGGCCTTGTTTGGTACAGCAGTGAGTGTCACTTTGCCCTCAGCCCAGAGCATCCTGGAGCAGAGTGCACAAAGCCCTGCAGCCTCAGTTTCCTTTCCTGGTTCTCTTCACTTAGCAGTCACTCAGACTGAACAAGAGCTGGAGGAGTGGTCCAGGAAGGTACAAAACACACGTGGCTTGATCTGCTCACCTGGCAAACCTCAGAATCATTGAAGCAATACCATTTACACTCTGTGAGGCTTCGAATATAGGCACAGTAATGTCCAAAGCTGATTGATCCTGAATGAGCAACAACAGCAAAAAGCTCATACCGCCAGGCAGCCTGCAAAGAGACACAAAGAGTCATTTGCAATTCCCATCTGCCATGGACTGCAGAGAAGCAGCAGCCAGGGCAGCAAGGATGTGCATTTTGTAAGGAAAAAGGGAAAAGATCGTATTGGCCTTGAATATCCTGCCTTTTTTTTCTTACTCTCAGAGTTTTGCCTGTCAGCTATGGGCTGGCAGCCTCCCTGGAGACCACAGGATTGTGAAAAAGGCAGCAGGACAGCAAAGAGGTTCACCACAGCCAACACTGCTCCGGTGACTTTGGTTGTTGCCACACTTCCCCTTGTTATTTCCCAGTGAAAAACAAATCCACGCTGTTTCTACTGGAAGCAGATGCTTCTCTAGCTGCTTAGCAAAGCTGTTGTTTCCTTGCTAATCCCAACTCTGTGGCAAACAATACTGCACGGGAAATACCAGGAATGGAGTTCCCCTGTCTTGGACAGGTGAGATCTGCAAAGCCTGGCTTTTGTCCTTAAGGCAGGAAGCTCCAGTTATGGTGCCTTTGGTGATTTAATCTGAGCACAGAGTGTTGAATAATGACTGAAAGAGTTAAAACAATGGGATGTGAGACAATACCAGGCACAGGTAAAGTCTGAGACGTAGATTTTTGAGACAGGCACTTTGAACTGAGGCAAGTACTGGTGTGATCTCTAAAATTTTAATGAGATTTGAGCAGAGAGGAGAAGAAAACCTGCCCTTTTTGAACGGGGCCTTAGGAGTGTCTCACCTTTTCACTGTCATCTGCTTGGCACTGACTTTCTGTCAAGACTTCACTGAAATCAAGGTCTTGTGGGAATGACAGGTAATGACTAAGCTTGTACGTGCGAGATGATGCTTCAAAGCAGAAGCGCTTCAGGTGCAAGGTCAAAGTCTGTGGCAGATGGACGAGCTTCATGCTCTGTAAAGCAATAAATAATGCAATTGAAAACTAGGTAACAAAGCCTGGGGAGCTGGGGTGGAAATGCCATTGCCACCCAGCCCATGTGGAACGGAGAACAGTCAGTGCTCCAGGGAACATTTGCCCATTCCACCGGACAGCAGATGCCAAACCATTGCAGCCCATCTGCACACAAGGCACATCCACATAACAGAGCTGTGAAAACCAAGTTTCTCAGCTTTATCGTGATCAGCACCCAGCCTTGTGTGTCCCAAGGGCTGCTTCATTTCTAGTGTGCTTTCCTAGCCCTAGGTAGGTGAGGAGAGGTGAGGCAACTTCCTTGTGCCCTGTGAGCACGGGAGCTCCTGGTACAGAAATGCTGCATCCCTCATAGACTTACATTAAACCCATGAAAGTGCTGTTTTGTGGCAAGAACTACATCTACAGCAGGGAACTGCCTCACAGGAGGAAAGACGTGTGTGGTTTGTACCTTACTGACTAATCTGAGTTTTTGTGGGTCTGCTCTTACACTGATATTGTTGAGTGCTCTCCCCACCCTCCCCAGTCCTAAAAGTAGTGCTGGGTATGAGACGTGGGGAAATAATTCTGCAATTACCTGCAGAAAAGGCATTTTCCTCCCACACTGTTGACAGAAACACATGTTTTGACCAGTCAGCTCTTCTGGATGGAAAAAGTATTGCAGACAGTCCTTCTAAGAAGACAGAGGAGATTTCTGTCAACTGAATTCCTTCAAGCTGGATTTTTATTTCTACATTACTGCACAGGGTCCAAACAAACAGTAAAGCTACAGAAGGTGTGTTTTATTCAAAGGATAAAAGACTGCCTAGCAGACTGAAAAAAAGGTGCCTCATTTCTCCTAGCTGGGAGATGAGTCTTTGAGTCTGTTACAGAGTATTTAATCAACACTCTTTTTAGAAAGGCGATTCACAGACTTTATTTTCCAGCCCCCAAAACAAACAAATTCTTTGTGAACTTTAAAATTCCTCCAAATGAAGAAGAAATGTGAATGAGCAAAGACCACCTCAAAGTCCCAGACATTCTACAGAGACTCTTGCAAGGATTCTAGATAAGACCCAGGAGACACCAGTACTGCAAGAGAGGGCTCCCACAGTGAACAGATGGGAATCATCACCTAAGGAAACGTACCAGAGTCTTCAGCCTGTGAGAACTGGCATCCAACACTGGGAGTGGAAGGGTTAACATGGTGCTGTTCCTCTTTATTTCAAAAGAGCATTTCTGACAGGCAAGATGCTCCTGTATGCTGATAGTGTACAAATCACTCAGCTTTTCAACCTGGAGGGGTGGAAAAAAAGGCCAAAACAAGGTTTATGAAACAAAAATTCTCTGTCCCATTTCGAAGAAGTAAGGGAAGAGGGGATAGTTTTAAAAATTTAACCTAGGACAATTGCCAGTGAATGGGATCCTTCAAGGAGCAGAGGAAACCACACATGAGAAGGGCCAAAGGTTTGTTTCAGTGACCATCCTTACCAGCTCTGGCTTTTTCATCTGTTCCTTTAACAAGTTCCAGAGAGTAAGAAAGAGCTGAGCAGCATCGTGCTGCACAAACACTGCACAAACAGAAAACACAACCTCAGTCAGGATCACGAACAACCCCAAGCACAGATTTCCCACAAATGGCAACGGGAGATTTATTGTCCCCCATTAGATCTCGCCTCTTGGCATCCCATTGCCACTGGTCACCTGTGCATTTAACAACCTCTCTCCTTTGCAGCTTTGACCAGCTGGGAGATTCAGCCAGCAAATTCTTCTCTCTGCCCTTATAAGAAGGAGCAGGAGGGATATAGTTTCTGTCCTCAGGAATCTGTGTGAACTCATTCTCTTTTCCACACGATCCCTTTCTTCTAATAAGTAACAGCAACTATTTCGTTATGATGATGCCAGTACAGCAAGACAAATCAAACAATGAACTGTCCCCTCTGCTTTGCACAGCCCTTTCCCCCTGGCCAGTATCCACAGCTGAATCTTCTAGCGGTCTGACTGTCTTCCCACCCTTTGGACATCAGCAAATATATCCAGCAGGGGTTGCTTTGTTCCCCTCTTCACAAATAAGACACAGCACTGCGCTCCCAACCAGGAGGCAGCTACAAAGAGCACTGTGTCATTGTGTACCTAACTCCTGACATTTCTGAATTCCTGAAGGAGATGTTGGGGTCTGCACCGCTTGTTGGTGCTGGATAACGAACACCCAGTCTGCAGACAGAGGGGGGCACGAGGCAGCGCTGCTTACACTGCACTCTGTGAAGTGACAGGCAGCAAGCCAGCTCCGTGGGACAAACAGCTTTGCGCTTGCCACACTGCATCTTCTCCAAGAGCAGGAGCATTTGGTACGGGACATTCTTCCTCCTCTGTGCAGGAGATGATGGCACTGTGATCCTGAAAGGGGAAGAAGCAACACCAGTGGTAATCAAGCAGTACAATGGAGGAATACCAGACATCCCTCCTGAAGGAGCACAGGACAGCAGCACAGACAGCAACTTGAGAAGAACCAGAATGGGTACAGTTCCAGAAAAAGAGGAAAAAAGGGGAAGCAGTCACCTGCACCAGCTCAGCCCACAGGGCAGGCTGACAGTTCTAAAGTAAAATGCCACAATTTTAAGTTAGCCTGTTCCTAAATAAGGGACAAGCCAAGCAGGGCCTCGAGTGCTTTCTGGCTTCTAGAAACAACATTGGTTACAGCCAATTTCTGTTCTCACCTCCCACCCACTCATGTCCTCATTCTCAACATGCCCTCAACATTTCATGGGCATGTATATCATAATGCTTGTATTTCAATTATATGCCAACAAAAACTCTTAATTCTCCCTAAATTTATTGTAGCCCACAGGTTTTTCTAAGCCTTTCTTCAAATAAGCATGGTAAGCTACAGTCTACATTATTCAGCTTTGCCCATTTATGACACTTATTATATCCTCTTATGGAAATGAGAGATACAAGCCATAAAGGCTCCGTTCAGGACATTAATCAGAGATGACTGCTGAGTCAGAACACTGCAACCTCTCCCTTTGCAGGCTCTAGTCTGTCAATGACAGACACAACAAGGCAGAGACCTTGCTGAGGGACCAAACGCATCCCGACGGCATCTCGGTGAGCCAAGCCTCCAAATGTACATCCCATATTAAAAAGGAGTGGAGCCAACAGAGCACCAGTGGGAATGGCTCAGGTGGTTCAAACGGGTGGTACCTTCGAAGTATCCCTGTGAAATGCATATTCATGAGGAACACCTGGAGCAGGGAGTTCAGACAGCAGCTCTGGCCAAGGTTGTACAGTCCAATAGCTTCTGTAGGCATGAAAAAACAGGAAGTGAGGCCTGGCGATAGGTACAAGAAAAGAAAGTGAAAATTATTTGAAAGCGGCAAACTCTTCTTGCACGTATTCAGTCATTTACTGTACAGGCCCAGCCTCTTGGTCAGATCCGAAAAAAGTGTTCAATCTATTCTTCTGTTGCTCAAGCAGATAACGTTTGGTTTTGTCCGGCAAGTGACAGGAAAAATCTAAGCCTGGATTGTGGTTTGCTTTTCTGTTGTTCATGGGATTTGTGGAAGCAGGTAGGGAGGTCAGGCAAACAGGCTTCAAGATGGCAAAGAAGAGGGATTTATTTACAAGAACTTCTTTTTATACACACTAATAAACAAGTATCCATTGGTCAAAGACAATCCACCCCCTAAGACCTATCGGTCAAGACTTGTACAACATCTAACACAAAACACAGAGATTAAGAAAGTACAAGAAGTACAGTTTATCTATATTCTCCATGAGAGAGAAAGGAAAATTCTAAAACAGTGCAACTACACTGGATAATGATGCTCAGATTTCTCCCAGTTCCTCTATTTTCAGTCCTCTCATAACACACATAAAATATATATATTTTAATATAAAATAACTCTAAACATAAAATAAAACAACAGGAGGCAAAGGCTGCCTGTATGAGGAGAATAACTAGGGCCTAGTCCATGGTTTAGCAAATGTAGCTCTGTTTGGAAAGAGGCAGAGCCAGCAACTAGACCTTCTGGCTGCAATG
Organism: Pardalotus punctatus; assembly: GCA_013400915.1. Classification (NCBI taxonomy): domain Eukaryota; kingdom Metazoa; phylum Chordata; class Aves; order Passeriformes; family Pardalotidae; genus Pardalotus; species Pardalotus punctatus. The sequence continues at coordinate 42,523 of VZTX01009582.1, forward strand.
GCCAATTTGAGGACCTAAATAGGGAAAAAGCCCTGAGATCTTCATGTAATCCATTCTCCAAAAACTGAAAATGATCACTTGGCAAGGCAAAATGAGAATCATCTGTATATTCCTCAGTGAAGAGGTAAGGAATAGGAGAAAATGAAGCCTATGGACAGAGGATGGAACAGCAGGCATTAGAAATAGAAAATATGAGAGCAGAAAATAGGCAAAACATTATTACCATTTTTTAAATCTGCCACACCAAAGACTGATGTCAGCCCCTGGTTTTTGGCCTTCATCTCTTCGGCTTCCTCTTTATTATTTTGTACTTTATTTTCTGCCTCCATGGTCTCCCTTAGTGCCAGCTCTGGTTTCTTGCTTCCTTCTTGACGTCCAATTCTTTGTCCCATGAACAATATTGTTCAAAGACAGAAGAACTGCAGAGACACAGAAAGATCGGAAAGAGTGGCAGCATGCAGAAACACAGGACTTGTCTATGACATTTTTCATTATGAAAAACCTGAAAACATAAAATCATGTAATGAACCTTCATTTCCACAGAAACAGCTCCATCTAGCCAGGAACTCCACGTATCCCTGTTTGACAGGATTTCATCAACAAGATTATTAAAATTGCCCAAAAGGCAGATGTTGCAAAACTGCTCTGTTTAGAAGAAGCAATGTTTTATCACACAAAGTAGCCCAAGTATTCAAAAAGTCAAGTTTCACCTTATTTTTTGACCAGACAAGCACGTTTGGTTTCTGTCCTGAGCTCCCTGTGCTGGTTTTAAGTGCCTGAGTCACCACATTATTGTAGCACTTTGGACTGTAATTTTGAAAGGCACTGAAGCACCAACATATCAGTTTCTTTTTCTGTTCCTTCAAGTGATCACAGGGAAAGTAACTATTTCTGCAAGAGAACCATTATAATACCTTGATTTTTAAGGGAGTATTCAACAGATCATTACTCTGACAGTCTCCTGCGACTCAGCTATTAAAGCAAAATAAAAATACACTAACAAAACAATGTAATAAAAGTTCAAATGCAACTACACAAAAATGAAACTTTTGGAAAGCCTACTGCCAACGTGGAGACAGAATCAGAAAAAAAGAGGATATTCATGGGGGGAGTGGGTGGGTGGACGCCCCAAAAAAAGCTCAGAAATTATTATTCTACAAATATTAAACAGCACATAAAATCAACCTAAGGCCAAGCACTGAAAGAATGAAGTAAATCTACTAAGAATGGGAAATAAGCAAAATCCTGGTTCTGACTTTCATAAAAAAAGAAAATCTTTGCTTTAAAAGCATGTATTTGGATTAACTGTACCTAATAGTGTCAAATATTGAAGTTACTGAAGATTCAGCAGAGGAACTGGAAATTAGTCTTTTTCCCAATTATTACCTTTAAGCTTAAGTATATTTATTCCCAACTGTACTTTTGATTCTTTACTTTTGAAGATTACTTTTGATCTCTAAGTGTCACACACTAAGATTCACTAAATATTGTTGAATTTGCCGAGAAGCTTTATTTGGGGGAAAAAAAAAAAAAAAGAACTCCAACATTCAAAGATAGATTCAAGAATATTACTTTTTATACCTGAAGCCAGTGATTAGAACAGCTACGCAGGAAAAGAGAATTTCATCTGAACTCTTCCTTGCCCAAAGAGCCTGAACTCAGGCAGTGGGGATGTAGGAAGAGGCAGAAAGGAGAGGATCAGCAGCACAGAGACAGCTGAACAACAGTTAAGGATGTACCAGGGATAAAGCGAAGCTGCCAGTCACAGCTTTGGTCAGGAACGACAGGATGAAGGGTGGGATTGAAGAGCAGAAACGGGGCTAAATGGCTTTGGGTGACTTGAGGAAAAGGTAGAAAGATCTTAGGGATCGTAGGGCAGGAAGGTGCAGGGGAATACAGGAGGATTTGTGTCTCTGGTTCTATGAAATTCTCTTCCAGTCACCGCTACCAGGAACCCTGTTGCGGGAATAGGGACACAAACAGAACTTCCCAACCCTTGGAGCCGCCTTGTCTGGGCTATCAGAAACACAGCCTTCCTAAGATTTGCGTTTGACCTTCTTTTCCCTGCAAGTACGCAAAAAACCTGGTGAGTGAGCCAAGGAACTGAGGAGCAGGTTCTTCTCCTGCCCCCCATTTCTCCCCTCTCCCCGGAGGAGCAGCGTCGTTTCTCGGTTTCCCTTGTCGGTCGGGGCAGAGTTCTGTACCTCGGAACACACGGCTGGGCCGAGCCGAGCGCCTGCGGCAGCACGGGGCAGAGAACGGGGGGCAGAG
>VZTX01009583.1:0-25192 GCA_013400915.1 Pardalotus punctatus
GCGGCGGCGAGGCCGAGGACTGCCCGGAGAGCTCGGAGCTGGAGGACGACACCGAGGGGCTGTCGACGCGCCTCAGTGGCACCCTGAGCTTCACCAGCCACGAAGACGAGCAGGAGGAGGAGGAGGGGGACGGAGCTAGCGAGGAGCTAGAGGAGCCGCCGCAGGCGCCGGGGGCGGCAGCAGGCACGGAGGACGGAGGCAGGTGTTGGGGCGGTGAGCTGGGGGGACTGGGGTGACTCCAGGGACACTCGTGCGATGGTGGCGCCCGGCAGCCCGACAGATGACAGAGCCCTGTCCCCACGGAGGGCACTGACACCCCTCTCCCGGCACAGACTGGGTCTCTGCGGCGGAGCGTCCCGGCGGCAGCCTGCTGACCCGGCAGCTGCAGGAGCTGTGGCGGAGGTCGCGGGGCAGCCTGGCACCGCAGCGGCTGCTCTTCGAGGTCACCAGCGCCAGCGTGGTCAGCGAGCGCTCTTCCAAGTACGTGGTGAGTGAGCCCGGCATGGCTGGGCGGGCACAGGGTGGGTACGAGTCCTGCTCTCCCTGGGACAGGGATTCCACGGGGCTGCCGCTTACTTTTTTCTCTTTCCCCGTGCTGCGTGGATGGTGCTGGCGGCTCAGATGAGCCTCAGGTAACTATTGCTGATGGGTGCTGTGTCTGTGGCAGCCCAGTCCACTGCCTTCTGTCTGAGCAAACCCCCCCAGCCCCTTTGTGGCCGCACACTCGGTTGTGCCAGTGCCGGGAGCTGTGTGCCCATGGCACTGCCTGACACCTGCCTTCCCCGCAGCTCTACACCATCTACCTGATCCGCTCTGGCCAGTTTGACAAGGCCCCTGCTACCATCGCCCGGCGCTACTCGGACTTCGAGCAGCTGAACCGCCGCCTGCGCTGCCGCTTCAGCTGCGACATGGCCAGCATTGCCTTCCCCAGGAAGAGACTGCGCCGGAACTTCACCGCTGAGACCATTGCCAAGCGGAGCCGAGCCTTCGAGCAGTTCCTGTCCCATCTGCACTCCATCGATGAGATCCGCCGCTCTCCTGAGTTCCTTGAGTTTTTCTTCCTGCCAGACCTGCAGGCTGCACAGCGCCTGACCTGCACTGGCATGTACCGCGAGGCCCTGGCCACCTGGGCCAATGCCTACCGGCTGCAGGACCGGCTGGGGGTCTGCAGCTCTGGCCGCTTCCTGCTGACTCTGGCTGGGTTGGCTGTCTGCCACCAGGAGCTGGACCAACTCAGTGAGGCCCACGGCTGCTGTGAGCAGGCACTGCAGCTGCTGGAGGCCCAGGGCAGCCACCCACTGCTGGGCCCCTTTCTGCAGGCCCACGTCCACCTGGCCTGGAAGGTGGGCAAGGACAAGCGGCACTCGGAGGCCCGGCTGCAGGACCTACGGGAAGCTGGGCTGCCCCTGCAGCAGCAGCCTTCCCTGAAGGAATGCCTGATCAAGGAGCCTCTGGAATGAGCAGCGTGCACCCACATGGGCGGGAGGGCAGGGGCTGTGGGGGCTCATGCCCATGGCGGCTGGGAACAGTGAGGGTGATGCCATGGATAGGGATGGGGCAGGGGAGCAGCACTGCAGTCCCACAGGCAGCACAGCCCATGCCTGGAGCTGCCTCCTGAATGCACTTTCTCTGTGGTTAGTCTGTCCTGCGGGGTTGGGAATTCACAGGGGTCCACCACCCACACTGGTGCTGCCAGAAGCCGCTCCCCCTCTGCGGGGGATCCTGGACTGGCTGGGACTTTAGCTGGGACGTACTGGCACCTTGCAAGGGAATGGGAAGGCTTCTGGCAGGGTCCAGGGCTCTTGCCAGGAATTTCCCATGAAACTTACATAATAGAAAGGACTTTATTAAATAAAGTCTTGGCAGGAAGAAGAGCAAGGCGCCTGCTGTGTCTGTTCAGCCCCACTACCCCAGGGCACCATCAGTGGGAGGCCTCAAGCTTCCACATGGAGGTGGGAGCTGCCTCATCCCCTTCTCCCAGCTCCCAATTGGGCCCAAACCCAGGCCTGGGGAGGAGCCCAAGGGCAAGCAGAAGTAGCAACTAAGGCACCAGGGCACAAGCAGTGCAGAAGTGAGAACAGGAAGCAATGTGTGATAAAGTAGCACCTTCCCCTCCTGTGACCTAGCCTGCGGTTGGGACAGAGCTGATCCACTGTGCCCCTGGCACTGCCCGCCCTCGGGCAAGCACAGTCACGGGTCCAAGAGGACAAACTCCAGGGACAGAATCCAGCTCTTCACCCAACGGCTTTATTTTAAGGTGGGTGAAGGGTAGCTGAGGGCAGCGTGTGGTTACCTGCTGTGCAGCTAGCAGCTGGTTGCAGTGATGCTCTGTTGGTCACTGTCTGTTGCAGATACCTCTGGCACCGGGACTCCCCGCAGTACTGGGGATCCCGGATCTGGGACTGGTCTCCTTCCCGCCTGGTCTCCTTCTTGCTCCTGTCCAGGTCCTGTCTTGGTCCCAGGGTCCCTTCCTCGGCATGCCTGAGCCCCAGCCTGTAGGGTCTCCTCAGCTAGAGCTTGCTCTGGTTTGCCATCTGTTCCACCCTGATGACACCTTCCTGTGCACAGGTGACAGCCAGGACCCCATCCCTGCGCCACAGCCGTCCCTGCACCAGGCCCCGGCACCCACCTGCAGAGAGAGACCATCAGACTGCAGCCCACTGCCCCCAGGACAGGCAGGGCTGGCCTCAGCCTTGAAGGTTTCCCAGAAACACACCAAGAACTTACCAGCCCAGGGACTCTCACACTCATAGAGCATCCAGTGGTCAGCTCTGAAGGGCGCATGGAACCACAGGGAATGGTCAAGGGACACCATGAATTTGATGTGGTACTGCCGGTGCGGGAGCAGGGCCGTGCCCAGGAAGGCATAGTCAGAGATGTAGGCGGCCACGCAGCAGTGCACCTTCATGTCAGTCTCCCCTGCAGAACAACCAGTGCTGCCCATCCCATGGGGGTCCACAGGACACGCTGGGGCACGGCATGAGGCACAACCCAGAAGCTCTGCCCCCCTGGAGCCAGCTGCCAAGCACAGCTAAAATTCTTTCAGACCCGCTCCTTTTGCCATGCCCCCCAGCATGGCTCACAGCATCACCTTTGCACCCACACCTGGATTACAGCCTTGAAGTACCCAGGCTGGGGTGCAGGCAGCCCCCAAATCACAGCCCTTCCAGCCCACTCTGTTGCAACAGTGGTGCACAGTGTCAGCTGGTACCTAAGCCTTTGGATTGGGAGCCACCTGGACCCAGCAGAACCCACCTATGTAGCCTCGTGCTCGCACCCAGAAGAGCTGCTTTGGCTCCTGTGGCTCTGAGCTGAATATATCTGGTGGGTTCACGGGTTTAATGTCAATTGGCACGTCTTCGGCTTGGATCTTGGTGAGATGCTTCCTGTATCTCTCAGCCAAGTTAGGATTCCTGCAGCCCAGCACAGAGAAGGAAGGTTAATGCCAGGCAGGCAGGCTGGAGCACATCCTACTGGCAGCAGCTCCAGCCCAGGGATCCAGGGGCACACAGAAAGACAAGAGGGACACAGCTCCTGTCCTGTTCTGCTCCTTTGTTCCCCTCCCAGGCGTGTTTGGGAACTCCTCAGACATTCCTCCCCAGCACCTCCCTCTGCCCCAGGCAATGAAAGGGGCGTCTCCGGCGTGTCCCTTCCACCCCACTCACTGCAGGAACTTCTGGATGAGCTCCTCCTGTGTCATCAGCTCCTCGGGGGGCGGCACAGCCGGCATGGTGAACTGGTGCTGCACTGGGCTCCCCTGGGAGAGCTGGAAGGATGCCTGGCAGGTGAAGATCGGCTTTCCATGCTGGATGGCCTTTACGGAGCGAACGGAGAAGCTCTTCCCTGTACGGGTCCGCTCCACCTCATACAGCACCGGTACCTTGGGGTCTCCTGGGACAGCAAAGGGACGTTCCACCGCTGGGGCACGGCATACCACACACAGAGACCTGTCCCACAGGGGCCGAGCCCGGCAGTGCTACCCACACCCTGGGCCGGGATGACGGCTCCTGTTCACGCCTGCGGGCTTCCCCAGCCTCCCAGCCACTGCCGGGTCCCTCCCGAACCCCTGCAGCCCGTCCCCGCCGCCCGGTTCCCCGGGCGCACCTGTCCGCACGAAGTAGCAGTGCAGCGAGTGCACCTGCTCGTCGCGGCTCACGGCGCGGGCGGCCGCCACCAGCGCCTGCCCCACGATCTGCCCGCCGAAGAGGCGCTGCGTGGCGGGCACCCAATGGTGCCGGCCCCTGCGGGAAGAAGGCAGCGGCGGTGAGGGTGGCGGCGAGGGGGAAGGGGGCCAGTCCCGCCGTCCCGGAGCCCAGGCGCACCTGAAAAGGTCGACCTCCAGCCGCTCCAGGTTCAGCACGCTGGTGATCAGCACGCTGCGCAGGTCCCCGGGGGGTGGCGGCCCGGATCCCGGCCCCGCGCCAGCCCCGCCGGCGCCGCCCGAAGCCCCCATCACCTCCGCAACCCGAGACCGGCACCGCGACCCGACAAGCACGGCGGACCAGGAAGCACCGCCCTCCCGCAGGGCGCGGGCCGCCATGCGACTGGGCAGTAGGGCCGTCAGTCACCCTTGTGTTGTCAGAATTCTCTAGGCTGGTTGGTTCGCCTCCTGTCAATCTGACGAACACAGCGCTGATTGGCCAAGATCGGGGTGCGGGCGGTGCCCAGCTGGTTTAACGGGGGCGGCGGGCCGGCCTTGGGCCGGTCCTGGGGGCGCGGAGGCGGCGGCTGGGCGATGAGGCTGGGGAGAGTCCCGCCGCGTCCACCCCTCGCTATGGAGCTGGGCGTCCGCTTCTTCGCCTACGAGGGCAGCTTCTACAGGCTGCGGAGCTGCGTCCCGGTGCGCAGCCACAACCGGCAGCACCGAACCGCTGTCCCCCAGGACGTCAGGTAAGGCCCGCGCACCGCGTCCGGCTGGAGCTCGCAGCAGCCCTTGTGGCAGGGCCGTGCGCCCGGGTTTCCCGGTGTAGCACCGCCAGGCCCCGCGGAGCCGCCGCTTGGGCCCAGCCCAGCGCTGCTCCGAGTCACAGGCCCTGTCCCGTACCTGGCTTTGGTAACCGGGCTGATTCCGGTAGTGTGATGCCCCGGTATCCGGGCGCCGCCAGCTGTGCCACAGACTTGCTGTGTCCATTGTATAGCTCCTAGCTTTTTCAGCTCAAGTATCAAGACAACAGCATCGGCATCTGTCAGCATTCTCCAGCTGTCCTTACCTCACTGCAGTGGAAAGGTGATACTGGGTTTCCCTCTGGGAGCACTTGATTCCACAGCCTTCACTTCTCAAAGCGGGTGTAGTGACACCGTTTCCTTTCCCTCTTAGCTGATGGATCTGCTTGTGTGCACAAAGGCTGAAAGGTCACTCACTAGTTACACAACTGCTCCCTTTACCCTTTTAAAGTATAACTTGCCTTCTCAAAATACAATTTAACCTCCTTCCTTGAAGCTTTTCTTGTCATGTTCTAGCCTGCTCCTCCAGAGGTGCGGATCCGTGTGGTTTAGGGATTAAGACACAAACACATGGGTATCAAGTTATCGTCATTGTCTTTGCTGTTTGTGGAGAACAGAAGCAGAGGCACTGTTGGGAGCAAGAGCTGGGGTTACTCTGTTCTGCCTGGTCATGGCAGTTGTAACTCTTTGTCCCCTTGTTTCTCCTTTGAACTTTCTCACCTCAGACCTGAGCAGCCAGCCTGTGTATCTGAACTGTACGTGTGGGTTTATGCGGCCACTAATTGAATACGGAGTTGCACACAAGAAAAGGCAAAACTAAATGCTGGCATCCTGTGCCACCTTTGTTTCCCCCATGAATGCTTTCTCAATGTTTGCAGGTTCATGCAGGCAAAGTTTGGATGTGTCTGGATGCGAAAATATAGTGAGAGGAGAAAAAAGAAGCAGCCCAGCTTGTGCCCAGCCTATTTTGTTCTGTAGTAGAAGGAGGACATAGACCAACTCGTGATCAGTGAGGTGAACAACCACCATGCCCACACATTCACGGGGTGTTCCACAAGACAGCACCATGACAAGGCCACATTGGAAGTGGCAGATGGGGGACACCGAAAGTGGTGCCGCAGTGGGCGAGGACTCACACATGGTCATGGGACAACCGGTGGATGGGATGCCTGCTCCAAGCACAGCTCCCACGCTCTCTGAGGCACTGGAGGAGAGTGCCTCAGCCTCGGTGCTTGTCAGGGTGGCCAAGGTGATGAAAACTTTCTTGTGGGTAGACCAGGGTTTGCTGGCCTCCATCAGCACAGAGAGTGCCTGTGGCCAGGACGGGCTCAGCTTCCAGACCACTGCGATGAACTGCTTCTTCGAGCAGTTCCTGAGAGCCTCTTCCTACACCGGGCAAGGGAGTCTACACTTCCTTGTGGAGAACAAGGAGTGAGGGGGCACAGTGGTGCACTTGTTGCGGAAGGATGTCACGGAGAGAGTCCAGTCGCTGAGCCTCGAGCTGCCACAGAGCGATGGGGAGCAGCTGAAGGAGGGAGGAGGCAGCCAGACAGGAGCCGGTGCCCGCACACCGTTCTGGGTAGCTGCCACACCGAGGGGCGCTCCCCGTGTCCCCGGCCCCGTGCGATGCACAGCGGCCGCTGCGGGCGGCGCCCGAGTGCTCCGGTCCCGCCGCGGCGGGCGGTGCCGAGTACCGAGTGCCGTCACACCGCGGTGATGTACGCGCCGCGCGGTGATAGGCGCGGGCGGGGGAGGCGGTGGCGGAGCGAAAGGGGGACCGGGACCGGGACCGGGACGGTAGCGGCAGCACGGAGCGGGCCCGCACTGCCGGCCCAAGCCGCGCTGGCCCACGCCTTCCCGGCGGCGCGTTCCACCTCTGCAAGTGGCTGCAGCAGCTGAGCCTACCACATCGAGCGCCTGGCCGTGACCGCCGCCAGGAAGGCTGTGGGTGCAGGCACTGAGAGCCACCGGCGGGAGCTGCTCCGTGTCCTGGGGGACCTCATCACGCTACCTTCACTGGCTGCCCGAGGATGGGATGTGGGCCACGCACAGGGAGGGCAGGGGAGGGGAGAGCAGTGACTGCTTAATGGAGCTGGAGGTTGTCATCCAGGGGTTAAACCAGATTTTCAGCGCTGGGCTCTGTCTGGAGAGCTGCATCACCGCCTTGGCCCAGCGCTACAAAGACTGTGTTTCTAAAATCCTTCCTGGTGCCATAACATGCTCTGCTCCCCATCCTGATCGCTGTGCCGCTCAGGCAGCTCCTGCAAAGTCAGCCGACTTCACACTTGCCTCTTGCTGCTCTGATGTGCCAGTGTTATGCATCCCAGAGCTCTGGCCAGGCTTCCCCCACCGTGGCAGCAGCTCAGCAGAAGCAGCAGCCCATGTCAGCCTCTCTTGCAGCTGTAGAGTAATATGATTGTTCTCCAGAGTCCACCAGTAGTTCCCCAGCTCTCTGAGGCTCTTCAGTGTCAGACTGAAACACCTCATGCTCTCCAGAGAGAGCCCACAAGCTCTCAGTCCCTGTTAGATCCTGTCTCCTGTGGTGAAACTGGGGGCTACAGAAACCTCAGAGGAAGACAGTGAGGATGAGATTGCCCAAAGGACTGAAGAAGGCTGATGCCCAGCCTTTGAGCAACAGTCTTTGAGCAACATTTGCACAGAGGCTGCTGCCAGACTGTGCCTGACTGAGCTGGCAGTGGTTCAGAAGTCCATGCAGCTGATTGGCACCAGGTAGGACACTCTCAGTGTACAGATCCTGGAGGATGCCCACCCTATAATGGCAGCTACTCTTGCCACTTCAGCCAGGCCTTCCAGCTGCCCTGCTGGCATATTTTGACTGTGCTGAATTCAGACAAGAAGCCCTTGCAGAGGGAGATGCTCAGCAGACCATGGGAGAGGGGATGTGATGCCCATCAGGCCGGATCAGGCAGTGCTGATGGCCTCTTGCAGGTCCTAAACAGTTCCTGGAACAAGTCTTTGGATAAATGCCTGGTGGTGTCCTTCCTCACAGCAGAGATCAGCCAGCTGCCTGCCACTATAGTAAGGAGTTTGAGCAGAGGCACAGGACTCTCTGGGAGCTGGCTGACAGCTAGGTTAGGCCCTACATTGAGGTGAAGCTCTAGCACCGAGTGGGAGCTGAGATGGACATTTCCACTGTGTGTCCTGTCTTCCACCTTCATTCCCCTCAGCCTATCATTTTATCGGTGTGGAAAGGGGTGTTTGGGTTCTTGATCTTCTGAGTAAGCAGCACCTGCTGAGTAAGCAGCACCAGGCAGCAGAGGAACTGGATTGAAAGCTCCTGATCCTGCAGGAAGGGTAACAGCCAGTGACCTGGCTAACAGCTGTGGCTGGGAGCCAGCTCTGGGTGGTGAGATGTGGGAGGTGCTGGTACCAGAATCACAGAATCTGCTGAGTTGGAATGGACCCATCAGGATTAAGTCCAACTCCCAGTCCTTTGCAGGACATCACAAGAATCACACCATGTGCCTGACAGCATTGTCCAAACACTTCGTGAACTCAGATAGGCTTGGTGCCATGACCACTGCCTTGGGGAGCCTGTTCCAGTGCTGAACCACCCTTTAAGTGAAAAACCCTTTTCTGATATCTGACCTCAGTCTTCCCTGACTCAGCTTTATACCATTTCCCTGAGTTCTGTGACTGGTTACAAGAATGAAGAGATCAGTACCTTCCCCTCATGAGGATATTGAAGACCGCAGTGAGGTCTTTCCTAAGTGTCCTCCAGGCCAAACAGACCAAATTACCTCAACTGTTCCTCAAGCTTTCCCTCCAGGCCCATCATCATCCTTGTGGCCTCCTTTGAATGCTCTCTAATAGCTCAATGTCTTTTTTATAATGTTGTGCCAAAACTGCCCCCAGGACTCAAGACGAGGCTGCACCAGTGCAGAGCAGAGCAGGACAATGCCCTCCCTTGCTGGCAATGCTGTGCCTAATGCACACCAGTACAGGGTTTGCCCTCCCAGCTGCCAGGGCACTGCTGACTCATATTCAACTTGCCATTGATCAGGATCCTCAGGCCCCTTTCCATGGTGCTGGCCTCCAGCTTCTTGTTCCCCACTCTGTACATGCAACCAGGGTTGCCCTGTACCCGGTGCAGAATCTGCCAGTTGCTCTTGTTAAACTTCATATGGTTGGTGATTGCCCATCTCTCTAATTTGTTGAGGTCTCTCAGCAGGGCCTCTCTGCCCTCAATGGAGTTGACAGCTCCTCCCAATTTAGTGTCATCAGCACTAAATATTAGTCTATTACTTAGTATTCCTCTGAGTCCTGTGTCCAAGTCATTAATGAAGATGTTGAAGAGAATTGAGCCGAGGATGGAGCCCTATGGAACTGCGCTAGTGCCTGGACACCAGCCTGATGTCACCCCATTCACTGTAACTCTGTGCCCAACCTGTGAGCCAGTTGCTCACCCATTGTGTAACAGGGTTATTCAGCTGCAAGCTGGACACTTTGTCCAAAAGAATACTGGGACAGACACTTTTCAAAAGCTTTGCTGAAGCCCAAAAACATTACATCTACTGGCTTTCCTCGGTCAGCTAGATGGGTTACCCTGTTGTAGAAGGAAACCATGTTTGACAAGCAGGACTTTCCCCCCATTAAGCCATGCTGGCTGTGACCGGTGACTGTGTTCTCCTCCAGATGTTTTTCAATACCTTCCAGAATGATCTTTTTCATTATTTTACTTGGCACTGAAGTGAGACTGACAGGCCTGTAGTTTCCAGGGTTCCCCTTCTTGCCCTTCTTTGAAATCAGGACAATGTTCCCCAGCTTCCAGTCACATGGGACCTCTCCAGATTCCAAAGAATCCGCTCAAAAATCAAGAGAGGCTTTGTGATGACATCAGCCAGCTCTTTGAGGTTTCTCAAATTAATCCCATAAGGCCCCATGGATTTTTAGGGATCTGGGTATAATAAAAACTATTTCATCTGTGGCCAGCACCTGCAGGTCCTTGCAGCATCCAGCTGTGAGGTGTTGTGCAACAGAGCCAATAAATCACCCTTGTGTTGTTTGGGAGCTGAGTCTGTCCCTGCGTCAGCTGCAGCCACCCCTCCCTGCCCAAGGAGCAGGGCATGGGGGGTCGGGCAGGGCTTTGGGCGGTGCTCCTTGGTGGTGTGTCTCACCGTGGTGTCCCAGGTGGCAGGAGGTGGCAGCTCTTGAGAGTGGCAATCCCACTCTGCTGCAGCCCACTATAGAGCAGGGGTGTTGTTTGTCTGGTTGCAGCAGCTGCTCTCAATTCCTCAAGAAAGAGGAAGCCACCCTCATGTGCGGGGGTCACTGCCGGGCAGATAACACTGCAGGGAGGTGGGGAGCAAAGGCTTCATGCTAGGGTGGGGGAGGGAAAACAGCCTGGAGAGTAAACGCCCTAGTCCGTGGGCGCTGCTCTGGTGTGGGTGAGTTCCCCAGTCCCATCGCAGCCAGATGAGCTCCAGCCCCAGCAGTTCCCAGCCTGCTGTTGGGACATAGCAGGGAATGTCAGAGACCTTGATCCATTGCTGTGGTTTGGTCACTGTGCATGTTTTCCCTGTTTAGGAATTCCTTCATTAACACTTTGGTGTTGATGGAGTTGGCCATGGCTGCGGGCTGGGGATTTCCTTTGAGTAAGGGTTTTGTAACATGATCTGATACTATCCAGTGTCTGACTAAATATAGCATTGTGTTTCTTTAAAACACCTTTTTGTAATCTTAGGGCTGCTTGTTTCCCCTTTGGCTGTGGAAGAGGCCTGGAAGGCTCTGCCAGCCCCTTTGCCATCTTTCTGGCACCTGTGGGCACCCCTCTGAACTTCAGAGACCTTTTTCCCCCCCCAGCCTGTTCCTCTGCACAACTCCCACCCTGCGTCCCCTCCAGCCTGGCACAGGCACTGCCAGATGCCTGCTGCCATCCCCACCAGCCAGCAGATGAAAGGTCTGCCTGAGGGCACGGAGCTGAGGGCATGGAGCTCCAAGTTAGGATGGCTGAGCCCTGCACTAGGTCACTGTGACTGGTTCTGTGGCCACAGACACGTGCCCAAGCAACGGCTGCTGCCAGCACTGCTCACTGGGTTCTCCAGAATCTGACTCGTCCCCCTTCAAGCTGAACACACAGGAAATAACTCATCGTTCTCTGGGTAAACATCTTTCCCAAGAGTGAAACTGCCCAGCCGGGATGAGCGTCCAGCTGTAATTTACCTCCACGTGAGCGCTGTCCTGTGCCCTCCCACGCGCCACCCGCCCCAGTACTCACTCTGATCCACCCAGACAATCCCAGCGTAATTCCAGGGCTGGGGACAGGTCCTGAGCCCCACAGGGCTGTGGCCTGTGCTCCCTTCCTCACTAGTGGGGGAACTGCTCCCACGAGGGATTGCTGAAGCACAGGGGGGCCCCAGCCCTGCACACCTCCTTTGACAGACTCTTGTCTGGAAGCATTTTATTGCTCTCTCTGAACCACATCACCCCCCTGCCCATGCTTTTGGCATGCCATACCATCAGTGTAGGGGAAATCCCAAGCCCACTTTGCCCTGCTCTCATGTTAGCCCTTCAGCAGCAGCTGCTGGGACAAGGGGGCAGGGAGGAGCATGGTGCCTGCTGGGCAGTCATCACTGGGAGCTGTTGATGTGGGGGGCAGCCCAGCAGCACCCTCGATACCTCACTCATGTTGGCAGAAGTTCTTGAGCAGCGGAGGCAGGTCCAGGACATCGATGGCCAGGCGGTGCACAATGTGTTTCTGGATAACCAGCCGGCACAGCGTCTGCAGGGAAGGAACTGGAAGAGAACAGAGAGAGTAGCTCAGCTGGGCAAGTCAGCAGTGAGGCTGAGCACAGAGGGGTGGAGGAGCTGGCAGAGCTCCTCAGAAGCACTGTGGTTAAAGGCAGTGGTGGGTGAGTTTGTTCCATGGCATCGTCCTGCCCTGGGCTCAAACTGGCTGTGCAGGGGCTGGTGCAAAGCTGCTCTGGCAGGGCTGGAAGCTCAAGGGCCCCAGGCAGCAAAGCTCTTCCCGTTATTACAAAGAAGGCTGGGAGACAGTTATGTGCCCAAGCTGTGTGTGACTGTGGCTGGTCTGCATGTCTTTGTCTTTCTCTGGCAGCTGTCAAGCAATTCTCCAGGGTTTCACATGCTCATGCTGTGCTTCGTTTCCATCCCACTCCCATGGTCTGCCTGCACCGGCCCCTGCACCAGGCTGCCAGGTGGGTGCCTGCAGGCTGGGGCTGCACTGCCTGCACAGACAGCCTTTGGGGCAGACTATCATCAGAACTGTCCCCTTGGGCACCTTCACAGAATCTGGCTGGTTCCTGCTTCTGTGACACAAACCCTATAGGATTCCACTTCCCAGAGCCCCGGGTGGCTCAGCCACAAGGGTATTGTCCACTGCAGCCAGTACTCTCCTCAGGTGTTAAACCAGGGAGAATACCAGGTTCCAGCCTTGGGACAGAAGCAGCTGCTCTTGACACCAGCATGTGAAGCAGTATTTCCCGGTACTGGGGGCAGCTGGTACTCTGTCTCTAGCTCTTCTGGCTCTGTCTCACCTGATCCATCTCCTGGTTTTTCCAGCGTACTGCTAATTAGCACTCATTAGCCTGGCCCCTCCCGGCAAGCCAAGAGATGCAGGATAATGCCCAGATTCTGATGGCATCACAGGGTGTCTGCCCAGGGAACGCTGTCTGGGGCACGTGGCAGGTGCGTGGGCGCAGCGTGCTGTGCTGTGGTGGATGTAGGTGGATGTTTTGATGCCAGGGCAGGGTGTTCGTTGGCTCTGGCTGCCACATGCTGTAGGCAAGGCTGAGTATGGTAAGGCCTCACAGCTGTGGGGCAGCCCCAAATACCCACCCCCATCACTCTACTTGGGAAGGGTGGTCAGGGGGGCTCTGCATGACTGCTGCTGCTGGGGATCTCTTCCCTGGCCCTGGTACAGCCCCCATGGCAGAGCTTTTGGCAGACACTGCCCATCAGCTGTACTGTGGATCTTGCCTGTGCTCCACAAGGACCAGAGGCTTTCCTGTGTCCTTCTGCCCAGTGGCACCCTCCAACATTCCCACTGTTGGGGACTATGGGATGACCCCACCAGAGCTCCCCCACTCCTGTCCCACACAACACGTGCCACAGGGAGGGGCACAGGTACCTACAGCCATAATCCACCGGGATGACCCGGACACTCTTGGTGGAGGCAAAGACGTCAACGACAGCATAGAGTGGGCGGGTGGTGGGCAGGCCCCTGGCGCTCGGCCCCATGTCCTCGCCATTGATGACGATGTGCATGTCGGCGGTGCCATCAGGCTGCGGGGTGTACAGCACACCGATGCGGCTGCGCCGGGCGGTCGCGGGCAGCACATTCATCTTGTACAGGTCATCCAGGATGTGGCTGTAGCGGCCGGGCCGGCTGCGCCCCACCAGCGTGTCACGGGGGATCCGTACCCGCTCGATCAGCAGGAAGGGCTCCCAGAGGCGCCTCTGAGCCTGCATGTCCTCCCTCTCCACCACCACGCGGTTGTGGCTCCGGGTGATTGCAAACACCCAGGTGTCCCCCAAGTTGACCAGGTCCGGCAGCGAGTACTCAGGCACTACCTCCAGGCTCTGGGGGTCATGGGTGGTCAGCCCCACACGCAGATGTCCACACCAGCCCAGCTCCTTCTCCTCAATCTCCACCAGGAAGATCTGCCCAGGTGCCAGAGGCTCCTGGCTGAAGCAGAGGCCGTTGGCGAAGCTCTCCACCCGTGTGGCTTGCGTGCGTGAGGCATCCAGGCGGATGTTGGTGCCATGGATGTGGTGGAAGCGTGCAGCAAGCCGGCACCGGGCAGCCATTGCTGCCGGAGCTATTTTTAACTGTCCCTGTCACAGCTGCTGCGAGATGGTGACAGCCCAGCTGAGAGGGACAGCCAGAGGGCTCGGGGGGAGGGTCCTAGTGCCACGGGGTAGGCTGGGGATCCCCCTGTGGCTGCTGGGAACAACTGGGCCCAAACCAGACCCACAGACACTCCACACTGGACTGCCCAGCACTGCCACCTGGGCCGGGGTGCCTGGCTGTGCCCATGCTGTCCGGCAATGCCTGGCAGTGCCCGGTGGTGCCCAGTGGTACCAGCCCGGTAATCATCACACAGTGATGACTCGCAGTGCCTGGTGATGCCCGGCTTTACCCAGCGGTGCTGGGTAGTACCCAGCTGTGTCCGGTGGTGCTTAGCAGTGCCCGCCGGTAACCCAGCAGTACCGGCTATACACAGCAGTGCCCGACACCCAGCTATAACCGATGGTGCCCGGTATCGCCCACTGGCTGTCCCCGTTGTGGTGCGGGGACTCCGCCAATGTCCCCCACGCTGTCCCGGTTCCGGTCCTGGTCCCGCTCCGGGGCCGCTCCCACGTGCGTGGGTGGGGCCGGCCGCCCCCGGGGCGCTGATTGGCCGCCGTCGGCCCCCGCCCGCTCACGTGAGCGTCGCAGGTCATATGGGCTCGTGTCATGTGCCCGCCGTGACCACCGTCTGTCAGCCCCGCGCCGGGAGCGGCCGCGGTCAGCGGGACCGGGGGGGCACCGGGGCGGGACTGGGGAGGGAACGGATGGAGGGACCGGGACCAGCGCCAGGGGAGCCGGCTGGGTCCGGCCGGGAGTCCGCCCCTAGTGGGGGTCCGGGCCGGGGCGCTCGCGGGACGCTGCCGCGGCCGTTCCTGGCCGACAGCGCCCTGACCGTCCCTTCTGCCCACCGCAGATGGGGCCGGTGTTGCTGTCGTCGCTGCTGCTGCTGGGGTTGGGCCAGGCCGCCCCCCCGGACCACGAGGTGACGTACCTGCCCGGGCTGTCCAAGCAGCCCTCCTTCCGCCACTTCTCGGGCTACCTCTGCGCCGGGCCGGGCAAGCACCTGCACTACTGGTACGTGAGACTGCGCCCGGCGCTGGGGGGGGATCGGCCGGCACCGGGCACTCACGGCTGTACGCCCACAGGTTCGTGGAGGCCCAGAGCAATCCCCAGAGCAGCCCCCTGGTGCTATGGCTGAACGGGGGCCCGGGCTGCAGCTCCATGGAGGGCTTCCTCAAGGAGCATGGCCCCTTCCTGGTTAGTAGTCACTGCTGTCCCGTGGCTCAGGGAGTCAGGGGATGACCGGCTGTGTGGCACGAGCCATCCTGCTGTACCCTGCCTGGCTTTGCCCATCAGTCACCACCTTCTTCCTTAGATCCAGCCCGATGGTGTCACGCTGAAGTACAATGAGTACGCCTGGAACAAGGTACAGGCACTGCTTTTCTTTGTGGCTTCGAGATGGGGTGGCCCTGAGCCAATTCCTCCTGCCCTCTCAGTGGAGCCGACCCTGCCGCTGCTCCCCTCCCACCCAACACACCCTCCTCTCGAGTTTGCTGTTGAGCAGCAAAGGAATGTGGCCACCGAAGTGCAGCCCTGGGGCGGGCCAGGCTCCTGTGGGTGCTGCCATGGGTGAGGCCAGCAGCCCTTGGTCTCACTGAGCCAGAGGAGGATCTTCCCTGATTGCTGGTTCCTCTATTGTCCTTGCAGATTGCAAACATCCTCTACCTAGAGTCTCCCGCTGGTGTTGGCTTCTCATACTCCGATGACAAGAAGTACGGCACAAATGACACGGAGGCGAGTTACTGGGGTACAGGGAGAGCCCTGCTCCCCTGCCTGCCCCCTCCTGAGGATGGGGTGCAGCCTCACCACCTGACCCTGCCACCTCCTCCCTGCAGGTTGCTCATAACAACTACCTGGCACTGAAGGACTTCCTCCGGCTCTTCCCCGAGTACTCCAAGAACGATCTCTTCCTCACAGGGGAGAGCTATGGAGGGGTCTACATCCCCACATTGGCAGAGTGGGTGATGCAGGACCCTAGCCTGAACCTTAAGGTGGGCAGCTTGGCTCTGCTGTGCGGGGGAGCAGAGGGCTTGGCACAGCCTCACTGGGGCCCTCAAGCAGTGCTGGGGTGGGGACTGGCCAGGATGTAGGGCAGGCCTGGCTCTCCAGCCTTTCATCTCTTCCTGGGGTGCTGGCAGCAGCTGCTGGTGGACGTGTCTGTCCCTGCTGCCAGGGCAGCGTCCTCAGGCACCCCCGACCCTTCCTGTTCCCTCCACAGAGTAAACACTTCCACATCTGCTTCCTGCCTGCGGCTGCTGTGCCGTGACTGCCCCGCGGGGAGCTAGAACACAACAGGGTTGTTTTCTTCTTGCCTCGCAGGGAATCGCTGTGGGAAACGGCCTCTCATCTTACGAGATCAATGACAACTCCCTGGTTTACTTTGCCTATTACCATGGGCTGCTGGGGACTGAGTAAGAGCAGGGGGAATGCTGGATGTGCTGTGCCTGTGTGAGCAGGACAAGCTGCATGCTTGGGGCTGGGGCTGTCTGGGTCAATGGGGTTGGGACAATGGTAGTACCTAGCCTGCCATGGGAGGAACCAGGCTGAGGGGAATCACTCTCAGCTCCCATGGCTGCATTTGTTTGTGGGGTACAGAGGACACAGGGCCAAGCCTTGTGGTCACTGGGCAGAGCGCTGCAGGGCAGCTGTCATGTCAGTGTTGACAAGTGATCCAAGTGGTCCTGGTCTCTGCCCGCAGGCTGTGGAAGGACCTGCAGGCCTTTTGCTGCTCCCAGGGGAAGTGCAACTTCCATGACAACTCCAACTTGAACTGCACACTCAAGGTGAGGGTAGCCGAACCCCCTACACAGGTGCTGAGCAGCACAGGCCTGGCTCTGGGTGGGCCCATAGGTCTACGAGAGTCCTGCTGAGTCCCAAACCCTTCTTGTGGCTCCTTGCAGATGGGGGAGATGATTCAGATTGTAGAGGAGTCTGGCCTCAATATCTACAACC
This sequence comes from Pardalotus punctatus, assembly GCA_013400915.1. Classification (NCBI taxonomy): domain Eukaryota; kingdom Metazoa; phylum Chordata; class Aves; order Passeriformes; family Pardalotidae; genus Pardalotus; species Pardalotus punctatus. The sequence continues at coordinate 16,730 of VZTX01009583.1, forward strand.
TCTATGCCCCATGCGATGGAGGTGTCCCTGGGAGCATGAGGTGAGAGTGGCCCTAGGGAAAATGGATCAACAGGCACCAGCTTGCTTTGGTCACACTAGCACAGAGGGACATGGTGGGCTGGGCAGGGGGTCCCTCTGGGACTGATGGATGGTGTCTGGCTGCTGCTGAGGACTCCCCTGTGGAAGGCCCTGAGCCCTTGTTTCCCACGGTTTTCATTCTGTCCTCGCACTCATTCGGGCTGCAGGTACGAGGGTGATTATCTCATCACGCATGACCTGGGCAACTCCTTCATCCGGATGCCACTGAGGTTCTCCTGGCGGCAGGTGAGCCAAGTTGCCTGTGCTTCTGGGCTGTGAGCAACCTCTGTCTGGCCAGCCATGCTTCTGTGGGCATGAGGGGTGAAAGCAGCTGCTTCATGGGGCAGGTGCTGCTGTGACAGTGACTCTCCTGACTCTCCCAGAACCTGTTCCGGATGCCAGTAGCCCGAAAGAAGGTCCGAATGGACCCACCCTGCACAAACTCCACAGCCCCCAGCATGTATCTGAACTCCCCGGAGGTGCGGAAGGCTCTGCACATCTCCCCTGATGCCCCGGAGTGGCAGGTGTGCAGGTGAGCAAGCTGTGGGTGGGCAGGGACTGCTCAGAGCAGGAGCAGACATGACACCAGTGCTTTCTCCACAGCTTCGATGTGAACCGCAGCTACAAGCGCCTATATATGCAAATGAACGAGCAGTACCTCAAGCTGCTTGGAGCCACGGTGCGTGTGGGAGAGCCCACGGAGGGTGGGAGTGTCTCTGCCAGCCCAGCCTCCTACCTAGCTGGGGCTGCTGCCCTGCCAACGTCTCACTCTCTGCTCCACAGAAATACCGGATCCTGGTGTACAATGGGGACGTTGACATGGCTTGCAACTTCCTCGGGGATGAGTGGTTTGTGGATTCCCTGTGCCAGAAGGTAAATGGGCAGGGCCCAGGCCAGACCGGCCACTGGCTCTGGGCTGTGTGCTGTGACTGGCTGTGGCAGGAGTGTGGGCAGGGCCAGCCCCAGGTGCTGAAGGCACTGCTGCTACTCCCAGGTGCAGGTGGCTCGCCGGCCCTGGCTCTACACTGAAAACGGTGAGAACCAGATTGGTGGCTTTGTGAAGGAATTCACCAACATCGCTTTTCTCACTGTCAAGGTAGGGCTGAGGGCTCTGGGGGCCAGGGATGGGGCTGTGGGCGGGTGTGCTGGACACCAAGGCTGCAGTCAGGGTGGGGTGGTGCCGGCTGGCCTGTGGCAGCACCACAGCCACACTAACCACCACTCCCCCTTTCCTACAGGGAGCCGGCCACATGGTGCCCACAGACCGGCCACTTGCTGCCTTCACCATGTTCTGCCGCTTCATTAAGAACCAGCCCTACTAAGAGCTGCAGAGGCAGCGCCTGGCGCTCTGGCTGCCCTCACCACCCCACCTGCCCTCACCGCAGGCACCTTGCACAGCCCATTCTTGCTGCTGCTCGGCTACACCATGGACCTGTCACGCCTGCAGCCTTCCCCCCCACAGCTGGATGGGGCTGCCTGCCATGGGTGGGGAGCATGGGCTTGGGGACCAAGTCCTGGGGGCTCTGTCCTTGCTGGGAGAGGCGTTGTGTACCTGCTGCAGCCACCTCCTCCCTTGTGGCTTCCTGTCTTGCCTCCTCTCCGTCTGCAGTGGCAGCTGCTTCTCTCCTAGGCAGGGAACAATCCCCAGCACTTCCCTTCAGCCCCACACGCACACAGCCTGGGCAGACTATGAGGAGCAGCAGCAGAGGGCAGCTGGGTCCCGCTCACCTCTACCTTGCTCTCACCACCTCTGCTTCCACCGAAGGAGACTTACCACCACTACCACAACAATCCCACTGCCGAGGCACGCAGTGCTTCAGGAACTCGCAATAAACTCTGACCAAGGTGGTTCTGCTCCTCCTTGCACCTCTGTGCCAGCCCCTGCTTCACTTTCCTCTGCTTTCTGAGATGCACCAGTGAGTGTCAACACCCTGTGCCAAGGAGCCCTGGGCCCTGTGAGTTGTGCCCCCTCTGCAGGGGTCCCTGCATCCTGGAAATGAGTGACCCACCTAAGCAGCAGCAGCACAGTCACTCTGAGCCCTCTGGCACGGCACTAAGCTGCATCTGCTCCTAAAGACCCAAGCTGGCCAGCAGCATTGGCTAACTCCTTTCCATCTCCCCAGCATGGACATGTCCTCCAGGCAACAAGGACGTGCAGTAGGAGGCAGGGGGTTTATTAGTGTAATGAGCAGGGGTGCAGCAGGGGTTCCCAGAGCACCCTCTCCACCTTGCTGCGCCCTACCAGGGCATGGACACCCTGACGATGTGCTGGTGGTACCAGGGAAGCTGCTTCCTACCTAGTCTATGGGTCCAGCCCGGGATCTGCCCTCAGTCCAGGGAGAAGAGCTAGAGCGAGCTGGGGTCCACACTGGGCTCTGCAGGCTGGGAGCTGGGATGGGCAGCGGCGGTGGGCACTGGGCGGTATTTCTCAATCACCTCCCGCAGCCCCTTGGAGAAGTGTAGGTCAGCTCCCACTGTGAGGAATCCCTGCAGAGGGGAGAGAGTCAGTGCGAGGCTGGGGATGACAATGCCCTTCCCAGCAAGACATGGAAGCACAGGCTGTCCCATCCCACCACGTACTGCATGGTTGGTGACCACCTCCCTTGTGAAGTCCATCCCTTCAGGCAGTGGGATCTGCACCCCCTTCTTTGTCCTCTCTGCAGAGAGAGAGAGCGGGGATGAGGCTGAGCCCTGCTGTGCCCCTCCCCATTCTCGCAGCTGTGTGGTAGTGGTAGTGCCTACCATTAATGATGGGCATGATGGTCAGCTGCAGCAGGGTCTTCAGTGGGGCCTGCAGTGAGAACAGCTGCAGAGAGGAGCTGGGGTCAGTGTAGCAGCAGAGGTGCCAGCCAGGGCAGGGGGGATCCTGAATGGACAGCCCCTCCCCAGCCCACCCCATGCTGTGGCTGGATGTAAGGGTTCCCAGGCTATCACCATGCTCTCACCGCCAGTGACTCCAGCGCCGACTGCTTGGAATAGATGCGAAACCTGGACAGAAGGAGGTAGTTGTGATTAGGGTGTGGAGGGGACTCTCCCCATGCCCCCATGGGACCCCAGCCATACCGTCGTAGGTCAAGCTGCACACGCAGTGCCTTCCCTTGCAGAAACACCTTGGCACTCAGCTTGGTTTCCTGGGGAGGGAGAGGGCTGACTTAGAGTGGGCAGAGGGACAAGCAGGCCAGCTGCTCCTATCATCCCACAGGCCTAGTGACCCTGTGCTCAGTGACACCAGTGCCTTACAACACAGGAATGGGGGATACTGCTCCTGTATGCACCGGGATGACAACCCAGGGAGCCTCAGCCCCCCCCCTCACCATGGCCATGCTGGAGAGTTGGATGGGTGGGCGGTCCGGAGGCACCAGGGAGATGTTCAGGAAGGCAGAGACAGAGACGGAGGTCCCCGAGGGTTTGATGATGCAGCGGGGAGGAGCAGAGACCTGCAGCGTGAGCCGCAGCGGAGCATCCACGGAGGGGCTCTGGGGAAGGCAGGTGAGCTGGAGGCAGGGAGCAGGGCAGGGCCATGCTCTGCCCCAGGGCTCTGCTGTGCCTCCCACCCTGTCTGGGGGCTCCTCACCATCATGAAGATGGTCCCAAAGAATGTGGCTCTCAGCAAAACCTCCAGATCCTTGGGCACCTGTGGAGAGCACAAACCACTGGAGGGGGAGCAATCTGCTGCTGCAGGTCCCAGCAAAGCTGCTCCCTGGATGGCACCTTTTCTGCTCTGTGACACAGCCCAGCCCTCCCTCCTGCCTGCACACAGTCCAAATGTCTGGTGTTCCTTACCTTCTCCCCCTGGAGCTCTATGGTCAGCACTCCTGCCTGGAAGTACGAATGCATGGCTGAGTCGAAGAAGTACTCGGAGAAGGCAACATAAACCATGCGTTCGGTCTCCTTGATCACCGGCTCCACCGCGTGGTTCTCCAGCTCCTCCTGGTCCTCTCTCGCCCGGGGGAAGAACATGCCCTGGACCGAGAGCAGGAGAGGTTCCCACAGCCACAGGGCAGCCCACCCCACCTGCTCCATGGATCCCAAAGTGTCTGCTGGCACAGCCTTTCCCACAGAGATGGAGAAGGCCAGCAAGGCAGGACCCAGTGTTCACCTTGAAGTCAAGGTCAAGGGTGTCGGTGGAGACAGATGGATCCCGTAGAAGGGAGTAGTCAATCCCGATGTGCTCATCCACGTAGTTCTTCACTGTCAGGAAAGATGTGCTGGCGTGACTAAGCCTCGAGCTGCCTGGCAGCCTGATGCCCAGCTCTGTCTGCCCCACAGTGAATGGGATCCAGTCCCTTTCCCAGAGCAACACACACCAGGCACTGTGTCCAGCAAAGAATTCAGCAGCACCAGGCTGGCATGCTCCAGGGATGGGCAGATCTGCAAGGCAAGGAACCAGGCTGAGGGGAATCACTCTCAGGACTGGACGAGGAGCTGCTGAGGCAGGACAAGGCCCAGGCTCCATTGCCTGTCTGCACTCAGCTATACCTGCTGGCTGAGGAGGAAACGCATCCCTGTGACAATGAAGGTGCTCAGGAACTCGTAGACCTTCCTGGAGGACATAAGAGTGGCTCTGCACTACCTGCTCTCCCTGTGGCTCCCTGCCCATTCCAGCACACAGCTGGACTAAGGAAGCACTGAGGGTGTGGGAAGGGAGTCAGTGAGCCAGGCATAGGCAGAGGGGTCTGGTGTACCTGAGTGTACCAGAGAAGCCAGCATGCATTCTGGCTATTGAGGCATTGCAGGTCATATTGGAGATCTTGAGGCGTCCAGCCTCATCCTTGGCCAACTGCAGCACTGTGTAGATGTGGACGCCATCCGCAGAGGCATTGATGGACCCAATGTCATAGCTGGAAGCCAGGAAAGCAGATGAGAGGAGCACATAGCTCTTGCCAGCTGCAGGACAGCAAGGCACCTGTGGCACCCAGGCACAGCTGTGGGGTGAGCTAGCACCCAGGGCAGCAGGAGGGGGAGGCAGCTTACAAGAACCAGTAGAGCAGCTGCCTGTGGAAGCGCAGGCTAATGGAAGCATCATTGATGTTGAAGACAAGGTGCTGCTGGGGCTGGAAGTTCAGGTCCGAAAGGGCCAGCTGCAGGTCTGTCACCTTGACCCTGCAGGAAGGGGACAGGGATGGTTAGACGGACAGATGGACATGGGAAGCTGTGGGCAGCAGACAGCACTTACTGGCTGATGTTGTACTGGAACTGCCCCTCCTTCCCATGCAGGTCAGACACCGTGATGTTCTGCAACTCCTGCTCCACAAAGCGAAGCCCCTCCTGCTTCACTGCAGGGAAAAACGAGGCTAGGCTGAGACAGCCAGGATATGCTGCCCTCTCAGCAATATCGCCCCTGACAGCCCCCACTCCTCCCTGGCAGCCCCATGGTGGGGCAGTGCAACCAGAGCCCCATGCAAGCACAGACCCCAGGGGGGTGTCCAACCTCCCTCTTCCCCAGATCCTGTGAGATCCTGGCCGGCCCCTTACCCAGGTCCAGCCCCTTGGAAGTAATCCGGATCTTACAGCCAGGAGGGCTGTGCAAGGCTGTGACCAGCGAGGGCAGGAGGAGGAGAAGGAGACAGCTGCCGGCAGCCATCTCGCACCTGGAGGGAAAGAGCAAGGTCAGCACGGACTGCCCGGGGGGCATGCATGGGTGTCAGCACGCACTGGCCCAGGGGACACACAGGGACTTCCAGCTGCCCTGGAAGGGAAGCAGCTACTGACCAGCCTGCCCGGGGCAGGGGATAGCTCCAAGGAATACCCCAAGGTTCCACTGTTCTCCCTGAAACTCCCCAGTGCTGCCCAGGTCCCCTTTGCCAGAACCCTCTGGACCAGCAGCCCATTAGGGGCACGGCCCCACCCCAGGGTGTTGTGCACGAGCCCCAGCACCGGCTCTGCAGAGCCCGAGGGTCCCACATCCTCTGGGAACATCCACTCCAGCACTCCCCCCTCCCTGAACACACCCCGCTCCCCAAACCGCAGGGACAGGCGCCAGCCCCGTGCGTGCTGCTGCGGCGGGGAGCACCAGCACTTCGCCGAGGAGCGAGCCTTCCCCCGTGGGGCCATCCCACAACCCTCACAGTCCCTCCGAGGTGTGCTGCCTGCCCGCAGGCTGGTCTGAGACGGGAACTGGAGCTTGTCCATCCCGCAAGCTCCCTGCGAGGCTGTGGGATGGGACGGGGCTCCCCCACAGCTTCCCCCAGTTCTCCGAAGGGAGAGGATGGAGGACCCCCTTCCCCGGGGCCCGGAGCCGCTGTCCTGCCCAGAGGCTGGGGAGTTCCCCTGCACAATTCCGGCTCAGTTCGGGTACTTACAGCGAGGCTTGTCCTCAGCTCCCTGTGTGGGGAAGCTGAATCACGTGAAGGCAGGAGGGAGGGAGAACACCACCAGCTCCAAGGCTTTCTTTTGAGCTGGCTGAGGTTTCCCTGCCTTTATATATCCCCCAGCTGCCACTCCTTGTGGGCCCACAGCTGGGAGGAGACAGCGGGACAGACGGACGGGGAGGATACAGGTCTGTGTCCCGCCGAGCCCGGCTAGCTGCCAGCACCGGCACAGACAGCTGCTCCCTTGGTCACCCCAGCTCCTGGCTGGACGCGAAGCCTTCTTCCCCCCAGAAACACTTCTCCCTGCATCCTGCACAGGCAGCCACGGCTGGGGATCTATCCAGCACCCCCCGTGCGAGGGGCACACATGCAAACGGGCTTCCAGGAGGGCCTGTGGTGTTGGGGACCCCCTAGTCTGTGTTATGAAGCCTCTGCCAGTGCTGAGCTAACCCAGCTCCGGGCCAGGGATGCTGCTGGAGGCTGTTTCGTGCCCATCTGTAACATGAACGTGAGCAGAGAAGCTGCTGAGGCTGCAGACCCTCAGAGTTGCCACCACAGCCTCTGACCCCATCCCAAGCCAGGCAGCACTAGCTGCACAGGACATGCCTCTCACTGGCCTTGCCCCATGTGTTACTGGCAGCTTGGCTGGCACCGGGGTCACAGCATCGAGGGGGGCACTGCCAGAGCGTCCCCAGCAGCACCCATACTGCCGTCCTGCTCCTGTCATGGGAAGGATGGGCAACTCCTCAGCACGGGTCTCCCTGCCGAAAATCCTGCCTGGCCTGAGCCATGCCGAAGGGCTGCCCCTACCCTCACCACCCCGTCGGCTACTTGAGCTGCCTCGCTCCAAGGATGAAGTTTCACTGTCCTTCCACAGAGTCCCCTCTGCCCTTTGTGCCCTGGGCGGTTATCGGCGCTCTGGGCAGCGGAGCCGGGCTGCTGGAAGCCCAAAACGGGAGCCTCAGTGCTTACACAGCACTTAATCCCTCCAGAACTGCTGCGCCAGCGTTAACTCATTAAACTGACCCCGGTGCTCCCGGAGCAGAGGGCAGGACTCCGGGAGATGGAAAACCCCTTGGAAAGCTGAGCAGCGGGGATATCCCAGAGGAAAAGGGCAGGAGAGATCCCGCGGCTTCCCCGTCCCGTCTTCACCGGGGGCCGTGGGCCAACACCGGCCATCGGCTGCCCAGGGAGGTGGGGCCGAGGCAGGACGGGCGCTCTGGTGGGTGGACGCGCCAGGAGCTCCGCGGCTGCGAGGGGCTCCTGCGACTCCCGGGGACCCCTCCCAGTAACAGCCGAGTCCCCCTTCCCCGTCTCGTATCATTCTCCAGCACACGCTATGCAGGAGCAGCCATGGGCCGCGGGGCAAGGGAACGACCTCAGCGACCACCGGGCTGTGCCCAGGGCTGCACCGCGTGCCTCACTGCCAGCGCCCGCCGCCGGAACCCGCGGGCCACGGAATGGCCACGGCAACAGAGTGGGGAGGGACGTGTCAGCGCTGCGCCCAAGGGACCGCTGGGACAGGCAGCGGTTGCCAGGGCCGGCCCGGGCTAAGGCACAGCAGGACCGACCGCTGTGCCCGGCGGGCGGCGGAAGTTCCGCGCCCGCACATCAATGCGGCCCCCCCGCCCCGGCCGTCGCCCCGCCCCGGCGCCGCCGCTCTTCAAAGGCCCTTTGGTGGCAACCGCTGTGGCCGCGCCCTGTTAGTGCTGAAATCCGCCCGCGGCGGGCGGGAGGGCGGAGCCGGTCCGCACTGAGCGGCTCCGCGACAGCGCGGGCGGAGCTGCAACCGCTCCGCGCCCAGAGCGGGGCGGCGCCCACCACAAAGACGGCACGGGTAGAGTGGGGCGACCGCTCAGCCTTTGCGCATGCGCCGTGCGACTCCCCAAGCGCGGGCTCTATTTCGCGCATGCGCTCCACACTCGCGGCCCCGGCGCAAGATGGCGGCGGCGGGGCGGGCGAGGCGGAGGTGGGGTGGCGGCGGTGGCGGACGCAGCGGTGCCCGGTGCCTGCAGCCCCTGGCCTCACGCCCAGGTAAGCGGCTCAACCGCGTGGCCGCGGCCCGCCGTGCAGG
>VZTX01009587.1:0-23349 GCA_013400915.1 Pardalotus punctatus
AGTGGACGTGGCTTTCATCCAAGGGAACTGCAATCCCCAGCAGACAGGGCAGAAAATGTTCGTTTGTCGAGTAACACTTTAGTACTTCTCAAATATGCAAAAGACAGCTCTGATTTGTGCCACAATCTGGAGCATCGGTGACAGGAATTACAACTCCAGCAGTTCTACACTCATTTTTAACCGTCAAAAAGAGATTTTAGCCATCACCTTACAAGTCCCATAGCTGCTCATTTGTTCCACCACAGCCTGACCCTGTTTTCAGTGAATTCTCCATTCTTCCTCCTCACCTTCCCAAGGTGAACTGCACATCTGCATTCTGCAGAGGGGACCAGCTCAACATCTGCTCTAAACACAACCATTTCCTGCTTCATGGGAATTTCTGAACCCTCAAAGCCAGCTGGGCCACCCCAAGTACGAGAACATTCCTGCAGCACTGCTCGGAGTGCAAAGGCTGCAGGAACCCCGTGTTGGGTCAGAATTCACCGGAGAGCCTCGGGCACCCACATTTCACACGAGATTTAGAACCCATTGGACCAGGGTCATCCGCACTGATAAATAAGTGATGGGCCCGCTGATCAGCCAGGAAATGGAAACCATCCAGGATGGAAAGTCTTGGAAGGTTTGACTGCTGTGGGAGGCCCTGGAGGTGCCAGAACAGAGGTGCTAATTGCTGCTAATTGCTGCTAATCGCTGCTGCTCCTGTCACACGGGCTGCCGGCAGCAGCTCAGCCCTCACTGGCTTCCCTTCAGCCACCGTGCTTTAGACAGAAGTGTAAACTTCTACTGACTGCCAGTCCCATCACTAAAGTGCTTTACACGCCTTGACTTTTGTCCCTTTTTTTAAAAAATCCGATGTGTTGCTTTCCCACACAATCCTCTGTGGCCTGAGCCAATAAATCTTCATTATTGAGACACTGATATTCAACCTCAAGCACCTTCCAAGGAGAAAAAAAACCAAACCCTTACTGCCACTGAGAGAAAGGATGGCTGGCAGAGCATGATTTAAAGTAATGAGCAAGGTTAAGAACCACAATTAGATAGAATATTAAAGGAGAAAAATTAGCATGCAGCAAATAAATACATGGCTGAAGCAGAGCTGATCCACCCGAGCCCCAGGCCAAGGGACTTCTGCAAAAGTCTCCCATGGAAAATCAACGGGAGCAAAATCCCTTCCCGGGATGAGGTAACACCTTTGCAAAGGAAGATGCACAGATCTTCTCTTCTCTGAGGAGGGAGTTTGAGGCACTGAGAGCTCACGGGGTGAGTGAACAACAAGTTTGCAAATCAAAAAACAAATAAATGCAAGATGTTTGCAGAAGAGAAAGAGAAAGAGAAAGAGAAAGAGAAAGAGAAAGAGAAAGAGAAAGAGAAAGAGAAAGAGAAAGAGAAAGGCTCTTCCAGTATCCCACGGGCTGGGAGGAGGGGACAGAAAAGGTGCGGGTAAGGACAGTCTGGGGACAGTCCTGGGCAGCGAGAGCAGAGCAGGGGCTGGCACAGGAGGAAAGAAACCATTATAAAATGCTTTAATGGAGGTGCTGAGCCACTCCTGTTCCAGAAGGAAAGGAACCAAAGCTGTTTGGGATGCGGGAAGAGCTCTTCTCTTTGGTAAACATCTCGCATTTCTCTTTCCACCCTCCCCAATTCCATAATTCCAGCCCAAAAACTCCTGAGCTCTTGCAGGTTTCCTTGTCCCACCCTGAATGCACCGAGCCCTTCCCCACCCAGCACAGGCAATCAGCACAAATGAGATTTTCCTCAAGTCCAATTACAATATTACTCTCCAAACCCAAGAAATCCAATTCAAACTCCACGATGCCAAACCACAGCGTGATTCAATTTTACTGCTCTGTGTGGAGACACAAAATCCTGTCTGGAGTTAAGTGAAAGATGTTGTTCTTTGCAGGCAACAACAAGAATTTCTGTTAAATACCAGGAACTTGGGAGTAAAAGAAGAGGAAACCAAGCATGCTTGATGCAGAATGGGAATTTGCAATTAAAAAAGTTAAATCCTATTACACATCATTTTTCCAATAGGCAGAAACACAAAGAACTCAATTTTCAATCTCGTGTATAATTTTGTACATCTTTGCTCAAGACAGATGAATTTCAGTGTATACAAGGACTGCATGGATGATCAAGAAGTAGGAACAGAGGATAAGATGAAAGCAAAACTGCTTATTTAGCCTAAGAAATTAGCTGGATTTTCTGCCAGTAAATAAACACGGAAGAGAGAAGAGACAGTTCCACTGTAAGACAAAGTTAACAAAAGAAGTGAACTGGCTGAAAACAAGGTTGAAAATACAACGCTGGGTTAATTAAAATAAAACTCACTGTGACTCTGAGTCAGCCAGGGCACAGAGATAAAACTTTGTAGAAAGACATCAAAGACATTCCTACCTCTGCTATTAGGACAGAAAACCACCGCAACAGACTCTCCAAAGATAAAAAATGCAGCTCTACTAAAGGAAAATATATTTAAAACACAGAAATAAATCTACCTGTTTGTTATCTTCATTCTGCTCGCATTTCCTGCTCCTTCCAGCGGCCCCCAGAGTCCCAGAAAAGTCTCTTTTTGTGAGCTCGGGGTGTTGGTCAGAGCCCTCCTTTATGCAGGAAGATCCCAAATTGCAGCTGAACATCCCTGGCCCCTCCTGCCCCACCCTCCCCCAGGTGAGCAGACCCCAGCCCCACCTCTCAGCCCCTCCCAGAACTTGATTTGCCACCCAACAGCTGCAGAATAAATGGTGATAAAGCCACGAACAGCTGCGGAATTAGTGGTGATAAAGTAATAAACCCCACAAGAACTGTGTCACCGAGATGTAAAATCTTACGAGGAAAGGGGTGCCTCAGGGGCTGCTGGCATTCAAAACCACAAATAAACAATGAAAAATATTTTATTTATAAAATATTCAGAAACAGCTGTGCAGAGGTGTTGGGGAAGATGAAACAGGAAGGCCCCATAAATATGATTGCTTAAATTCTGAGTATATGAAACCTGTAAGTGAAATAGAATTGAAAGCAAGTTTCGATCTNTGCCCTTTCTTGCCCTCTCTGGCCTCTTGCTCCTTCTCCGGGGCTCTTCTCCTCTGCCCCTGCCCCCACCCTGTTTCCCCAATAAACCTGCATGCTCTAAGACTGGACTCTGGAGAGCTCTGTCCAAATTGCCAGCACATAGCAGAGATTCCTACAGCAACCCGAAACCGCTACAATTGGCACCCAAGGTGGGGCTCGAACCCACAACCCTGGGATTAAGAGTCCCATGCTCTACCAAAACTGCTACACAGAGGAATTTCCTAGAGGGGGCCGTGCTGAAGGTCCCAGATGATAAAGCTTCCCGTGTGACCGTGGGGTGCGCTCAGGACTTTGGCAGTCCTCACACCCCCAAGGCAGAGAGGTTTCCCACACTGCGGGCAGGCAGAGCACCCGGGATCCCCCAGCTCTCAGAGCACCCCAGGGTGGGAGCACTCAGCCCCCTCAGAAAACCTCTCCCATCCCAGAGTCCCAGAGCCACGGGGTTGGAATCCCTGTGTCGCTGCTTTTTAGGAGCCAGCAAGGACTGAGTGGGGTCCGGACTGCTTTTGGGTTAGATAAAGCACAGCTGCAAACCAGAAATTTGTATGGATTCATATTAATCAAGCTGGGCATAAACTCAGAGAGCTTTCATACCTGGACACTTAAAAAACCCCACAGAATTCACATTTATCTCTGTGCTTCACCTGCAATACCTGCTTTGCTGCCTTCCCCTCCTCTGCTGCTCCAGCTGCCCCATTCCGTGTTTTAATCAGTGCTAAAATTTCTAGTTTGCAACTGACTTTTTCAAAGCCCCACAAAAATCCTCTCTGCACAACAGCAGAAAAATTCTGGTGTTCACTGGGGTTTTTCTGTATTACAGGGATGGAAATTAAGACTTTTAGGACACTCCTGCACATATTCTCTGTAGCTACTGTGGGGTTAAGGTGAAGCTCTGACAAATATTTCCAAGGGCTGGAAATGCTGTGATGGGAACGGAGCCTGAATTCCCAGGTGGCCCTGGCTCATCTGCATCGCTCCCAGAGATCTCTCAATTGACACCTTGAAAAATGATGATGATCTGCTACAACTTGGCTTAATTAATTGAACTGTTCAGCCCCCTCCTCCCCCACATTAAACACCTGATGTGCAGAGTCAGTAACTGAGTAATTACAGCGGGAGAGCAGGGACACGGAGGCAGAGGGCAGGAAAACACGAGAGAGCAATTTTTGTTAAAAAATTCAGTCATCCATAGCAGAGAACCCTGGGTGAATTTAACACACCAACCCCCCATTTTTGCTGTGTCCAATAAACGAGCATTTAAACAGAAATTGTGTGCCGAATAGAGCAATGCCAGTGCCAGAGGACAGGGCTGGGTGGGATCTGGGGAAGGAATTGTTCCCTGGGAGCGTGGGCAGGCCCTGGGATGGAATTCCCAGAGCAGCTGGGGCTGCCCCTGGATCCCTGGCAGTGCCCAAGGCCAGGTTGGACATTGGGATTTGGAGCACCTGGGACAGTGGGAGGTGTCCCTGCCATGGCAGGGGTGGCACTGGATGGGCTTTGAGGTCCCTTCCAACCCAAACCATTCCCTGATCCTGTGACATCAAGGCCTCATTATGGAGCTCCACTGATATTTTTTCCTCTTCTCCCCCAACAGGCTGAACTGGGATTTAAAATCATGATGAAAAATATAAAATTCTGGGCGAGTCCGAGCAGATCCCTCATTACTGCCATGGAATACCGGACTTTGTGACCCCTGTGAAGGCTTCCAGCTCGTGGAGTCCAAATTACCCTTCCAGGATGCAAATGCTGGGAATTGTAAGCTAAAGAGTTTGGGGCCGTGGGAAGCATCCTGCTCTGCATGCAGCCCCTGTGCAGGCAGGCAGGGCTGCTGCAGCCGCAGCTGAGCTGCTGCTGATGCTGTGCAGGAGCAGAGCTCGCACTCCCAAATGATTTATTAACTCCAGCCAGCCCAAATCCTCCGCTCGCCGAGACAAAGGAGGTCATTGCTGCGCCCAAAGCACTTCAGCTTCGGCTGTGCTGTGCACACCACGAGCACCAGCGCAGCCCCTCGGTCACAGAGCTGTTGTTTAGTCCTCAGCAGCCTTTGCAGGGGGAGATTTCAGCATCATCCTTTCCTGGCAGCTCCTTTGGGGCAGAGTGCGATGTAACAGATGATTCCTGCGCTGAGGAGATTCCATACATTACCAAACTCGCTGCTACAGGAGGATTCACTGCTGTTCCAGGTTCCAGCAGCAGTTCTCATGGCTCTCCCTGTGCTTGTAGAACATGAATTACAGCAAAAAATCAGCTTAGGAGCTGGGTTCAATGCTGTGTGCAATTAATTCATCAATGCTCCTAACGCTCACATCGTCCTTTGTACTCTTCTCAGCTCAGGAACATCTTGATAAGCCTCAAGTGCATATGAAATAATGTCTTCTAGATAACCCACATTTATTTAAATTTCTGTGTCTTCCTTTCCTGAGGAGTTTCATTGTCTGGCACCTTTCCCAAACAAACAGATAAGACACGAATGTGTCAGGGAACAAAATCCCAGCAGCAGGATCTGCTCAGGAAACGCCTGATGTGCGATTGCCCATCAAGGGAACTCCTGACTGTGCCAGGTGCACATCACTCCTGCAGTCTGCATGTCTCCCAAACTGATAGGAACAGACAAACACCTCCGAGGGGGAGGAAAGCTGCAATTTGAAGAAGCACTGTCAGAAGCCTCGGGGCTGGAGTCATTTGGTGTCTCTTTGCAGGGCTGGAGCAGAGCGGAATGAGAGGCAATCACAGCGTGAGAGGCTTTGGTACAACAAGGGATCCTTTCCCCGCTTCAGGAGCTTAAAAACTGAGCCTAAAAGCCTTGCTTGAGTGAGCCTGAGAGCTGGCACAGCAACTCCCCTGCTCATGCATGATTGATGTCACCTCGCCCAGGTTAACCCCTGTAGGGTTTGCTTTTCTGTTGTTGGTGGGATTTGTGGAAGCAGGTAGAGAGGTCAGGCAGACAGGCTTCAAGATGGTGAAGAAGAAGGTTTTATTTACAAGAACTTCTTTTTATACACAGTAATAAACAAGTGTCTATTGGCCAAAGACAATCCACCCCCAAAGACCTATTGGTTATGGCTCGTACACCTCTAACACAAAACACAGAGATTAAGAAAGTACAGTTTATCTGTATTCTCCATGAGAGAGAAAGGAAAATCCTAAAACACTGCAACTAGACCCCTGTGCCGGCCATGGCCGGAGCAGCAGGAGCATCCCTGTGCTCACAGCTCCATCCCGGCAGGGATGATGGAGAGCGCTTGGCATCGCAGCTGACAGGGCTGGGCTCACCTCACACAGCCCCTGACTCTTCCTGCAGGACACACACACACACACACAGCCTCGCATGCCACGGCCCGGCGGCTGCCCTTAAAATTCAATATTGACTCACCGGGATCCAGCTCTCCGGGGGGAAACATGAATATGCATTTCCCTGAGCGTGTGTGGGTTTAAATACCAGGGCAGTTTGAGGGTCTGCAGCTGAGGGGGCTGAGCAGGGCCCCGCTAATCCCTTGTTCACCCGGCAGAGCAGCGCTTTGTCGTGTTTGCTACCACCGGGTCCGACCTGCTCTGTTTGCTCATCCAAAGCAGCCGTGGCAGAGGTTCCATGGCAGAGATTCCATGTGGGTCAGCGCTGCCCTGGGCACAGCACATCACCGGCCCTGCCTGTCCAGCTCCACCGGAGAGAACTGGCATAAGGAATTTTTTCCCTTCTTTTAGAGAATATCATTCGTTGCTTGGTGAGCTGCAGACGGCGTTGTAGAGGCCATGAGCAGGGGATGTGTTGAAATGGGGTAGAATGAAGGAAATAGGTGTAAAACACAGGGACATGAGGGCCAGCGACATAAGATTAAAAAACAAGAGGGTTCTAATTAGACAGGCAGTGCCTTTTTTTGCCAGATGAGGTCACGTTAACAACTAAGGCATGAGAGCACTGCAGGGTCTCTATCTTATTCACATTAGCCAGAATAAAAATGTATCCTCTAAGGTTCATCTCCCAGGTTGCTTTTCAACAGGACAGGAGTCTCCAAATACCAGGTAATCATTTGTACATTAAATTCAAACCCAACTGGTGCCAACCCCAGGAACCTTGGCACAGACTGAGATAAGAGCTGCTACCAAACTCTGCACTGACAGAAGCAGAGCTTCTGCTACCTTGATGGTGCACTTATCAATTAAAACTCTTCCTATAATCAGGTTTTTCCCCCTCATTAAACTCCAACCTCTTTGTTTCTGCTTTGATAATTTCTGCTGGGCATTGGGTTGGGCCTGGATAGCACCTGAAGGTGCTGGGCTCCTGATCTTACTCCAGGGATGCAACAGAGAGCAGCATCTCTCAGGAGTGCAGTCCATCCTGGCTGTGAGTTCTTGTCACCAGTGTTTACTGTTCAAGGCCTTTGTTCTTCTATCTGTGCAGAAAATAAAATTCCCCTGTGCCCTTCCAAAATCCCCCTGCATACTTTGCTTTTCTCTGAGCAGTTTTAGTGCCTGTGCACCCCTGCAGCTCCTGCCCATTTTGTTATCCCGTGCTTGGAGCAGCAGATCCTGGCACAGGATTGGAGCTAATGCTGTCCGGGAAAGCAGAACCAGAGCAAAACAATTTATAAAAACGTATTTGGCAGATTTCTCTCCTCTTCCCCTCTTTCCAGCAGGGGAATTAGGAACCTTTCACTTGTAAAATATGGGTTTTATAACAGAATCCCAGGGTGGTTTGGGGTGGAAGGGACTTTGAGGTGCATCCAGTGCACCCCAGACACCTTCCACTATCACAAACCACAAATTTCACCCAACAGCATCAAAATGTGCAGGGAAGAGAATTCCCATCCCTTCCCAGAGCCCTGGGTGCTGACACAGAGCAGGATTTGGCTGCACCCCCGCAGCTGATCTGTGTGGAGTCCAGCCAAGGCACAGCAATAAGCAGCTCTAGCTTTGGCTTTTATACTGATTTTTGCTCACATAGGCAAGAATTATGTTTATTAATAGAACTAATTAAGTAACCAAGTGTTCCCAATGTGTTCAGGACAACCAGGAATGTGGAGACACCAGGACAACTGCTCTCTCCAGCTGACTCAGGCAGACTCGACTCAGGGATGAATACAAGTTATGCAAGCAGCCTTTCACGGAATTATGGAGATCCCGAGTGGGAAGGGACCCCCAGGGATCGTCAGTGCCACCCCTGGCCCAGCACAGACACCCCAACAATCCCTCCCTGTCCCTGAGGCGTTGTCCAAACGCTCCTGGAGCTCTGGCAGCCTTGGGGCCGTGCCCCCACTCCTCCACTGGCCATGGGGATTGATTGTTGGGGTGACCATTCCTACCTTTGGGTTTGGGGTTCTCCTCTCCCCGCCAAGCTCTGAGATCCCCACCTAAACTGAAATCACCCTTCCTTTCTGCTGCTCGCTGGCAGGTGTGTCAGGAAGTGTTTTACTTGGAAATGCTCAGAGAACATCTTGGAAACCCAGAAAACATAAGGAAAAGCCTGCTCTTGCCAAGAGATTTCCCTTTTCCATCCCACGGCACAGCGACACCCCCTCCCTCACGGCGATGGTGCAGATGAGTGAGGAACTTCGTGGTTTGCACAGCCTGAGAGCCAAAGCAGCTCCTGGCTGTGGCATTTGTAAAGAAACAGGTTCTCTGCTCTAAATCTTTAACAGCCGTGTTAAAAATAAAAACCAAATATTCATTTTTCATGGAGCTTTTAAAAATAAAAAATAAATAAATAAATTAAATAAAGCTCTTTCAGCAGCCTAAAGTGGAAACCAACTCCACGCTTCAGCTCCCTGCCCCTCAGACTGCAGTAATTTGATTTAAATACTGTAAAAGAACTGTTGTTACCCCTCATGGAGCAGGGTTTAGAATCCCAGAATCCCAGAATGGTTTGGGTTGGAAGGCACTTAGAGCTCATCTCATCCCAACCCCATGGGCAGGGACACCTTCCAGGTCCCTCTTCCAGGGAGAAGAGGAATGGAAAAGTTTCAATCCATTCTCAGGCAATATTGCAGCACTCCTCAAGCAAAACTTCAGCTGATGTTGCTGCTGTCACATGAAAAACAGTTTGAACTTTTTTTGCCTTTTAGGCAGAATAATCGGTTTTGCTAAAGTGGCAAGTGCAGCAGGGCCATGGGAAGGAGGGGATGTGGGAGCTGGGGGAACGGGAAGACAGCGTTAATGACACAGCCTGACAGGCGGAGGAGAAAATTCTACACTGCTCCGAAGGTAAAGAATTAAGAGATGATTGAAAGCAGGGAAAACTGGTAATTTCTTGGAACTGTTTAAAGAGTTTACCAACCTCTTAATGGAGCTCTGTGTGTCAGAAAGAGATGGAAAACAATTCAGGACAAGAGGGAAATTCAGAAAATGCACAGAAATGAAATTCAGGAGAACTGGAGAAGACAAAAGGGGAAAAATGAGTGTGAAGGGAACTCGAAACTATTTTAGATGTCCAAATTAGCTGGAAATACTTGAGATTCCAAGGAAAAGATCCCCACAGCGGGAGATACTCTGGCCCTCACCTGTCAGGGAGGGGTTAAGTACAAAAACCACCTGTGACAACTTCAACCCAATATTTTTATTTTAAAATCCAACGTGCACAAACCAATGTCGTTTGTGAGAAAAGGCTGATATAAAAAAAAAGTCCTGAACTGGCAGAACACGAAGCTGAAAAATTCTTTTCATTCTGAAATATACAGGAAGAAAGTTAAAATTCAAACTTGATACAAATCAAAGTGCCTTGAAATGCCCAGCAAATGGAACCTATTGCTTGCAGAAAAAACAACAATAAAGAAGCAAAACCACTCACCTCAGTTTGGGGAGGGGAAGTTTCTGAAGTGTTTTGCAGGACGGGAAAACAATTTCACTCAGATGCTCCT
This sequence comes from Pardalotus punctatus, assembly GCA_013400915.1. Lineage (NCBI taxonomy): Eukaryota > Metazoa > Chordata > Aves > Passeriformes > Pardalotidae > Pardalotus > Pardalotus punctatus. Next base: position 9,924 of record VZTX01009587.1, read on the forward strand.
GAGGGAAGCCAGGAGAAAACTGGATATTCAATTTATAAAAGCAAGAGAAGAACACATTGCGATGTTACCTTTGGCTGTGAAAGACAGAAATGGAAATAAGTCCAGATTCAGAGGAGCAGCTCCCAAAGAGCTCCCATGTTTTATCAGTGATGTGGAAAGAGCCTCGTGAAGTCCCTCCTGCCATTCAAAGCCTTTTGCATCAAGAGTTAAAATGTCAAGGTCCAAGAGAAAGAGTGTGGAATGTGAAATGTGGTAAATTCAAAACCTCCCACAGCAAACAGTGGGGGAATCCCAAATGTTTTGGGTTGAAGGGACCCTAAATCCCACCCAGTGCCACCCCAGCCATGACAGGGACACCTCCCACTGTCCCAGGTACTCCAACCCCAATGTCCAGCCTGGCCTTGGGCACTGCCAGGGATCCAGGGGCAGCCCCAGCTGCTCTGGGTAACCTTATTTCCCCAATATTCTGTTTACAAAGCTCAGTTTAGGCTGCGTTTGTCCCAAACTGGAGAGGCAGGGCTGAACGGCTTCACTCCGAGGAGTGAAATGAATTCACACCAACATCCATCACACAGACTGGAGAGAGTTACCACTGGTATTTTGGGAAAGGGAACTGCTAAATGACTCAGGGTGGAGAAGGGCTATAAAAAGCAATCAGAAAAATTGTTCAAGGATCCCCGGATAGTTTAAAACAAATGTTTTAACTCCACTCTATTTTGAAAGGATCTTAAAATAATGTGAGTGTGGATATTTTTATGGAGAAAGCAATGGCACTTCCTGCTAATCCCAGTTATTTGTGTGCAGAGAGGATGCCAATCTTGTGCATTCTGGATTTGGGAATGTCCTTCCAGATCTGGTTTATTTAACTCCTTCTGTACTCCCTGAGAAGATCCAGAACATATCCACTGTCCAACGTTCTTCCTGCCCTCCAGCCTAGTGCTTCAGCGGCAGGAAGATCCCCCATCTCCCAGGGCTGATGAAGAGGATTCTCAGCATTTAAAACTCCACATCCCCTAGGAACCGCTTGGAAAAGCTCTAAATAAAACAGAAAAACTTGGGAAAAATGAAACTTGGGCAAACTCCAATGCAAGGCAATTAAAGACCAGCTGCAAAAGGAGCAGAGGGGAAGCTTGAGTGGCACAGAAAGAATGGGAAAGAATTTAATCCCAGGGGATGGCGATTCCAGCACATCCCTGTTCCTGCTCTCCTTTGTCACCTCGGGAGGAGCTCACAGGGGACGGATCCTTCCCACCTGAGCCCAGTGTTCCATCCAAACATTTCCTGGGAGGTTTCATCTCACCCCGTGTACTTTCCCAGCTATTTGAATTTCTGTTTGATATAAAATCTCCTCTTGACTTCCTCACTCCTGCTCCTCTCTCCTGTATCCATGGAATCTGTATGCGAGGCCTGACGTGCTCCAGGCTCTTCCCAAACAGATGAGAGACAGAAAAGTTCTTTGCTGCTCTCCAGATTTCTCATGGACAAGCAGCACTTCTGGCATTACAAAAGGGATCATAGAGACTGTGAAAAAGCGGAATAAAACACAGCTCGGAAATTGTACAAAGGAGCCCTGGTCTACCCGGGGAGAATAGAGGTGAGGTTTTAAGGAGGGAAAGAGAACTGAATCAGCATCGTGATCCCTGGAAAGTGAAGCGGGATGTGTTGGGACAAATCATACTCACCAGAAGAAGAACAGATGGGTTACACCGGGTTTCTTCACCACAGGGGCTGTCCAGCCTGGCACAGCTGCCCAGGGCAGGGGTGGCGTCCCCATCCCTGGAGGGGATGTGGGCAAGTGGCACTTGGGGACACGGGGCAGTGGTGGCCTTGGCAGGGCTGGGAATGGTTGCACTCTAATCTTAGAGGACTTTTCCAGCCTAAATGATCCTGTGACTTAAAATATTTTGATTTCTTGTTTGTTTGCCGTAAGATCCATCCTGTGACATGAAGAAGGAACAATTCTAATTCTTCTCTTTCCCCCGATTGTGTGAAGAGATTACCACCATGTACAGAGAAAAAACCCACCCAAGTCAGTTCCTAAGGAAGATAATTCCATCAAGTGGAGTTGATTTTTCTCTGTGAGTGAAGGTTCAGAGGGACCCACACCTCAGTGCTTACCAAACTCGTCCTTTATGAGCACCATCTATTCAGCACTAGTATGGTTTGGTTTTCTGTTGTTGGTGGGATTTGTGGAAGCAGGTAGAGAGGTCAGGCAGACAGGCTTCAAGATGGCGAAGAAGAAGGTTTTATTTACAAGAAGTTCTTTTTATACACAGTAATAAACAAGTGGCCAAAGACAATCCACCCCCAAAGACCTATTGGTCAAGACTTGTACAACATCTAACACAAAACACAGAGATTAAGAAAGTACAAGAAGTACAGTTTATCTATATTCTCCATGAGAGAGAAAGGAGAATTCTAAAACACTGCAACTACACGCTAGTATTAGAATATTGAATAAAACATTCTTTAAATGAAAAGCTTTGTGAAAACCTCTCCGTTTGCTCTCAGGTAACATCAGAGGTGAATGACGGGGCTGTGTTTGTCTGCTCCGGTCTTAAAAATTGAAACAAAGAGCAATTCCAAAGAAATCGAAGGCAAAATGTCCAATGTGCCCACACACGAGTGGAATGCCATGAATGGATGTCTCGCAGCAGGCACGAGGCGATCAGCCTTACATAAATGCCCTACATCATCCGAGTAGTCACTTTCTGATCTTCCAAATCCAACAGAATTATTTATAGCTTGCTGTGAAATATTCATGGAAAAGTGTCCATTGCCTGAAATTTCTGCTAAAGAGTAATTTAACTTGGGTTTTTGCATTTCTTGCTATCAGAATAATTTAGGTCAGGCAAGAACCAACAATATCATTTGCCTACAAACCCCTTGTGATGAGCATTACAAAGCCTTTAGGTTTGTAGTTGGCATTTTGTAAAAAGCACTGTGAACAATGGGCCCAATCCAGCTCTAGCCAATTATTAGCCAAATATTCCCATTTCTTTTAGCCTGATGAAACCTTAGAAGCATTTTTAATTACACCAGCTAATTCTCCCCATATCCCAGGCACTGTTACATGGCATCAGATCAGGCAGCAGCAAATCTGCATTTCCTGGGGCCAGGAATAAACCAAACCCATCCTGCCATGGCCTGCAGCCTGCATCAAAATCCCCTTCTGGTTTAAAACTCCCATAATAATGACTCCAAAGGCACGGGAGCAGCGTGACTCCTGGTTTTGGGCTGAATGCAGCGAATGCTGGGAGTGAAAATTGCTGCTGTAACCTCGAGGGTTGTTGAACAGGGGCCAAATAACGTCATCTTTCTGCTGACATATTTCACATTAGCATTGAATAAATCTCCTAGCTAAATAAATATTCCTTTTTTCTCATCTTTAATATTTCATAGGTTTATTTTTTTTTTTACTAATATGCTCATCTTTACCTCCAGATAATAAATATGCAAAAGGCCCAAAGCAATAGACGGGAGGGAACACTGAAGTCCAATATAATAAATATATATATGTGTGCGTATGAAATCTGCATATCCATATATATATTTATTTATGTGTGTCTTACAGGGAATTATTTTCTCCACAGGCTTTGAACTGCCATTTTCACTTAAAGGAGTTGAGATTTTATGGCCACCAGATGTCATAAAAACATCTCCATTGCAGGAGCTGCTTCCACCCCTCTCTGCCCGCTCTGCTTTGCGCTGCTCCCCTCCCGGACAGGGAGAGCCCTGCAGTTCATGGAATGTCACTCAGGCTGGGAGAAACAAGGCAATGGGAACATCTCCAGACATGGGAAGTGTCCCAGCACCTCGGTGTCCCCACGAGAGCCCAGATGGTCCCAGCTGAGCTGGGGGTGGCACAATCCGGCTCCACCCTGAGCATCCCCCATTCCCACCCAGGAGCATCATCCTGGCAGGAACCTCTGCCTGGCATCCCCGACAGACATGGAAAAAGCCCTGTGGCCAATTCAGCTCCTCCCCTCGGATTAATCTGCAGGAAAAGCCAGAGAATGCCCCTGTTTGTGTATTTCGGTTCACAGAAAACTTAATATTGTAAACAACCATCTGAAAAACCCCAACCAACTCTACAAATCACCAAATACTATTAAAATCTACACATAAGAATTTTAAGAGAGTTTTCATACGATAAACTGAAGTAGCTAAAGAACTCCTGTACCTAGAAAAACACATGAGAAATATAAATATTACAGAGCAACTATTTAGACAGGCAGACAGAAGAATGCCTTTCCAAAATAGCACCGCTTGTCAATCTAAATGTCTCATTTTTCAATCAAATTAAAATACACCTCTGAATATTATAATATTAATTTTCCAAAATTCCCACAGCACAGTGGTTCCAAGACACACATCTCCTGCTCATGTTCTCCTTTTGCTCCTGTCAATTTTGCCTTCCTGCATATTTGATGTGTATTTATAATTAAAAAGCAGCCCTTGCTGCACAGTTAGCCCAGAAAGGTTCTGTATATCATATGCTACAGAGATGCAATGGATAAATAATGGGATATCTCTCCTTCACCTTGGGAAAGCTGTTCCCACACGATGAGAAGGGAATCGGAACAACGCGGCCAGATGTCAAGAGTGGAACAAGAAGAATCAAAAATTACCTGCTCCTGTACAGGGCTGTCATTACCACGTTAAATAATGCATCTCCCCCCAAATTCCTGCGGATAATTAAAAGGAAGGAGTGTTCCCAGGAAGCAGGTGTTTTTCCCATTGCTACCAAATAATTTAGGGCAGAATGTAGTATTTTGACAGTGTGGATCTTTGGGAGCGTGTGTGGCTGTCAGGCAGGAATTCCCCTCGCAGACAGAGCTGTGTGAGATGAACAATATGGAGCGACATCAAAGGCTCCCAGCCCGAGGAGGTCGAGCTGAGACCCGGAATGTGACACACAGCATCAGCTCCATGAGATCTGCTTGTTTATTTTACAAAATGGGGCGAATTAGGCGCGACTTCCAGTCCTGTCTTCTGAGCCTCCACAAAACCGACCCAATGGAAAGGGCTGGGAGCTGAAATTGTTTGATGAAATTGTTTGATGAAGAAGGCAGTGGGATGTTGATTTGGATGTAGAGTGCCAGTGGGGGCTCCACACCTTTTTGGGGGATCGTGTACCACCACTGGAATCCTCATCCCTGCTCTCTCAGCTTGGTGCTGCATTCATAATGTAGGTAAGAACTCTACATTGCAGATACCAAGTGCAAAGCCAGGTCAGGTGTGCCCAGGTGAGAAATGCTGGTGCGGAGGTGAGGCCAAAGTTACCAGGAAAACGCGGGATCAGGTTGGGATTCCCAGGCGCAGCCTCTCGGTGGGAATGCGCTCCCAGCTCCAGGCGCTGCTCTGGCACAAATGGCACTGGGGTTTCCCGGCCCTCCCTTTTATTGTTCCTCGTGCTGGAGGCGCTGGAACAGCACACCCAGGGCTCACGTTTGTCCTGACCCCGGCAGGGAATTTCCTTCCCACCCTTTTCCCTCCTGCAATGGGATAAAGGCACCCATATTCAGGGGAGAGAGTCCCTTGTGCCCTGCTCAGCTGGAGCAAAGCAAATGTTTTGTTTTCCCATTGGAACACGGCAGACCAAGCTCAGCCCAAGCTGCTCGGGTGGGGATCCCGACCTTCTCCTGCCCCCATTCCCAGGCTGTCACCTCCTGCCCCTCAGGGTGCTTTGGGAGCAGCCTGGGCACTCCTGGGGTTGGGACCTTCTTCTCCCTTCTCCCTTCTCCCTTCTCCCTTCTCCTTCTCCTTCTCCTTCTCCTTCTCCTTCTCCTTCTCCTTCTCCTTCTCCTTCTCCTTCTCCTTCTCCTTCTCCTTCTCCTCCTCCTCCTCCTTCTCCTTCTCCTTCTCCTTCTCCTTCTCCTTCTCCTTCTCCTTCTCCTTCTCCTTCTCCTTCTCCTTCTCCTTCTCCTTCTCCTTCTCCTTCTCCTTCTCCTTCTCCTTCTCCTTCTCCTTCTCCTTCTCCTTCTCCTTCTCCTTCTCCTTCTCCTTCTCCTTCTCCTTCTCCTTCTCCTTCTCCTTCTCCTTCTCCTTCTCCTTCTCCTTCTCCTTCTCCTTCTCCTTCTCCTTCTCCTTCTCCTTCTCCTTCTCCTTCTCCTTCTCCTTCTCCTTCTCCTTCTCCTTCTCCTTCTCCTTCTCCTTCTCCTTCTCCTTCTCCTTCTCCTTCTCCTTCTCCTTCTCCTTCTCCTTCTCCTTCTCCTTCTCCTTCTCCTTCTCCTTCTCCTTCTCCTTCTCCTTCTCCTTCTCCTTCTCCTTCTCCTTCTCCTTCTCCTTCTCCTTCTCCTTCTCCTTCTCCTTCTCCTTCTCCTTCTCCTTCTCCTTCTCCTTCTCCTTCTCCTTCTCCTTCTCCTTCTCCTTCTCCTTCTCCTTCTCCTTCTCCTTCTCCTTCTCCTTCTCCTTCTCCTTCTCCTTCTCCTTCTCCTTCTCCTTCTCCTTCTCCTTCTCCTTCTCCTTCTCCTTCTCCTTCTCCTTCTCCTTCTCCTTCTCCTTCTCCTTCTCCTTCTCCTTCTCCTTCTCCTCCTCCTCCTCCCAGGGGCTGCCTGAGCAACCATGGCCTGATTTAACCTGTACCAATTCCCTCAGTGCTGGCAATAAATACTGGGAATTGCTGGAGAGCACATTCCCGTGGGGAGGAGAAAGGAGTGTTTCCATATGGGCTCAGCCAGAGCTGCCTGGGCTCTCTCCTTCAGGAGAATCTGCCTGCAGATTTAAATAGAAAATAACCCAAATTTAAATCCCAGCATTCCTCTGATTCTCTTCTTTCTTTCTGCCTCTTTCCACCCCCTTTCCTAATCATATTTAAACCCTGAAACCCAAAAGAGCTTTCTCCAACTCCATGTAAATTCACATTCCTGGGAGTTTTTAGACCGGTTTGTGACAGTGTGATTTGCTGCACAACATCTAAAGCTCCACCATGTCACTTAATCCTTTTCTATTTCAGTAAAAGCACAAATCACAAGTGGGATTTGGTGGGTTAGAAAAGGACAAATCAAAACTAAAATACAATATTTCTCTACCTATTGGAGAGGAAAGGGAGGAAAACAGTTCACTTGTGATAAAACCTGCTTTAATCAGCAATTATTCATTAGAAGAACCTTCATTGTAACAGAGATAAATATGTTAAAACTTCTGATAAATATGAAATGCTTTTCTGTTCTTCATTGATCATTTTTGTATGAGAATTGATTGTCTTTACATTACACAGCCCCATCTGTTCAAACAAAAAGTTACCATTAAATAAAGGCAGCATTGAGGAATTCAGTGTTAATGGCAATATTATGAGTGCAGGAAAGCTGTGCCTGCATTTGCAGCTCTCCAGGCTTTCCTCAGAGGACTGGTGCATTTCCTGTGCATCCAGATTTTGCTTTAAATAAAATAAAAATGGTATTTACCTACTGACAAAGCCAAGGGAAGGAATTGTTCCTGCCACCAGCCTGAGTGCTAAAAATAAAGGCAGAGAATTCTAATCTCAAGAGACAGTTAAAAGAAACAAGGAAATTCTTCTGCATAACACAACAGCTTTTCCCTTCCCTTTCCAAGTTCCCCTCCACACAGACACTTTCTTTTACTGGATTGTTACAGGAAGAGGGAAAAACCCCATTTTAACTTCCCTGCAATAGCAGAGATGGCAGCAATAACCCCTGCCCCAGCAAAGCAAAACAAACTAAAGGAAAATCTTTGGATTCCAGGGGGTCGGACCGAAATAAAACCAGAAAACATCTGAGGCAATGGGTGCTGCACAACCGTGGGGAGCAGAGCAGCCCTGCCAGAGCCAAGGCTGTTTTCCTGGGAAAAACCCCAAATCAGTTTACCTGGCCTGAGCAGTAATTAAAACGTGGGATCTGAATCTCCACAGAAAAATACTGTCATGTTCAAAAACTCCTCTGGCCCCAGCACTGGGAATGAAAAAGATCATTTCAGTAATTTATAAAATTAGAGGAGCAAGGATGAGGCTTAAAGGAGTAAAGTAAAACAAAACAAAACAAACAAACAAACAAAAAAAAACCCAAAAAACCCCCACAAAACAAAACAAAACAAAACAAAAAAAAAAAAAAAAAAAAAAAAAACCCAAAAAACCCCAAAAAAACCCAAAACCAAAATAAAAAAAAAAAAAAAAAAAAAAAAAAAAAAAAAAAAAAAAAAAAAACCCAAAAAAAAAAAAAAAAAAAAAAAAAAAAAAAAAAAAAAAAAAAAAAAACCCAAAAAACCCCAAAAAAACCCCAAACCCAAATTAATAAACAAACAAAACAAACAAAACAAAAAAACTAACAAAAAAAAACCCACAAAAAAACTTCCACAAACCAAGTGTCATGGCAGTATGGAAAAAATATCCATTGTGAGGAGCAGGAAAACAAATGGGACATGGGACAAAAAAATCTAATTACGGACCCACTAAAGCCAGATTCCAGTGATATGGATTTAAACTCACCAGTTGCCTTGGGAAGATCAGAATCCAAACAAGTTAAAACTTTCCCTTCCAGCCCAAACTATTGGACAGCTCCATGATATATGAGGAGGTGCTGCCCTGACATTCTCGTGGATCATTGCTTGGAGCTGGGGCATGCCATGGACCCAGAGCTCAGAGAAGTGAAGTGATGGGAAATGCTTGGCTGTAAAATGACGTCAAAAGGGATCTAAAATCTCCTCTTTGCAGTCCATAGACATGTGAACGCTCCCCAAAGCAAGCACACCTCTGTCCCACCGGAATTATCGCTGCAGCCCTGGAGGAGGCTCGATTTTCCTCCTTGCTGCAGGTGCTGACCCAAAGCAGCTCCAGCACCCCATTTTGCTGGGCAGAACCTCCTCCCTTCTCCATGATGACCACCAGGAAAGGGGCAGGAGACCCCCAGGACAGCCTGGGCAGGAGCTGCTGCTGACCGTGAGGGGAATGTGCTGTTTTCAGGCTGCAGGAGCTGCTTGCTGGGCTTGCTGAAAAGCAATCCCTGCAGAAACGCAGCTCCCAAACCCCGGGCAATCCTCGCTGCCCTCAGCCACCCCTCCTGGGATCACACCGGGATGGCAGCAGGAAAGAAGCAGCCCTGCTTGTCGAGCAGCACTTCCTCAGGTTAACGCTTCTGTTGGAATTTCTGTTTAAACTCCACATCCCTGTGCCCTGCAGTGACTCCGTGGCCTCTGGAAAGTTCCCATTGATCCCAGCTGAGCTGGGAGGGAATTTTGAAGCTGGAGTTGTGAGCCCTGTTGTTATGCCAGAAGAAAAGGGGTGCGTGCAGCACCTCCTGTGAAGGATCCAGCATTGTCTGGGACAGAGAATTAAACCCAGCTCCCAGCACAGTTCCCTGGAGAGAGCAGCCACTGTCCCGGCCCCTCAGGCACGGAAAACATCACAGGCACCTTTACACTTTCTGTCCTTCTCCCAGTCATCAGCTCAGCTTTTTCCTTCCTTCTCCATTTATAAAAGATAAAATCAAGAGGCTCAGGATCCAAAAGAGACTTCGTGTGGGTGAAAACAACAACAAAGCTTCTTGTCCCTCCGAGCAGCCCCAGCGGACGCTGCCTGGTGCTGATCCCGCTCCTCCAGGCCACGTGTGCCAGCAGTTCCTAAAGATTCGGGAAAAGGTGATGAGTCAGTTCCTCTATCTTGATCAAATTCATCTGGAACTGCAACAGCAGCAAAATGCAGTTTTATCTCCAAGAGGGGGAGAGAAATAGAGGGCGCAGATCAGACACAAAGGACAGAACCAGCACATTCCCAAACCCGAGATTCTCATTAAGGCACAAGGAAAGAAAACCAGTGACAAATGTGCTCTGCTGTGAAGTAGATAATGGAAAAGGTAAAGAAAATGTACATTATGCACAAGACATTCTAATTCTTTAGAGCACAAAGTTTGCAGTGTTTCAGTTTAACAAAAGGAGACAATTCCTGATGAAAGGCTGAGCGCTGCCTCAGCCCCGCGGCGCCGGGAGCAGCTGACCGTGAGCACGTTCCAGACTTCCAGATGGATAAAATACAATGGGAATGCAGAAGAAAAGTGGATTAGACCGTGAAATATAAGTATGACACTATTAAAGAGTATTATGATACTTCACAGTGTAGAAAGAATAAAAAGCGAAATCACTGGGTTGTGAAAGTTCTTCTTTGCTCAGATAAATTCCGAGAGCGGTGTTACCTGACAGAGGGAGAGGGAAGCTCTTGCTTCAATAGCTTTTCTAATTTGCTCAATTCCTTAGAATACACTGGGAAGCTCAAAACCTAACTGAAATTGATGGGGGCAGAGGGCAGTGTCAGTGAGGTAAAACCTGCTGCTGGTGCTGCCCCAGGCACCCCAAGGGTGATTCCCGCTGCGCCCGCGGGAGCTGCGGAACCGCTGATCCCTCCGGAATTTGGGATCAAGACAGGGAGTGTCCAACCAACACCAACAGCCCCGAGTGAGACCCCAATCTCCTCTCACAACCTGGGAACGGCTGCACCGGGCTGGACAAAAAGGGGTTGGAGAATGGCTCAAGGATCGAGGCCATGGGATGTTAGAGACCTTGTGGGAGCAAAGTAAAGTTTAGAGCAGAAGGCCTTGATGCCGTGAGAATTGCGAGTCGTGCTGACAGGACAAAAAGCCGAGGATGTCCTTGAGCGCTGGGGAAAGTATGGAGGAAGGGAGTTGTGGTTGAAGGAATGAGAAAAATCCCTGAAAACAGCCACCTGTGGGAAAGACATGCAAATGTGACTTTTGATAGTTAGCCAGTGACATTCTGACTAGTAGCCATAGGTAATTGTAATTGTATATAAGCACTTAGTAACATGAATAAAATTGAAGCTTGCTTATCACTCATATTGAGTAGTGTCTTGCTTCGGCAAAAAGGGAAAAATGGAATCCCCGAGCTGCAGCAGAGCGGCCGTGTGGATCCACAAACACTCCCAAAACAGCCCTGGCCAAGGAACCACAGCATTGTCCGGAGGTTCTCGGGGCCTGGGGGTCACCTTGACCCCGCCAGTCAAAAGGAAAAGCTTCCTTCTGGCCTGCAGCCTTTTAAAGTGACTCCGTTTGATCTTGAGGGATTTTTTTTCCCCCTTGTTGTTCATCTCTCCTGTTTTAAAGGCACCTCAGAAAATGGTTTCTCAGAAGTTATAAATATTTTTCTTATCCACAAGGGTGTTTTACAGTGTGAAAGGAATGGAGAGCTGCCAAAATCCCCTGCCAGGGACCCTTCACTACACGGCACCTGCTGCACAACAGGGGGCAAAAATCTGCCTCTGCTGGGTAAAAACCACTTTTTTCTATTAAAAATCACTTTAAAGGCAGCTCCACAAAGTCCTAGAGCTGCCAGGCCTCCAAAACCCTTGTGGAGTTCAGGTACATTCCTGGGGCAAGAAGGAAAATGTGCTTGGGAAATAACCAAGGCCACGTATTAAAAATCAAATTTAGATTTTAAACCTTACAGAAAAAGATAAAAAATATAAAAATATATATTATATATATTATATATAATATTATATCCACTCACCGAAAAAAAGGCAATATAAACAAATAAATTAATTATTTCACTTTCCATTACCTTTTAAAAATTATTTGAAGCTCCCAGTTAAAATGAAACAAACTCTTAGCAGGCAGCAAAGGACTGGGATCTAAACAAGACAAATAGGAGGCAGAAGGGAATGACACAGCAGCTCATTAGGAATGGTTCACAGAACAATCTTATCAGTGAAAACATTTTCCCCCTTCGTTTTAAGAAAGCATTCATTTAATAGGAAAATTAATTCCGAGCCTTGACTAAATTAAGCCTGGAGCCTTTCAGCGGGGATGGAACAAACTTGTTGGGTGTTTGATTTCCAATTTATGCCCCAGACAAGCCTGGAAATAACAGAACTTTGATTCAGGTTAAAAATACGTGTTAATGATTTCCCCGGTGGGAGCTGTGGGTACCTGGTGCTCCCCGCTGCCGCCGTGGGTTTGTGGTGGGGAAAAGGGAATTGGGAGCATCCCAGGCAAAATGGGGAGCTGGGAATTAGCATTTTTAACAGTATTTCTGAGATTTCCTACCACAAAAGCCCTGGTGGAACTCCAGAGCTGGTTCTGTGCTCCTGGTGGGTCCCTTCCATTCATTTCTTATGAAAGGCCTTGATTGGTTTTGTTTGCTCTGAATAAAATGGGCAATTTTGCACTGTGTCATTTTTGGACACTGAAGCTTTGAAGCTTCTTATTTTTTTTTTTATTTTTTTTTTTCCCCCCCACAATCTATCATCTAATTTTTATTTTTTTGGAGCTGAAATACTTGCACCCACTTTAAATTGAAAACGCCAACATTTCATTTTCTTTTTTAAATACGGGCTTTTGCAGGAGCGATGGCAGAGATTCCAAGGGGCTTTGAGCTGGGTTTTCATTTAGATAAGCTGCCCATGGCCAGAGAGGTTATTTACCTTATCCCCAGCATCTCTGGGCCTCAGCTCTGCAGCTGGGCTGGGACAGCTCCTCAGGAGCATCAGCGAGTCTCAATCTTGTGTTGCCAGGGCAGGGGGAGCAGGGAAAATTATCTGCCATGTCAGACCCTTCCAACATGCAGTAATTCCACAACCATTAGGTTCCTCCAGGGCATTAATCATGACAGATATTGCAGCATTTCTCGTCTCCCTTTCACACAAAAGCTGGGAGGAAAGCAGAGCAGGCTGCACGAAGCCTAAGGAATAACAAATTCCAAATTAAACATATTATTCTTCTCTCGTAAAAGTTATTCATCCCATTTTAATCCTAAACTGCCTGAACAGTAATATTTCCCCAACCTCCTTCCTCCAGCGAAAGCTGCTACACTTACAAACACGGCAGCATTTGATCCAGAATTAATTAAAGTGATGGGGAAGAGCAGAACTCAATCCCTGCACTTTATGACAATGCAGAGGAGCCAGACTCTCTGTTCACATTAAAACAAAGAACGATCCATTTACTGCACTAATTCCCCACGTAGGACTCCCCTCAGGAGCCCCCCAGCTCTCGAGGCCGAGCCCTGGGTCTGCATGGAGGGAAATGCTTCATGTGACAAAAAGGTCAATTTTGCTGCAGGACAATATCCAGCCCTGGCTGCAAGGACAGAGCACAATAAAGGGGCAAAAACGACAAGAAAATAAAACCCTGAAGATCCCCAGCTGCTTTTTTCCCTACAGCCAGAGGATGATCTCGGGGTGCTTCTCCAGCCTCAGCGCTCTGTGGGCATTCAGACCCTGCAGATGTTCCCACCAGGAGTCCCCAGGGAATTGGGGTTTCGGGCAGGGACCATGGCAGGGGGACCTTCCCCATCCCTTGGAATGTTTGTCTTGGGTTGAGAACGTGGATACACCCTGGGGGAAATCTGAGCTCCAAACACCGCAGGTCATTCCACGGATCTTTCCTCTTTTATAAGGCTTCCCTATTCCATCTTCCCCAACATCCCAGGTGAAATCTGCGCTCCAAACACCACAGATCAT
>VZTX01009591.1:0-38310 GCA_013400915.1 Pardalotus punctatus
ATATATTTTATATATGTAATAAAATACTGTTATTTTTAATAATAAATTACTATTTTTTAATGGAATCTGCTGGGTCAAAATCTTGGCCTGAAGGCAACCAAGTGGTTAACAACCACCATCACAGGACTCCCTGAAAATCAAATTCTGCTTTTTAATAACAGAAAAGGTGAAAGTCTCATAAATATAACTTTGGGAGGAGTGTCACGGGGGTACAACGGCTCTGTGGGGGCTGGCTGGGGACTCTGTGTCACTGGCAGGTATTGATTTAGATAAGAACTTGTTGGGATGATAATTTGCATGAGTTTGCCCTGGGTCCTTTGGCATTTTGCTTTTAAAACTTGCTCCTTCTGGCACTCTCCTTAACCTAAGTAAATATTCTCTCTCGGATCAATTCAGATCGTGGCTGGGGGTGAGGAATGGCTCTGGGTAGATTTTTTTTTTGTTTTCTTTGTTTCTCTCTTCAAAGCGTGGCCTCTTCTTTAAAATCTGGTGCATTTTGAGTTTACAGACGGAGTTTTCCTGTTGATTTGATGAGGGGGTGATTTAAGCACTGGGAAAAATGTGCTGAGGCCCCTGGCTGGTGCTGGAGATGCCAGAGGTTGGGGATGTGACCATGGGGATGGATTTCCTGGTTCTGCTGGGTGCCACAGCCCATTCCAGCTCCCAGCGGAGCACCCACGGGCTCTGTGCTTGCTGACCTTTGGTCACAACCGGCCACACTCCGAGGTTTCCTCCGGAGCTTTGCAGTGCCCAGTGTTATTACAGCCCCATGATCCCAAGGGCTCATTCCTAAAACCTGGAAATAACTCTGCAGGTAAAGGGTGTTTGCTCTCAGCGGACACAGGTGATGTATCAGCCTCTCCTAAAATCATTAGCATCGTGAGAAGATTAAATATGCAAATTAGATTGTCCGTGGCGGGGTTTATTTCCGGGAGAGCAATGGGTGTCACAAGTTCAGGACTTCCAAATCAAGTTTATTTTAGTGATGGAAAACGTGCTGCTTCTCTTGAGCATCTGCTGGTTATTTTCGGACAAGAGTTGGAAGAAAAACAGTTTTGCAAAGAGCAGAGGGGCTGCTGGTCTGGTTTTTATTAAATAATAGGTGTTTAGATGGAGGTGATGGGGTTTAATGCCTGATTCGGGCAGTGGGAGTTGCCCTGGGGACCTGGCCAGTTCTTGGCTCCTCTGGTCACTAATTAACTACAAAAATCGTCCTTGTGTTTAGGTGAGTAAATGTACCCGTCCCTGGGTTTTGATGTCATTGCTCTGGGCAGGACTGACCCAAAACGGTGACAGGGCCAACTCTGCTGCCCCGTGGGAGCTGGGTCTGGCACGGGGGGAGAAAACGGCGCAGGTGGGGTTGGAAATGGTGCTTGGCTGCTGCCTCTGCAGTTTGAGGCCATGCAGGGCGGCTGCTCCTTTGAGCTCAGGGTTTATTCCAGGGTTTCTATCCCCAGAAGCATCCATGGCCAGGTTGGACGGGTCTTGGAGCACCTGGGATAGTGGAAGGTGTCCCTGCCCGTGGCAGGGGGTGGAACTGGATGATCTTAGAGGTCGCTTCCAACCCAAACCATTCCTTGATTCTGATTCATTTTGGGTCTGTGAATCTGTACCCCAGCCAGTCCCGGGTACGAGCCCGTGTGCTGCTCCAAAGCTGAGTTGAGTTGATCCAGAGTTACCAAGGCCTGCACCCTGCCCTCTCCTTTCTCCTCCTGGATTTTTTAAGCCATTTAGCCAAGCGTGATGCTGCAATAATTCTGGGCACCGCAGGGCACCAGGGTTCATTAGGTCTCGCCGTGGGGACCACACAAATTTACCTTTTGGCAGCAGTGGTCTTCCCCCTGCCCACCCCTTCTCTTATTGAAGAACTCCCCACCAGGATGCATAACCTGAGCCTGGAAGGGTTTCTGCATTCCGGTCTTTTTTTAGGCTAATAATTAAACCATAATGACAGAGCCCAGCATCTCTTTATTTAAAGAGCAGATGGAGCATCCTGGATATTAGCATGGTCCTGGCTTCCGCAGTGCCAGCGGGTCCTGGAATGTGGGGTGGGATGTGCCCCCCCAGGACTGTGCTATAGGGTGGGCAGCGGGTGGCAACCTCGTGGGATGCCAAAATTACGAGGGCATCGTTAGGCAGGGGTGAGTTGAGAGGTTTTTCCTGTCCCTCTTTCCCATCCCATGGCTGAATTCCCAGGAAGCTTCTTCGAAAAGCATTTTCGGAATGCTGAGCTGGCACACCCAGCACGATGCCTAAAGCGGGGTTACCTGAAACAGAGGCCAGACAGAGTCAGGAGAATAAAAAGTGCACAAATTTATTAAAGGCTTTTAGGTGCATTCAGGGCAAACAAAGTCCCCTCGTGAGCCTACACCCAAAAATGGATGTAGAGTCACGAGGTCTTCACATTTTATAAGTTCTGTCTTATTAGAATATTGGGCCTTAATTCTCCAGTCACACCCTCAGGCTATGATGTCAACCACCCCAAGCCTGCTCCCCCCAGTTCACTGTTTTTTACACATTTTGGGGCTCTGAGGCAGCGAGAATATCCTTGGATTTCCACTCAATCATTTTGGCTAAAGGTGCTGGGAGCAGAGATTTTAGCATTTTATATGAAGCTCAGAACTACACTAAAAGCTACAGAAGAATGAAGAATAAAAACTAAAAATTCTTTAGGCATCAGGCACACTGCGGATCCAGGGCTGGGCTGTCCCTCCATCCCGCCCCGGGAGCGATCCGAGCACCGCGGCTGTCGCGGTTACAAGCGGAGCGGGGGTTTTTTGGTGACGCACTTTGTAATGGATGGTCCCAGGCTGCCACTTCCAAAAGCTGTAAAAAGGCGGAGCGCAGGCTCTGGCTGCTGAGCTGGCCCAGAGCTCATTGCTCCCTCCTCGCCATCCTGGAGAAATCCATCCAGATCCATCCCCTGCAAATCCCTGTCTTTCCCTGTTTTGTTCCCACCTGGCATCACCATCTAGCCATGGTGTTGAGTACCTCCCACCCCGATTTCTCATTGAAACCGTCTCCTTTTATTTCTTCCTTAAGCAGCCACAATTGATAATTTAGCTCTGGATAAAGCAACCTTCGAGCTTTTTCTTTCTCAGAGGCCAAAACATTGATGTTGTGTGAAATGGGAGCTTTGAGGAGGCTTTGTATGGAACTTAGCTTCCTGAAAAATTTATTTACTGCGACTGTGATCTGCAGGAGCGAATTGATGTTTATCTATAGTAGTTCTTGCCAGAAAAAAAATGCATAACTGCACTTTCTTGGGAAGCCTTGAAAGGCCTTTTAAATAAGTGTCTAATAGTAGGCTCTCAATAGCAAACAGCCAGCTTGATAGACAGTGTACAGTATATTATTAACTATAAGCAGGCTTAATCTTTTCCTCATGTTTTAGAGAATGCTTTATAACCTTGTGGCCAAAGAATTCATGATCGCCAGGTATTTGAAGCTAAGCAAAAATTATACCAGCTGTAACTGCGGGGAGATCGATCGCGCAGGGAAAGGAGGGAGGCAGGGAGCTCCTGCTGCAGCCGTGTCCTGGCGTCGCTGTTTTCGGCCACTCCCGGCTGCCCACGTTGGGTTTAGGAGGTGTGGAAGATTCCCTGGGGAGGGATGCTCGTGGGGAGGGTGTGATTTATGTATTTATTCTCCTTGCCATGTGGGATGGGGCTGTCCTGGTGCTGCGCTGCAGGTCCCAGCGTGGTGATGGAATTGAGTCATGGAATCATTTAAGGCTGGGAAAGACCCGAAGATCATCGAGTCCAGCCATTAACCCAGCACTGCCACTGTCACCACTAAACCACATCCCCAAGTGCCACACCTTTTGGACATTTCCAGGGATGGTGATTCCAACACGGCCCTGGGCAGCCTGTTCCGATATCTGACCAACCTTTCAGGAATTTCCCCAACATCCCATCTGAGCCTCCCCTGGCACAACTCAAAGCCACTCCCTCCCATCCTGTCCCTGTTCCCTGGGAGCAGAGCCTGACCCCCACCTGGCTGCCCCTTCCTGTCAGGAGTTGTGGAGAGCCCAGATCCCCCCAAGCCTCCTTTTTGACCCCATGCTTTGGTCCCTTCCTTCTCTGTCCTGTTCCTCGGCTCCTCCTGCCCAGGCTGTTGGATCCTGGGAGCGCTGGCCAGGAGTCAGGGAATCGATAGATGGTTAAGGTGATAAGTGGCTTTGCTAAAAACCAATTTTGCAAGAGGAGTTTGCAAAGAGGTCAGCGGAGAGGATCTGCATCTGCACTCGCTCCAGTCCAGGGGTCGACCTGAATTAACCCGGGAAATACCCTCAGTGCGGGATGCAGCCGCTCTCCTCTTGTTCCGTAATTCCGTGTGGATCCTATGGGAAGGTGAGCCTGAGGAATGTCTCATTCCTCCAGGCAGAGCATTTGGGCGAGGTGAACGTGCCTGAAGGCAACAGAAAATTAAACAAGCAGAGTTTGCTCAGCTGATAACTTCTGGGAGCAGGAGCTGTGCCGGAATTCTGGTGGCAGTATTTACATATGGATGAAGTGCTCCCGTGTAGCTCCTCCACCATGACTGGTCTAAGCAGGCTTTTCTCTAATCCTCACCACGGCTGGGTGCTGCTTCCAGCTCAATTTTCCCTTGAACAAACTCATTTGTTGTGCCCACTGTTAAGAAGATGCCATAGCCTGGTTTTGGGGTGTTTATTGATGGCACCAGTGGGGACCGTGCCACCTCCCGGTGTCCGAGGTCTACGTGTCACCGTGTGGATCCCGACTCTGGGATTAGGGAGGAATGAGCAGAAATAGGGAGCAGCAGATCTTTGGGATATTTCACCAGAGTGTTTCCAACCACCAACAGCTCCTATGTGGATTTTCTGTGGGCAGAAAACTGGGCTGTTTTTAGACATTTCTCAGGCTTGGCTCATCTTTTCCCACCTGTAAGACTGGGTGTGTCACCCAAACTCTGTCCTCAAACGCTGGACACCCGGGCTGAGGGCGGGATGATCCCACGCCAGCATCCCCCTTCCCCTTGGGCAACAATTCTTTCTTTTCCCTGCTTTTTCCCGTTTATCAGGTGGAATTCCCCCTTGGCTGGTGACCCCAAAAGGAGCATGGTGGGATGCTCACACTGAGCTTTGCTTTCATCCCATTATTTATTACTCCATCTCCTCCCTGCACAGCCGCCGTTCGGATGCTGCGGCTGAAACCACCTTGTTATTTTATTTTTTTAATCATCGTGGGGAGGCTGTTTCTGGATGCTGATTGACGGAAACATCTTATCTCCTCTAGTCAAAGTGTCTCCTCTTCGCGTGGTAATGAAAGAGTTTGACACTTTGACACGAGTGTCAAACACTTTCCCAACGATGCAAACAGTGCAGGCTTTGATCTAGGTGCAAACTGGTTTTATTACAACAAACAGATCCCCCCTTTCATCCAGAAAGGGAGATAAGGGGTTTCAATTGGTGCTAAGTAGCAGCTGCTCTTAAGGGTTTTAAAAATAAAAATAAGGGGGAAAATATAATAATGGAACAGCGGAGCTGTTGTGTCGTGTTATAAACTAGTGCTGGTGCTGCGCGGTGAAGTAGGGTGGGTGTAAAGCCAACAGTGGGAATGATAAATGGGAGAGAATCCTCCTAAAATAAAACCACAGAAATTTTCTCTTTTGGGAGATGTTTGGATTTGTTTTTCCTCAGTATTTCCATCCTCCGAAATGCCTTTTTGGGAGAAAATGCATTCTGCTTTTCATGAAAGTGATGGGTTTTTGGGAGAAATAACTGCCGGATACTAGTTTGGGGTTTTTTTAAGGAAGAGGGAGGCAGGCAGGCGTTTGGGGTGCTCTGGGGTTTTGTGTCTTCACTGGGATGCCAGGTCCTGTCCCATGGCCTCATCCAGGACAGCTCCAGTGGTGGGATCTGCAGGGTTTCCCCCCTTCCTCATCCACCCTTTCTCTGGGGATGGGATGCAACTTTGCATTCTTTCTGCTCCAGTTTTCACCCGTAGTTCATTATAGGTTGATATTTATTATATTATCCCCTGGCCAAGCCTGGAGGTATTTTAAGCCCTGGTGGGAGGCCTGGAGGGAGGAATCCCAAACATACCCGCAGGCTGGCAAAATTCTCAGTCATGAGCTTTTCCTTTTCAGCAGATAATTTTAAGTAGAAATGGGTAAAATTCTTTTCTGGCATCGCTCTGCTGGCGTTAGGCTGGACCATGCCTGGATTTGGCCCAAGTTTGTCTAATTAAAGGCAGCAGCACCTTCTCTCTATTTCAAGCCTTGAGCTTGGGCACAAATACCCTGTGAGCAGCTGAAGAGAATTGATGTGATGTATGGAAATCGTCAGGTTACAGCAAATCCTGAGGTTTGTGTGTGTGTTTTCCCTTCTCCCTCTCCTTTATGGACGTGAGCTGGGTCAGCCTGGCACTGCCTTCAGCCTTCTGGCTTTGGGAGTTTTCCTTATAACTGTTTCCTTGGAAGATCTTTTCCCTTGGAACATCTTGGGTTAGGTGACCATCGTTGGTCACTTCCAGCTGAGCCATCCCTGTCTCCCATCCCCATCTCCCATTGCTGTCCCAATCCAAGGGCTGGTGACCCCAGTGTGGAGCTGTCCCTGCCCTGCCCTTGGGCATTGCCCCCTGAGATGTCTCAGCCCGGAGCCAGGACCAGAAGTGCTTCAATTAGTGCCTCCTTAATTAAAGCAGTAATTCCTGCTCCTTGCCCTCCTCCCTGGCTGCTCCATGCCAGGGGGCTGGAGCACAGCGAAATCCTCCACGGGAGATGCTGGATTGGGAAATGACAGGGGATTTGGGACTTAATTTTAGCCAGAACATGTGGCTGGTTTTCAGATGCTTCTCAAGTCAAGGGGCGATGGCTTCGTTATAGTTGAGGAAAGAGAAAAAAAAATCCCCCCAAAACTGGAAAGGTGACATGATTTAGGTGGAATCTCTCCACAGCCAGAGTTAGGGAATTTAATAGGAGGGAGCTATTCCTCATTGCCCATCCTGTGCCGGAGATTAAAACTCACATTTCATTTTTATACACTGTGGTTAATCCAATAATGATTCCGTGTTCCAAATGGCAATAATATCTTTCAGCATAGTTAATCAGAAGAGACTTAATGCTGTCACTATTTATTAACCTTTGTTGAAAAGCAAGAAGTTTTCCTACTAATCTGTGATTGTTGCTCTTGTCAGGCTCTGTCAAGTGCAAACCAGATTTGGCATTTGTTCCGGCGGGGAGAACGCTGCCGCCTTCCCTGCCGGCTGCTGCATCCCAGCCCCGCGTGGGGATGCTTTGGGTGATGCCTAAAACAGGCTACCTGAAACAGAGGAGAATAAAAAGCAGGCAAATTTATTCAAGGTGCATTCGGGCAAGAAAAGCCCCCTCGAGAGGCTACACCCAAAAATGGACACTGGGTCATGAGCTCCTCACCTTTTATAAGTTCTGTTTTTTAGCGTATTGGCCCTTAATTCTCTAATCACACCCTTAGGGGATGATGTGAACCACCCCAGGCCTGCTCCCCCCAGTTCATTGTTGTTTACGTATTTTTGGGCTCTAGGGCAAGGAATGTGTCCCTGGATTTCTATTCAGAGGGATTTGTTTTGGGTAAGGGTGCTGGGAACAGAGGTCTTTAGCCTTTTATAAGAAGTGCAGGACTACACCAAGTTTCGGATACATGAAGAATAAAAACCAGAAATTATTAAGGCATCGTGGGTGCTCTGGATCCAGCCAGATTGCTCCCCTCTCTCTCTCTCTGCAACTTCCAGAGGGTTTCCAGCCTCCAGCCGCACAGATCCTGGTGTTTGGGGTGAAGAGGCAGCTTTACCCACCCTTGGAGTTGTATTTTGTCTGCCTGAGACATATTCCTGGATCCAGGCTTCCCCGCCTTGGGGGTGTTTGGGTCAAAAAGGCAACTGTACCCCTGTTCAGGTTTATATTTTGGCTGTCTGAGCCACATTCCTGCATCCAGGACGCCCCATCCCAGAGCTGTTGGAGCCAGCAGGGGAGATGCTCTCCTGGCCAGGTGTCCCTGGAGCAGCGACCTTGGTCCCTGGTGGTTCGTAGGGGTTAAGTGACTTCCAACAGATTCCCAAAAGCTCTGGGTATCCCCCATCCTGGTTTTTCCATCCGTGTTGGGGGGAAGAAGGTGTTGCAGGGTGGACTAGGCATTTTCCAGCACGGTGACCTGCAGAGCCGGGAGCTGCCGTGGTTTTGGGAAGGGCGGCGGGCGCGCGGTGTTTGCGGCTCCGTGCCGACGAAAGGTCAGCGCGTGAAGGAATTTCAGCCTTCGGTATTTCCCGGTTTGGCTCCCGTTGAGGGGAGGCCGGTGCTGGAATTGGCTCGTAGGAGCACCTGGGATTAATGAGCCAGCTTGGTGCCGCGCAGGAATCGATGCTTCCTGCATTAATTGCACTGCGTTCGAGCTTCGGCTTTTTATTCTGAGTTATGGAGTTACAGGGAGAGATGTCTCTCTTCAGCACAGCCCTGGATCCCATGGGAGAGGTTCCTTTTCCCAACACCCATCCTGCCACAGTCCTCGTGGGGTGGGGATGCCCAGCACTGGCTGGAGAGGGAGAACCAAAAACCAGGGCAAAAATAAACCCCAGATCTCTGCTTCCTTCCCTTGTAATCAGCTGAATGAAGAGATGGGTGGTGATGGTCAGTGTGGAAGGGAAAAGCCACCTGTGGGTCCAGCTGTGGTCTGCACTGGGAGATGGATGGAGGGGTGGATGGGCTGGAGAGGTCAGGTCTCCAAAAAAGGCTGGCATCTCCTTGTAAGTGGGTTTGCAGCAGCTTTCACATTTATTTATGCATTAATTGGCATTTAATTGCAAATTATTTTTATTTACTTGCAATTATTTCTGATTTCTGTAACTGAGCATTCATGTGGATGGAGAGCAAAGCCCCCCCAGCCCCTTGGGGCTTCTGGAGCTGCTCTGGAAGAGCAGTTGATGCTGATATTTCTTATTTTTAGGTTGGACTGATATGGAGCACTATTCTGATCCTCTGGATCACTCCAACAGGTGCAGTTGTTTTACGTACAGCCCCACTTTGCTAATATCACTGAAGCCTAAACATGGTATTTATATTTTTAGCAAATAGTTCTTTCTGGTATTGATTTACGTGTAATGTGGTCCTTGCATGAATAACTACCATAAATCTGGAAGCATTTATTAACCCAAACAGCTGCAAACTCAGTCAAATCCTGTGTGTGCTGGACACAATTGCAGAGCTGAAACTGCAGAGTAAAAGAGCAAAGCATAAACCTTATTTTTCTGTGACCAACCCAGAGTTTCTGCCGGCTGGCCCATTGATCCGTTATAAGAGGCAAGGGTTAAGATAATTTGGCAAAATGAAAAAGCGGGGAATAAATAACAATAAATGGGATTTCTGATGTGGCCTGTCGATATTTGGGATGGTGCCTGGCTCTCCTTTCCCTGCTTAGCTGGAGAAATTAACTTTTGAACCTGATGGCTCCAGTCTTTTTCTCCTGACTCCATCCTTTGTGCTGATGGGCAGCAGGGACAGGCACTTACTTGTTATCCGATTGATACCGAGACCAGCAAAGCTGGGCTTTGTGGAGCCAGGGCTTACAAAAATAGTGTAAATCTTGTTTGGTATTTGTGAAACAGGGATCGTATTTAAAAAAGCCTCCGAGCCCTCGCTGGTGCCGTGCGCCAGACGTGGAGGGCTGGAGTTCGGAGGGCTGGAGGGTTACTTGTTCTAAATTTAGCCATTTAAAAGAAGATTATGGACTATGCACTTGGGACTTTTAAAAAGGCTTTCACAATAACTCTTGAAAGCCTGATGCCTTTAATCCTAAACTTTAATTTAAAATAAAGAAATCTTTTCAACTCGCCTCTCTCCCCTCCTCCGTCCCACTCTTCCAGGCTGAGGTTCTTCCCAGCTTGCTTACGGAGCAAAGATGTGCTCAGCTCTTTTAATTTCTTATGAAGATATTTATTTTTTAATAGAAAGAAAATCAAGTCAACACTCGAGAGTATACACAGCAGTTTACCGCGATAGGAGGAATTAATCAGTCTATAAAGTTCAAAACGTACAAAGAGGGAAGAAAAAAAAACACCCCGACTGATCAAACACGAGGCTCTTCTCTGAGATGTGGAGATAAAAGCCTTTTCCTCCGCCAGCTCCTCCACTATTGGCAGCCAGTGGGATCAAGATTATTTTTTTTTTGTTGTTATGGAAAGCTCGAGATAATTAATGTTGTTGAAAGAGGACCGTTGGGTTGGCGTCTCGCAGGCTGGCCCCCAGTCTGGCATCTCGGGAAGCAGCAGCGAGCCGGGGGGGGATTGTCCCCCACCGAGGGAGCTGCCAATTTAACGGAGCAATAAATAATATCGAGAGATTAAAAAGAACATTTAAAAGGGGTTGTGGTGCCGCCGAGCCTCTTCCCTGCCTGCGAGGGTGGCTCGCGATCCGGAGCATCCTCCTGGTGTTCCTCCTCAGGCCAAATCCCCGCGGCCTCCGGGGTGCTGGGAGCCGCTGGATGATCCGTGCGGAGCCGCCGGCCGCGGGTTGGATCTCTCCCATCTCCCAAAGCTCCTTTGGCCGCGTCCTGTCGCGGTGCTGGTGTTAAATGCGCCTGCCCCGAGGATCGATAGACGGATGGTCACCCAGGCTGCTCGCGCAGCTCCTCTGTCACGGCCCTGACAGCGCCAGATCAAGACGCGAGCGGGCAGCTCGTCCATCGAGCGCTCTTTAAAAAGCGGGATGAATTAATTACCGCCATTAATGACCGGGGAGAGACTTCAGGGAGCTTCGGCTGGTGGTTCGGAGCCTTGAGCCGGGAGAGGAACTGAGTAGGTGGCACCATAAGGCGCTGGAGTTTCGGTTCAAGTCCAGGGTGATGTGGTTTGGGGTCTCCATCTGCGTGAGACCAGCCCAAATTTGTGGGGTTGCGTGAGTCCCTGCAGGTCTGGTAGGGAATATTTCTGGCAGAGGAGGTTCATACCTGGCAATGAGGGTTTTTAGGGACATCTTTTCCCCAATCCTTTGGTCCTGCATCCCCAAACCTCCCTCTAGCACCCTGGACTGAGCATCCTCACGGGATGACCCACGACCCGTGGGCTGGGAGTGGTCTGGTCCGTGTTCCCCATCATCATGAGACCAAAAAAATGTACAGGATGTGAAGGGTCCCTGCAGATCTGGCAGGAATGGGGGAAAAGATCTCTCTAAATGCCCTCATTCCTAACAAATGGAATCCCTGGATCCCACACCACCAAACCTCCCTCCAGCATCCCTAGCCAGGCATCCTCATGGAATGATGCCTGATCCGCGGGCTGGGATGATCCCCAAACATCCCGAGTGCACCGGGGCTGTATCAACATCATCACAACCCAGTGGTCGCAGCTGGATTTGCCCCATCCAGGTGTTTGCTCAAGATTGTGTTAATTATGATGATTTTTTAATTGCTTTGAGGGTCTTTCTGTCCTTTCCCAGCCCCCTTTGAAGGAGCTGAGGCGGCGCAGCTGATTGTCCCATCCTCCTCCACCTTTTCTATCCCAGTTATTTATTATGCAGCATTACCAGGATTGCTCTCAGACAGGACTTGTCAGCTATAAAAGACACTGGCAAATTTTATTAGTTGACAGAAGGGTGGTGGTTTGGGTTTTTTTTTCCTCCTCCTGAAAATATTAAAAAGCCATTTTAGTTTAGAAACCTAATTTTAATTTAGTTAGGTTTTAATTTAATTTAGTTTTTAAATTCATTTTCTGGCAGAACTCAATTTTTCAAGCGTAATTTGATGCCGTCAGTGGCCATAATGTTTAATGTCCTCCCCATAAATTGCGAGGATGGCTTTGAGATGATTTACAGGATTCAGGGGGATAAAGCCGTCTCCAGGCCCCGCACGTGGGAGAGGCTGGAGAGAAAATGCTTTTATTGTGGCAGCTGCAGCAGCCAGGGTGTTACCTACAGAAAAATGGGGAAAACCTCAATTTTCCCCTCTGCTCAGCGTTGCTTGGGGATGGATAAGAAGAGAGATGGGTCTGTGCTGGGTGGGGATGCTCCAGGGACATTCCTGGATATCTGTGTGGGAGGAGAGGGAATCCCAACAAGGGTGAAGGGTTTACCCCCCAAATCCATTGGCTTTCCCAAAGGTGAGCTGAACCATTTCTCAGCACAGATGGAGGCAGTGGAAGCGGGGTTTGAAATCAGGGCAGACCCTTGGAAAATACAGAGTAATTGAGTGAAATTCCCTCCCAATTTCATCCCTCGAAGCGTTGCATCTAATTACTGGATTAGAGAAGTCTTCAGACCATGTATTGAACATTATAAACGGGGATGAGATGATTCTGGGAACGGCTTAATGAAGCAGGGGAGATGGGCGAGGATGTCTGCGTGCACCTTTGGGTCAGGGCTGCGTTGACCTGGCAGGGGAGGCAAAACCTTTTGGTGCTTTGGGGTGCATGGCCATGGGGAGGGTTTGATTTTTCCTCTTGGTTTTGGCTCCTGAGCAGCAGCAGTTGGTTCTGGGGGATACACTGGCTCCTGGGAATTTTTTGCCTGGTGGAATTAGTCTTCATTTTTTTTGTCTCCATCACTTTTGTGATGAAGTGGCCAAGCTGTGTGTTCACGGGTAGGGAGGGAGCACTGAGGCATCTCCCAGTGTGGATTTGGGAAGCCTGGGATGTGCCTGCCAAGGGGTTTTGGCCAGGGCTTGGGGCCACTGTATCTTCCCCTGTGCCTGGCTCCTTGCAGGGCTGAGGTTTGTGCTCCGTGTCCATCCCACTCAGAACTTTGGCTTCCTTTGGTTAATTTTGACTCAGTTGCCGGCGATGTGTTTTAAGAGGTCCTCCAAAAATTTCCATGGAAACGGGCCGGAGAAATCCACCTTAAACCATTGTCCTTGATGGGCAGAGGGGATGGGAGAGCAGTTATCATATGAGACCCTAGAGAATCCCCACGGGAGCTGTCTGGTGTGCCACCACCCTCCTGTGCCACCACTGTCCCATGCCACCACCCGCTCCAGCTTCTCCCGGTGTCCCCACACTGGCTTGGGGCTCCTGCCCAGTCCTGGTTCCCCTCACGGAGGGATCTCACCCCACAAACACCTCCCCCATGTCCCATCCCAAGGCTGCTGTGCCCATCCCAAAGGTGAAATCCCATCTCTCCCAGCGAGATGCCATCGCCGCCCGGCGTCCCCTGGGTTGTCATGGTTACTGACGCATGGGACCCCAGAGACCCGGCTGGGAATTAATGGCAGCCCTGGATAAAGGATTCCTGTCTGGGCCGAGTTGATGGATTACATTGATGTGCCATTTGTCATAGCGTAATTGTTCTGGCAAATGTAATACCCACTCGTATAAACATTGTGCTGCTTTGCTAATAAAACTGAAAATAGGAAGAGAAAGGATGATGCAGTGTTATGGTCAGGCAAAGAGACACCGCCTCCGCTCCAGCACCAGGGGCTTCTGCTGGAAACCCACCCCGGCCTGCCCCCTTCATCCATGGAAAATGGGCAAAGTGACGTGAGATCCTCATGGGATGGGGCTGTGGCATCGTTTTGCCCATCACTGCTTTTGTTTGGGGGGTCAGACGTATCCTTCACCCCAAAATGGGCACTGGGGGCTGAGCTCATCCCTCCCCAGGTGAGAGGTAAACGAGTGCTCCCAGGTTTCTGTCCCCTTTGCACCCGAGGGGGTTTATAAAGGGGGGATTTATGGCACGGTGGGTGCCTGTCCCCAAGTGCCACCCCCTGCCCTTGCTCCGGGAGCACCAGGGCCTGACGCAGCCGGTGCCCAAATCCCCAGGTAGTTTTGCTTTCTGATTAATCAGCCCCTGGATTAGGAGCCCAGCAGGGATATCAGCTGGAGGTGAACTGCTCATCCTCCTGCCAGCAGCTCCTGCTGCTGGAGTTGACGGAGAGGGGTTGGAAAAGCCCCTCCAGCCACACTTCTCCTCACCCAAGACCCTCTGTCACTGTGAGTATCCCATGTTTTGGACTTCAGGACCATCTCATCCGTGCCTTCTCCCATTTTTCTGCCATGAAGAGCTACGAGGATGAAGAGGAAGACCAACCCCCTTTGTTGCAGCTCCACAACCCCCTCCTAAATCCTGGGCTAGCTCAGCGGCACGATGCTTTACGCACTCATCTCTCCAAATGTTTTGGAAGTTTCTGGTTGACCTGATTCATAGGAAAAAAAAAAAAAAAAGATAAACACCCTTTCTGTGTTTGCAGTCATATGTAATTTTTATCTCTTGACCTTTAAACGTAAGCAGCAGTAAAATGAAGAACTATGGCAGTCATTTAACACCCTGCCTGTACTAACTGGTTTCTGCCTGTGAGCCGTGGTTTTAAATTGGCTAATGCAGAATACTTGCAGAGCTAATAATAATTCAGATTACTTCTGTCAGCTATTCCGGTTTCATGGGTAATTTAGTAGTTGAATAAATTTTTAAAAAAATTCATTCGTTCCCATGCACTGTTATGAATCAGTAGATGGTTTACCATTGGCAGCAGTAACTGTAAGAAGATTTAAATTGCTACTGAAAAGGATTTGAGTGAAGGTAATGTTTTATAATGTTCTAAGCCATATGCACTACTTTCAGGCCTCATCAGTTTTACATTGATTCCTAGTGAAGTGTTTAATTGCATCATGAATGCAATATAATTCAGTTCTTTTTGCTAATATGGTATATATCTCAAAGTGATATACAGCACTGACAGTGAAGGCTCAGGGTTTTCTTAGGATTTTAAAAGATGCCTCTGTGTGTGTTTGCACGCGTGTGTGCACATCTGTGCGTGGCTGGGAGCGTTTTCCCGGGAAATCTCGGGGCTCTTGGTTGGGTTCTCGGTGCCGAGAGCCGCCAGCTCTGCAGGGGTGTCTGCGTGGGCATCTGAAGGTGGGGATTTCTATATATAAATACATATATATTATATAAAATTAAATTTATAAATATAGAAGATGCCTATAAACCCATATTGGAAGTTCTGCTATTACAACCTGACTGCTCTGATGTTGACCAGTGCTCATTGGGCAGCTCAGTTCCGGCCCCGGTGCTGTTTTGGTCCTTCCCGGCTCTGCTCACGCCCGTGGTGGGAGATGCAATCTCAGCTGGAGGCCCAGGCATGAGGCTGTCGGAGCCTCGTGGGCAGTGGATTAAAAGAAACACGATTTCGTGTTGGTGTGAAGATGATTTGAGTCTGTGCAGGAGCTCTCGGGGCCGTGGCAGGTCGCCCTGGTGCCGTCCCCTCGCTCCCCGCTGCGTCTGCTCCCTGCAGGGCATGGATCTTCCCTGTCCCCCCGTCTCCCTCTCGCTGCTTCTGCTCATTACAGTTTCATCAGTTAATTAAGGATTGGGCCCTGGTGTCATTGTGGTGGGAAAACTGAGGCAGGCTCAGTGCTGGCTGGGATTTTCCCATGGGAAGATGCCAGCTCTTGGCTCCAGCAGAGCAAGCGTTCCCCATCCCTGCTGTAACCCCAATGTACCTGCCCGCATCCCGCTGTCGGCTCGGTTTTAATTCCCAAATTTCCATGGCTTTGTGAGGTGAGGAGCACCCGGTGACACCAGGGACGTGTCCCTGGGGATGGTCGCTGTTGGCTGCTGCTGTGCACCTGCTGCTTTCACCTTTGGGAATCTCATATTTTAGATGGAGTTACTCACTGGGAATGCAGCATCCTTTAATTTGGTTCGCCGTCACGAGCAGGGAAATCCTGCCCTCGGCAATGACCTCAGCGTGGCCCCGTGGGGCTGGGGGAGGTTGGTGAGAGCAGCATCCAGCCCCACATCGGGAATATTCCCACAGAAGGCTCCTCCTCGGCCGCGGCGCTCCCCACCGGCGCTGCGGGGCCGGGATGCGTTCCTGCTTTGGAGCCTAATGCGATATCAAAGTCACTAACATGATTATGCTTATATATCATATTAGGGAAAATGAATACTAATTCAATACAAACTACTAATTCAGTAGAACAGAAAATTGCTGAGAGAATAGAAAATTGCTGAGCGTGCCGAAGCCGGGCATGGCTCGGAGGAGAGGCGCTGCCTTGCTCCGTGCTGGAGTGCTTTCCCGCAGCGGCTGTGGCACGGCTGGCCAGGGTGACACGGAGAATCCCTGGATGTGTCAGTGCCAGAGCTGAGCTGGAGAGCAGCTCCAGAGGTGGCTTTGCCATGGAGCTGTGGAGAGCAGCCCCGCTTGGTTTTCGATCCTGAAGCGCATGGCCAGGGGTTGGGAGAAGTTAGCTGGGACCTGTGTGAGAACTGGAGCAGGAGAGCAGGA
Organism: Pardalotus punctatus; assembly: GCA_013400915.1. Lineage (NCBI taxonomy): Eukaryota > Metazoa > Chordata > Aves > Passeriformes > Pardalotidae > Pardalotus > Pardalotus punctatus. Next base: position 16,208 of record VZTX01009591.1, read on the forward strand.
AAATGGCTCCAGGAGCTGGTGGGAAGCTGGGAATAAAGCTGGAATGGGAGGGTGGACTCCTGATGGAGCTGGTGTTTGAGGTTGTTTGCTTTTCCTCATCATCTCTCATTCCTGGCCTGATGCTGAGCATGAACCCCTCGAGCTCCAGGGGAACACCCTGGGGACACCAACTGGGCCTCCCCATGGCCCAGCTCTTCTCCTCAGTCTCAGCTTCGTATTCCCACTTCCTCCTCACGACATTTCTGCCCCGGGACATTCCCTCTTGGCATCTCAATGTGCTCTGCACACCAATTCCTGCTGCAAACTGGCCATGGAGTCTCTCCTGCTCCTTGGGACTATTCCCAGCACCAAGGCTGCTCCCACCGGTGCCGGCTCGGGGAGCACTGGGGGCTCAGTGAGACATATCAGGCTCTTTGTTTAATTGGATTCTCCTTCAAATTATTAGAGCTTGTACGAGTTTCCAGGCCACGATGTTTCCTGGAGCCGCACAGCATTCCCAGGTTGTGACGGCTGCCTTGGATCTCCATCCACCACCACGGCTGGGACCCCCAGTCCTGTGGTGAGGGCACCCAAATTTCTCTGATTTTCCTCAAAATTAGGAATTTCATTGCAATTTAGTGCATCTGCTGTGGGTCCTCTGCGCTGTGGGGACAGAGCAGAGTCCTCAGTGCCTGACCTTGCACATCCTCCCATCCCACACGGGCACCTTTGGGCACGAACGTGGCTGGTTCTGGAAATTCCAGGTATTTTCCCAGTTCAGAGGGAGCTGTAAGTGGGACACACAGTGTTTCTGTACTAATATGGTAGGAGAGTCTTATTGTATTAGCAATTTCCCATCAGATCATGTCATATTAGTATTGTATTGTATTAGTATTTGTTTTCACTAATGTGATGTGAAAGTTGCTAATATGATAAGACTCCTGCATTGTATAGTGAAAACAAATATTAATATGATAGGATGGAAAATAGCTAATAAGAAACTAAGTTGCTAATCTGACGTGATGGATCTCCTAAAGGAATCGGTTGCAGCTTTCCTGTACTTTTCCAGGATCACCTTCAACCCCTCTCGGGGTGGGGGACGGGAAGGCAGCGCCACTGCTGTGTGGCACTGGTGGGTTTTAAAGGGATGAGTCCACCTGGAAAGCAAGAACATCTCCTTTGGGCTTAAATCCAGGCTTTCATTAGGCAGAGGGAAAAAATAAACCCATGTTTATGGGGAAATCCCTGTGTGCTGGGAACCCAAGGGTCCCTGGGGCAAGCTGATCCCCAAAAAATGCAACAAATATGAATTTAGGGAGCACAGAGCCTCTGATAACCCAGGAGGCCGCCCCGAGCTGCAGGTACTCCACAGTCTAACTATGACAAGACATAACCACCGGTTTCCTAATTTTATTTTATTTTTTCCCCAGCCACCGGAGCAAAATATCAATTTCTGACACAGAGAGCCCAGGGTAGGTGAACCAGAGCTAAATAAAAATAAACATTAAACAATTATTGGAATTTAGCTTTATTTAAAAAATCAGCAGGGTTGAGGGAACGAGCCACCTATTAGCCGGGAAAAAAAGCTATTGGGCTTTTTAACAACATGCTGTTTCTTGGCGGAGGCTGGGATCTGGGCTGTGCACAATCATGTTATTGATTAAAGATGATGTAGCAGCAGCACAATTATATCACAGTTTGTGCTCGCCGCGGTGGTACCGTTGGCCTCTCATTTGTCTGTCGGAGATTGGTTTGTTTGCCTTGCCCTTCCCGGGGGTTGCTCCTCGCTCCGATGGGTCCCCCGGAGGAGGCTCGGGGTGCTCGGGGACTTGGCGTCGTCCGGGTGGTGAGGATGGTTTTAACTGCAGCTCGCTCCCCGTTAGTTCCGCGTTTAACGGTGATTCCGGTTTCTGCGCTGTCGACCGCGGTGACGCAGAAATAAGGGAATGCTGGGGATTTGGAGGAATTGAGCAGCCCGGGATGGACCAAGGACAGCAGCTTGGTCTAGTGGAAGGTGTCCCTGCCCGTGGCAGTGGGTCGGAATGAGATGATCTTTGAGGTCCCTTCCAACCCAAACCATTCCGTGATTCCGTGATCCATGGTGGCCCTCACCCTGCACTGGTGTTTCCCTGATCCAGCCCAGCTGATTCTCGGGATGCCATAGCAAGCTAAACCACAGGGAAAGGCCATTTTGAGGCATTTCCAGAAAATTCTGTGCCGGAATTAAGCCACCATGAGAGGACGGGAAGGGAGCGGGTGGCTGGCGGGGAGCGCGCGCCTTCCAATCGGTCTATAATGCAATCAATTCTGTATATCCCCAGTGAAACAGCAACATTTATTTAACGTCTTTTATAGAGCAGCTGAGTTTTATCACAAATCACATTCCATTTCAATTCTTCGGGGACCCCTTGAAGGCTAAAACGCACTTACTTTCCTCCAAGGAAGTTTACCAATTCTTCAATAAAGCCCCATTTGCGTCCGTATGTAAAATTGACACATTTATTGAATATTAAACATTCGCCTGTTGCCTGTGCACTCCTTTCGACTTTATCTGCTGCCCTTAAAAGTCATTAAGGGAAGGATATATCAAAGTCATAATAAAGGCATGTTTATGGATGGGAAGGGGATGCTGGAATCTGCAGGAGGGGTTGGTCTACCCTGTCCGTGGCTCCATCCTCAGAGCAGCCCTTTTTCCTCCGCTCCCTCTTGGCAATACCCACTTGGCGGTGTATTTTCTCTGTTTCTCCTGAAGGAATTTCCATGCTCAAAAGCTGTTTCGTGTTAGGTGCTGGCCAGGGTTGTGCCAGGTTGCGGGAATGCAGTTTTCCAGCCCAGAGTCAGTCCAGCTAATTAGCAGGAGGTCCAATAAAACAAGATTTTCTTTTATCACTGTTACTAAGTGCTGTTGTAAATCAATTAAAATGTATTCTAGTAATTCTGTTTTTCCTTGGCGACTCTGTTTAAAGAAATACTGAGCCATTAACAGTATTTTCCGTATGTTTGTGTGTGTGTTTATGGGAGAATATTGAGCTGTTGCTGTTGAGTTCGACGCTCACTTTTGAGCATGGGATCCTGTCCTGCCCCACACTCTTCCCACAAGCCATGCAAGTCTCCACATCGATTTATTTGGAGAAAGGTGCAGGTTTTTTGAAGGTAGTAAGGAGGGAATTTTCTTTTTCTTGAAGCATGGATGTTCATGCCAATGGTTGTCCTAAATATTAATTGCTGATGACGCAGCCATGTCCTCTGAGCACGTTCCTGGAGTCGTTTTTAGGGGTGCAGTTGTTTTTTAGGAGCAGCGTGTGGTGGTCCTGCCTAAACAGACCTTTAAGTCCATTCCCTAAAAACATCACAGCCTCTGTGCAATGGGAAAAACCTGGATGGCTGGAGGAGAAAATTCACCAGGAACAAAAAATCGGGGATTCGCCCCTTTCTCTGAGCCATCCGTTCTCTCTCTCTCATTCCCTGCCTTTCCTCTACTTTATTTCACATTATTCAAAGTACCGTGTAGGAATCTGGGCTGGCTTGCCCTGCTCTAGGGATAATTTCTCCCAGGCCACTGGCTAATTGAGGACGCCTCGTTAGTCTGGGAGGTGGCTGCCGGGTGGTTTCATCGACTCTGGAATGTCAGCAGAGCACAAACGGCCACCTTGGCTGCCCGAACACCCACCTGCCCCATCAGCCTGGAGAGGTGAAGGTTCTCCTAAATCCCATCTGGAGACAAATCCCTGCCATGGGATTCTCTTCAGCTCCATGTTTTGGTGGCTTTTAGGAGAATTGTCCCCAACCCATCTTAATTGTTGTCTATCAGTTGTGCTTATCAAGAATGATTGCCAGGATGGGACAAAACGATCAGATTTTTGGTTTTTTTGTGGGGATTAAATTTACCAGCAAGAATAAGGAGCATTCAGTTGGAGATTTAGGGGACACTTTGTTGCTTTGGAGGATTTAATTTTGTCCCTCCTTTGGAGCAAGGTGACTCTCGCAATGAGGTTGGCTGCAGGATGGGGTCTGGCTCCTGCTTCCATGTGTTTAGAGCTCCATCCTTGGATGCTGAATTATAGCACTGGCTTAGAAAATTAAGTTCTTAGGGCTGAGACACCCCAAATGGCAGAGCAAATGGGTGTGCAGCAAATCTTCAGAGGAGCCAGCCCATCCCTGCAGTGAAGGCAGATTTTTGGGGCACTTGTCCATGCTAATTTATAAAAGAAATAAATAATGAATGTCACCTGAATGGAGCTCCAGTAAAAGCAGCTCATCTGGAGTGTATCATAAAAACAATATACAGCTGCCTCTCGGCAGCTCCCGACTCGCTGCTGGATGGGAGGAGAAGCCCCTTTGCCAGGATCCCATTTCCAACGTGACCCTCATCCCACTCAGAAATCCCCAAAAGCAGCTCCCGGCACAGATAACCTTCCCAGTGCACCGAGAGGCTCTTCTTTATGGGTGAGGGAAAGTGCTTAAAATGCTTAGAGGGAATAAACAGCTTTTAATGAAGTTACATTGCCACATAATGGGTATCATAAAATTGCCTTCATAGCACAGGGTCCCAGGATGGCTTTTATTATCGACTGAGCAGGAATCCTGTCTGTAAAGCTCCGGCAGCTGCAGAGAGGAGAATGCAAAGTCTTCTTAAATTACCTGATTGAAATAACCGGCAAATATTCTGCTTTGCTGCTTTGTTGAAGGCAAAGCTGCCTTTGGGGTGGTCTGTCAGACCTGGTTTGCAGCTTCTGAAGAACACAGGAGTTTCATTGCAGCAAAACAGATGTTCATCTTGTTTCTCTATCGGCTGTTTGATGAGAGATTTATTGCTCTTCTGCTGGGCTGGAGCTCCTCTGCTGCGGAGTCTATTAGGCAGCCCGGGAGCTGGCGGGGAGCCAGGGAAGCCGCGTTTTGATGAAACCCATGAAAAAGCCTCGGCTTGGAAGGCGCCAGTAATAATGCATCGGCTAGACTTGGATCGGGCGATTGATTGCCGTGATTTGATTTATTGATCAATACCCTCAAATTTGGCGTCTGAGAAGCTGAACTAATCTTTAACTGCTGTGAACATCTCTGCCTGGTGGAGAATTAGAGCTGATAAGGAATGTATGAAAGGAATCTGAGCTTATCTTAATCACACAGTGCCCCGGCGCTGCCTGCGCCGAGCGGGAGGGGATGTGTGCAGAACACAATCACCAGGCAGAACAGAGCAGATCTATAAATTGATGGAATTCAAAGCCTCCAGCATCGATTACCATTATAACAAACAGTGGTGCGCTGAATGTCTGATTATTTTTAGACAAAGATTCTGTGCTCTCAGCAGCAATTTTGCTGATGCTGTCACTGTGTCAGATGTCTGTTGTTGATTGCAATTAGATGCGATACAAAAAAAAAAGAAAAATTTAAAACTATCTCTGCCTATAGTTTTATTTCCACTTATTAAATCTCCTCCTTTGTTTGCCTCCTCCTAATGTCTGCAGCTGGATGAAATATTGCATTACCAGAAGAGATCTCGTATATTCAGTTGGGTATAATCACTTTACAGATCATTGGATTATATCTGATATGGTTCAGATAATCCTGGGGAAATGTGGGACATTTACTCTGCCTTGGTTAAATAAATGCGCCCTGGTTTAGGATTTTCAATGTGAATCTGCATAACATTTGGGTTTCTGAAACAGGGTCTGCAGCCCTCCCAATGATCCAATTCTATTAAAGCACTAATCAATTCCTGGTGACGTCAGTCTGCTTTCCTGCTGCTCCAACGTGGATTTATCCTGTCCTTTCTAAATGGCTTTTGGAGCTCCCACACCACAGGCTTTAATGGTTCAAGGAGTGGTGATGGCGAGGGGGCAGGGGGAGCGGGGCACACCGGGTGCCACGGTTTGGTGTTCCAGGGTTCCATGATCCCAGGAGCATCCCCTGGATCGATGCTTCCCAGTTTCTCTCCAGTGCCAGTGCATGGAGCGCTCCAGTGCCATATTTGGGACTGATCGGTGTTGTGGGAATGGCTCTACAGGGAAATGTGGCTGGGAAAGGGCGGTTCCAGTTGGCTCTTCCCGATGGGAAAATCTTTTTGAGAGCCCTTGTGAACCCCTCGTGGGGGCTGTAGGTCCATGCAGGGATGCAGAGGCATCAGGATTGGGAGTTCCCTGGGGAGCCCCGTTGGACCAGGCTGGGTTTGTCCTGCTGGGCTCTATCCCTGCAACCCACACTTGACGCTGGTGCAAGATATTTGAGGAATCTCGCGTTTTAACTTCAGCCCCACACAGGGGCCGCGGGCTTTGTTGCGTGGCCGAGCAGTGGCCGTGGCCCTGGCCCTGACCCGGTGGCCAGGGGAGCAGGAGGTCTCCTCTTGAACGTGACCTCATCTCGCGCGGCTCCGCACGGCTCCGGGGCTTGATGGAAAAATGCAGTGCGGCGGCGGAGGAGTTATGTGCTGCTGGCAGCTGGTGTTTTCTTTCTTTGGGAAATCTAATATATTGATTAGCTTTCTTCAGAACAGCGTCAATAAAGCGTATAATGGCATGGCTGGTGCCTGCGGCGTCTCCTCCCCTGGTCTGAGCCCCCCTGGAGCCGGGAAGGACCTTGGCTGCTCCGTGCCAGGCTCCGCGTCCCGTCGGCTGCTCCTCCCTTTCCTGGCAGCCACGGGCCCTGCTCTGCCTGGAGAACGTGCTTGGCTGGACACCCCGATCCTCTGCCGGGAGCTTATCCTGGGCAGCCTTCCGCCTCCTCCTCCTCCTCCTCCTCCTCGCCCTGCCCCACCGGAGTCCCGNATCCTTCGACGCCTCCCGCCTCCGCCTCCTCCTCCTCCTCCTCCTCCTATCTCACGTCTCCGTGGTACCACCACTTCCAGCAGCTTTGGCTCAGTCAGCTCCAGCACAGAGGCACTGAGCCAAACATCTCCAGGGTCTGGATACACCATGGGGGACGGTGATGACCACTGTCCTGGTCATCCCCGGACAGTGAATGTCACCAGTGGAACCACCATCACCCGAGGGGGGATGTGTGATTGTGATTTTGGGGAATACTGGGTGCCAGGGGAGCTCGTTGCATCCCAAGTTTCTTCCAGGAGAACATGGATGCTCTGCCTGTGCCATCACGGTCCCCTCCCAGCTGTATCCTGGCCCATGGCACATGGAAGTTGCTCCAGCCCTGTGGTCATGGCTGGGGAAGATGGAAGGACCCATTAAAGTGCCTGAGAGAGTTTAGAGGGTGGTTTATTGTTGTTTTTGTGGTTGTTTTTCTTTAAGCTGATTGATTGCCATAATGAATGGGGCCCAGAAATCAGCCGGAGCGGCGGCTCGAGGCCACCGCGGGATTTAAAGTCCTGGCTGGCTTCAAACCCTCTCCACTATTCCAGCTTTTATTGGTAAAACACACAGAAAGCCAGCGGGATCTTATTTAGGGCTCTCCCAAGCCCAGATCTGCCCTCGGACACCGGTGCTGGTAGGAGCTGGTGCCTCGTGCTTGCCAGGAGCTGTTTTCTGAGCTGTTGGTTTATTTATCGTTCATGGTTCGCTGGAGAGCGAACCCAGCCCGTTCCACCACACGGTTCCTTGGTGTGCCAGGTAAAGGCAGCCCCATCCAGGACTGATCCCACTGATGGATGCTTTTATTTTCTTTTCAAGCCTGATCCACTCCTGAAGGGATGGAGGAGCATCCTGATCCCCCACCACCCCGGGATGGAGGTGTCCAGGCTGGATCCCACCAGCCGGGAGCCTGGAAGGGTTTTCTCTGCTTCCCGAGCATCTTGCGATGAGCTCATTTCAAAGAGAGATTTTCAGGGCGAATTGACAGCTGATGACTATGGGAAGATGTTTTCCAAAGGAGAAACAATTTACGATAATTAGAAATTTATAAAATGTCTTTAAACATGGTGGTAATAGGGATAAGAAAACACTTGCTGCAGTGTAATCAGTTATTAGCAGCTGATCATTTATCTCGATGGATAGTTGCTGCTGGTACAGGGGACACGTGATAAAAGGACTCTTGATTAACTAATTTGAATATCTTTTGAGAACAAATTCTGAGTTCTCTTTTTTCTCCATTGTAATGGATCCGTACATCTGCGAGATAAACACGGAATGAATATGGAAATGAATATTATTGTGGGAGTGTAGCCCTCGAACGCTGCTGCCGCCGTCCCAGCCCTGGCCTTGGGAAGCTGCCTGGGATGGATCTCATAGGGAAGGGCAGGCTGGGAGGAGCTGAGGCTGTGGGATGCAGGGCAAGTGTGGTGGGGGATTTGCCAGGATTTGGGGTCTGGAGGGACAGGACCAGGCTGGGCACTTTCACCAGCCCCTCTGGCCTCTGGGAAGGAGCAGGGTGGCAAAACTCTGGAGCTCTGGCAAAACACTGGAGCATGTGATAGCATGCCTTGATGGATGGGTTTTTTAAGCACACAGCCTGCTCCTGCCTCCTCGGGAACGGCAATCTGATGCAGGTCTCAAATCTCTGCCCTCTGCGAGATCCCATTATGGCTCCTGCGATAACGCTCTGTAAACCCCGATTCCATTTTAGATGCTGAAACCTCACTCTCGGCATCTGTGCCCTGGGCCACTGGGATGGGCCCTGGGGTGACCAGTGGCACCAGTGGGGGCCGATCCCTGCTCCTTGTGCTGCTGCGCCCCTCGCTGTCTGCCCACGGGTGCCAGGGGTGAAAGATGTGGCTGGAGCAGCTGGGAAAGCACAGCAAGCTTGGATTCCTCTTTTCTGGCACAGCAGGCACAGGGAGGAGGTGGCTGCTGCTGGTGGGGGTGAAGTGGGATCTGCTCCCAGCCCCTCTTGGTTTCCCTGGCAGCTCCCGGCCCTCCATGCCAGCCGTCCGTGACCTCGCCGCGTTCCGGAGCGGCTCCTGCTGCCTGCGAGTTATTCATCGTCCTCAGCCACTAATGGACTCCATTCAACTGCTTCTCCCTCATCCCCCCCCAGTGTGATTCATGTAGTGGCTGGAAGCAGATTCCTTTTGGCAGCGAGAGTCCCAGATATTTTATATTTACGCATCATTTTCTTCCCAGGGTCTCAATTTTTCCCTTCTCTCGTCTGCCCCGTTCTCCTTTCAGCTCCATCCAAGCTCGGATGGGGTCGTGCCTCCAGCCCCATCACCCACCATCCCCTCCCCACTGAGGGATGGGGGGCCGGATACATCCCCTCCTTGGGAATGGGAAGGGGATGCTCGGAGGTGTTGGCACTGCTCTTTCTGAGCTGTATTTACTGCGGCGAGGAGCAGAGTCCACGTAGCTGTGGATGCAGTTTACAGGTAATTAAACTCAGCTTGGTGAGGATTTAAACATTAATATTGATGCTAAAGTTTTTAATAAAATATAGAGAAAGAGAGAAAGAGGTATCGATTCCTATAGGCTTTTTATTTTTTTCTTTCCTCCACCTTCATTTTCACAGGGAAGGGTTGACGTGTTGGTGAGCATGAAATTAGGGTGTCCACATGATCCCGGAGGGAAAAACTGGGAAAGACTTAGGAAAATGCCTTTGGGATTGATCCATAGGCGAGGCTGCTCCTGACCCAACCCTCCTGGGCATCTTCTGTGGTGGGCACAGGCTTGGGGACAGCATCCATTTCTTGGGAATGGTGCTGAGCCTCCAAGGTTTCCATGTCTGCTCCTGCATCCTGCTTGTTGCTCTCCACCGTGGCTGCTCGGGACACACTGTCCATGAGTTTGGGCTCATTACAGCATCATTCCCATTCCCAACATAACCTCGTGGGTCGGGAATGGGGTTCCCTGAGATCCCCCAGTCCCGTGGTGCCACCGTGGCCATCCAACCCCTCCGCAGCCGTTCCCGTGCCGCACCAGAGGCCGTTAAAAAGATGCTGACGGCCGTTTTTCACTCCCTGCTTCTCTGTATACACACAGGACCCGGCTTTATCTGCTTTCTCGCCAATATTTTTTTATACAACGGTGAAATATTTATATTGTCCAATAAAAGGCAGTAACTCGCAATCTCGCGCAAATTCATCGGAGACCGGGAGCGTCGTTGTCTGAATTTTCCACCCGGCAGTGACCCCTGGTAATTGGCTCCATACATCTTTGGCATCAGGGATTTACATAGAGGGAAGGGGGTGATGGATGGCCAGGGTCAGCCCCCTGCCCTGTGGCCTGGCTGGCAGGGGATGCTGAGTCTCCTGCCCCGCATCCCATCACGGGTGGTTTTCGGTGGTGCCGGGGAGGGAAGAGCCAAATCCCTCGTGATTCAGCTTAAATCCCCATGGATTTGCTGGGGTGCAAGGCTGATTCCATGGGAGTTTTGAGTTTTTGGTGTCACATGAAGATGGACCAGCTGCTGGTCCTGGTGGAGATGGCTCCTTCCATCACAAGATGAATTTTCCTGGAAAGGGCCCATTTTGGGAGCGGGATGGGGTTGAATCACCAGGGGCCGGAGCTTGGGGCACAGCTGAGCCCCAGGCAGACCCCTCCTGACCTCGGCCAGCAGCACCTCAGCTCCCAATTTATCAAAAAACCAATTAATGACCTTCCCCCCGTCCCCGCCCAAGTTTTACTGTGTCTGTCTCTTCCTGCCAACTGCCAGGCAGTAATTAGAGTCTGCCTAATGAGGTTTCCATAGCGGGAATACATCCTCTTGCCATATCTCCCCACCAAACCCTTTGCCACAGTTTGTGGTGCCAGCCTAAATTTTTTTCCAGCTATTTTCACAAGCCGGATGAGGACCAGGACATCCCCCAGGCTGCAGGATTTACCAGGCAGCACCCAAGAGGTCGCTTCCCACCGCATCCTCCCCATCGTTTTTAACTCCATTTTATTTTTTTCCCCCCTACATTCCACCAAAATTAAAAAGCCATCTATATCTTAAAAAACCTTATTTATGAACACTTAAGCGTAAGTAAGTCATCGTTGGACGGCTTCCCTCCCCGCTGATGGATGGAATCTGGCACCGGGGTGGACCGGGAGGGAAATCTGGCAATACAATATGCTGTGCTTGACTATTTTGACACTCGGAGTGCGATGTTTTTTTTACAGTTACTGATGAGCTTATGGCACTGCTCCTTTTGGAGGAGCGAGGAGGAGGCTGGGGCTGAGAATATTGATTAGCGAGTTCCTGATTATCTCAACAACCCTCTCGGCTTGCCTTTTCTTTTGCGGGGAATACAGAATTTCTTCAATTATTCATATGAACCCCCTTGTCGATACTGCCAGAGCGACACTGAGCCAAACCGGTCCGGGGGAATTGTATTCCTCAAATTCAAGCCCCGACCCTCCTAAATCACCTTTATTTTATTTTCCACCCCATTTTTCTTTTTGGTTTTGGCCACCTTTTGTTTTTGTTTTGTTCCAGAAAGAGCTTCGTGCCGTCGCTTGAGCGCTGGCAGGGTGTCGGGGGGAAAGCGCGGAGTCTCATAAACATTTAATTGAACTCAGTTGGGAATTTAGGAAAAATGAACCTGAGGTTCAGGAGATTTGCTGTTAGGGAATTAGCTCGGCAGGATGGCAGGTTTCCCTCCCCAGCAACAAGATTTTTGGGAGCTCTGGATGTGAGCGGCTAACAAAAGGGAAGCTAATTAGCCACAAAGACAAATTTTAGCCCCCACTGTTGAGGTTTGGGGATTTCTGGCTCTCCCCATGTCCAGCAGCTCTTTTGGGTGGGCAGAGCTGGGGGAAAGGGGCTTCAAGGGGGGTGCAGCATCCTGCTGGATGCAGAATCCACCTGGACTCATCCCAGCAGCGCGGGAGGGAATTTTGGGTTTCGAGGCATTTATAAAAAGCAAACGTTGAGCGCTCGGCGCGGAGTTGCTGGCACCCAGCTCGCAGTCCAGATGGGGGGAGATGGGTTGTTTGTTACAAAAAAAAAAAAAAAAAAAAAAAAAAATTAAAAAAAGACGAGAAAGGGGAGAGAAAAAAAAAAGAGCAACTCTAAAATAGCTTTTCTTGGAGGCTGTGTGGGGAGGGGTGGTTCTGCCAGCCTGGCTGGGTGGGAGGGAAAACTGGCAGCGCTTTCGGGAATGCTCGAAGGAGAGCTGGGCAGGACCTGGGGATGATCCCAGGCCTTTCCCACCCCGCTGGCTCTTGGGGGTGGAAATGGGGAGAGCCCTGGGGAGGGACAGAATGGACAGGATGTCCAGGCAGGGCATCCTGAAAGGTGCTGGGAGGTGCCGTGGTGTGGCCAGAAGGGACCAAGATGTGGCCAGGAGGGGCTGTGGTGTGGCCAGGAGGGACTGTGACACATCCATGAGGTTGTGGGGGATCTGAGGAGGAACCGAGCCACCAGGGTGGGACAACACGATCCCAGCCCACCACACTTCCAGGGAAGGCAGCATTTTTCCACCTCCATCCTGTCCCAGCCGCTCCACATCCCCGGGGGCTCTGTGTGAGCCTCGACTTTGGTCCCCGGTGCCGGCGAGAGTCTCGTGGCACTTCAGGACACCTCTTTTCTCCCCGGCAATTTACTGCTCTCTTCAGGGGCTGCTTCCTCTGCTCCTCTAATGTGCTTGGATGGAAACCCCTGGAGAGCCGCCGGTGTTCCGAGCTCGCCAGCAGCGACACATTAGGATCTGTCATCTGCTGAGCATTACCTGGTTTTAAATCTGTCTCTTTGGAGCTGCAGAGCTGCATAGGAAAATATTAAAGTAAACAATAAGTGGATTTACACAAATGTGACTGATTTCCATATTTTTCATCACTTCATTTTATTACCGGGTTTACGGATATGCTCATTTATTTATAGGGCAATCCAGTATTGATTCATTCCGATGCACTGTGCATAAACACATAAAAGAGAGTGATAACAATAGGAATACATTTTCAGTCTTTTAAATACTGCATTTTTTCCAATAGTCTTCATTAGATCCGCTCCAGGAATATGAGCAATGTCCTTCGGGAAGCCCAGCCGGCCCCTCCGCCCAAGTGGCTCCGGATTTATGGGGGTGTCAGGGAGAACAGGATGCGATTCCCAGCGCCGCAGCAGCAGCTGCTTCCACAGCGCTGCCACCTTCCTCCCGCCAGGGGGTTTTTCCACAGGAGGTTTGGGTGGATTTTATCCCAAAAGGTGGATTCTGCTCCCCTGAGGTTGGGTTTCTGGGCTGCTTCGGTGCCAGGCGGTGCAGGGTGGACACCAGTGAGGTGCTGCCCCTTTTTGCCCCTCTTTTCCCCTTTTCCCTTCCCTTTTTCCCCTTCCCTTTAATCCTTCTCTGTTGTCCTTCTCTTTTCAAATATTTTTCCTCCTTTTCATCTTCTCTCTTTTCTCTTTCTTCTTTTTCCTCTTTTCTCTCTCTTCTCTCTTTTGCTTCCTCCCGCCTGTTTCCCCTTTTCCCCCTCATTTTCCCCCCTTTTTTTCCTCTTTTCCAAATTCCTGAAAAGCTGCACTGCTCCCATCCCATATATTTCCCCCTCAAATCCCACTTTCCCTCTCTCCCCATGAATATTAACCAGGGAGAGCCGAGCGCTCCATCACCTGCGTCACGGGAAGGAGCCCATAAAAACAGGGTGATGGATGGAAAACATTCCCCCCCTGCTCCTTCCCCTAAATGGGAAGGAAGAAATGGAGAAAAAATACAATTTTTAAATATTAACCTGTTGGGGTTGAATGGATTTGTCAGGCCCTTTCTCTCTACTATTCCCAAATACATCCCATACAAATTTAGGCTCCTATATAATTTTTTTTTGCTCTAGGAAGGAGCAGCAGGACCAGGAGAAGAAATTGTAACCACAGAGGACAAACCCAGCTTTTATTTTCCTCCCTCTTCAGCTAAAGGGCAGCTCCTTTCTCTCCCCAAAAGCAGTTTAATGGTAACAGCTTGAGAGGGACAAAGTTTGAATATCCTTGTGCCGGAGAAAAGAGCAGAGCGAAAGCCCTGCTAATTACAAAAGTTGCTTTATGAAAGATAATTCAAAGCAATAATTTAGCAAACATAATCAAGTAGCGCAGATGGGGATTTTGATGAATAGTTTGCAACATGCAATTAGCAGCTCTTGCAGTTACATATCATTAACCCTCAGAGCACAAAAATTATTTTCTCATTATTAGATGAAAAGGTAAAATTAAGCTGACTAGACAGTAAAGGAACAAACTACAATTAATTACCTTCATTTATTACAGTCATTATTTTAAACTTTTTTTTTTTTAACTCTGATAGATAGATGAAAACATCTAAATTAAAAGTTTTGTTCTGCTAAATGGGAGGTGAAACTTTGCGGCGCTCGGGGTGTGGGGTCATCCCAAATCTGGGGACCGCTGGGAACCCCCTCATCACCCCCCATCATCCCCACCAGGGATGAAGAACCTGAGCATCCCTGCCTGTATCCCCCACAAACCTGGACCACTGCTGTCACCCACATGGGGAATTTGCCATATTTTTACCAGGAAATATTTTACAGGCATGTAACTTCCCAGGAAAATATTTTTCCAGGAAAATTATTAGCGGGGGCTTGCAAGAAATCCGGCCTTGCTGGGAATTAACCTGCCCAGGTGGCACCTTCTGGTGGTGATGGTCAGAAATCAGCCAGCTCCTCGCTGGGTTGGGTGCTGAAAACTTTGATTTCGGGATTTGTCTTGGTGGCAGATGGTTCGGAGCTGCCAACTGTCAGCAAACGCACTAAAAAAAATAAATTCAGGGAAAAAGAACAGGGAGGGGAAAAAAAAAAGTAGGAAAGAACCAGCTCGAACAGCCAGTGAAAAAACATGGATTAAATTCTGGTGGCGAGGGTGGTAAAATAAGCTTGAAATATTTTCCTTGTTGCCGATTTGGGGCCTCAGGCCAAGAAGGGAAGAGCCTGGGCACCTTCTCCCTGAGCCAGCGGGGTCAGGATGAAGTGGAAAAAAAGAGGGGGGGGAAATAACCTAATGAACCGAATGTTCTCTGTCTCTGCTCTCAAGAACTTTGCCAAAACATCGTTGAACTTGTCAGGAAATATTACAACAAAATTAAGAACCAGCAGCAATTTTCTCTCGTTCGGGATCTCGCGCTTTATAAAGTAAATTATTAATGCATTTTTTTTCCCCGTTAAGCAGTTATTTGCAACAGTCTTGGTGTATTTCTCATTAGAAATAACATCATCTAAAGAACTTATATTGATTCTTCTTTTCCCCCCCTTTCTTTTTTTTTAATCTCCGAATCATGGACGTGAACAACATATTTCTGTGATGTTCCCTTTAACTAGAATTCTCAGGCTTTATTTTTATATTATTGATCTTTTTGACACGAATCGCTTTTTCGGCCTTGTGAAAATCTTGGGAGCTGCTCCTGCCTTCGGAGGGATGGGGGGAGGCTGTGGGAGCAGGGGATGTGATGGGGTCTGGGTGGGTGCGCCGTGGGTTTTTTGGGGGGCGTGATGGGTCTGGGTGTGTTTGATGGGTCCGGGGGTGTGTGTGAGGAATTTGTGATGGATCTGCGGGGTGTGTGATGGATCTGTGGGCGCACAGTGGGTCTGAGTGATGGATTTAAGGAGTTATTGGACGCGGAGGCACCAAAAGACCCCGACGTGTCCAGTTCCTCGTGGTTGTCCAGTCCCATCACCCAGAGCTCTCCCAGGACAGTGGCTCCTTCCCAATCTCCCCCTCCTCACCACCCTCTCTCCCCCAACTTCTTTACACATCAGCAAAAAAAAAAAAAAAAACCACCCAAGGAAAACAGCGAAGCCTTGAATTAATTTTTTCATCAGTTTTCTTCAACATTTGGGGTCTCTGTTGCCGCTTTCTCCCCTGACAGCTGTTCCTCGGCACTGAAAAAGAACTCATTTGTGGTTTACTGCCACCAGTATTTAGATGGAAATAACCCACTACTTATCCTGCACTTGATCTCATGGATGTGAGAATAAACTCTGCGCCGGTGCCATGCAAATCCCGCGCCTCTGGAGCGGCGGCGCTCGGAGCTCGCCGCCGCGCCGGGAGGAGGACCGGCTGCGCCGGGGGAGTTTTACCATTTTGTCAGTCAATTATAATAATATTTCTGCTTCCAAATGTTTAAAAAGTTGGCTTCGGAAGGTATAATCATGGCACAGAGGCCAGCCTGACAATAGTAATTAATTAGGCTATTACGCATTCTGCAGTGATAATTGCTTTGCTGGAAAGTCACCAGCCATGAAAAGGACCCGGCGCGTAAATGTAATTTATCAGACGACGGCGATCCCGCGCCGCTGCCGGGCCTCACCTTGAGCCCACGGATGCTGTGGAGGGAGGTGGAGAGGGGAAAAATGGGAATTAGGAGGACCTGGATATATAATACGGAGGCAGAGCTCGCCAAGGATCTGCAGGTGGAAGGAGAGCAGAGCGCGGTGGGTTTGTGTCGCCGGCGGGCATCGTGGTGATGGGAGAATGGGAATGATGCCTTCCTGACCCCACCGAAGCAGGGATGCTTCCAGGGACACTCAGCTCCCCCATTTTAGCCGTTTTCTCGGCTTTTTAGCATGTTTTTAGACGTTGCCTTGTTGGATGTGGACGCGGGGTTTGGTTCTGCCCCGAGAAAGTGAGAATGTAGGTGTTTTAATTATAAAACCTTGATTTCAGGGCTGATGTGGGCTTTCCCCAGGTTTTTGTTCATCTCTGTGTGAGGAATTACAGCAGTTTTAGTGCTGGGTGAGCCATTCCTGTGCAGGACTTGGAGCTGCTCCAGCATTCAAGTAAATTGTCCCCCATCTGGAAAAAATCACTGAAAACATTAAATATCTCCTTTCTACTGACATTTCCTGGAAGTTTAGTGGGACTCTGGGAGAGCTGAGCGGGTGCCTGGCTCACCATCCTGCCATCTGCCCACGCTGGTGATGCTCTGGCACGGACATGGGCCAGAATGTTCCGGAGCAGGGAACGGGGCAGGAGCCGGGCTGGTGAAATGGCCCCCAATTTCCATGTCTGATGGAATTATGGAATTGCCCCCAAATGCCTCCACACCAGCGAACGGTCCTGCAGCTTCAGTCGAGACGCTCCAGCACACCGGCAGTGCCGGCTCCTGGCTGCCTCCTCCCTCCCTTCCCCTCTTTACTATTATTATTTTAAAGCACCCTGAAGCCAAGCATTTTTGCAGAATGCTGAAGAAAAGGCCCCAAATTCCTCCTCCGCCGGAGCCGCGGTGCTGAGAAAGTAGGTTTGTGTACGAGCCGCTATAAAAAGCCCGGCTTATACAATTTTAACAATAGAAAAATGATCTTTGTGCTCCAGTGCCTGCGAGCTCCGGAGGAGAAGGCGGCTTGCTCAGGTGGCTGCTGGATTACAAATGAGCCGTTTGCTTTGGGTTGGAATGACAAGCGATGGCAATCCGGGCTGGCAGGGTGAGCCAGGAGCTCTGCTGGCGTGGAGGAGGGAGAAGATGCTCTGGTGTGGGAGCTGCCGCCGGATTGAGGCCCAAAGTTCAGGCTTTGTTTCATAATTAGCCCATGGGTGGCTTAAGAGCAATTTAATTGGTTATTTCATTGTCACAATTATGTGTCTGCAGGGTGGGCATCCCTTCCTGCATTGCTGGTTGGTGTGAGTGCCCAGTTTGGCTCCAGCTGGACATTTTCCAGCTGGGAATGGGTCACTTCCATCCCTGATGCCTGTGCCCACGTGTCCCACTCCATCCCACCCGCTCCAAGTGGGGCTGGATGTCAGA
Source organism: Pardalotus punctatus (assembly GCA_013400915.1). Lineage (NCBI taxonomy): Eukaryota > Metazoa > Chordata > Aves > Passeriformes > Pardalotidae > Pardalotus > Pardalotus punctatus. The sequence goes on from VZTX01009591.1 coordinate 33,723, forward strand.
GGGACCAAGTGGACTCAGAGGGCAGCAGCCCCTGCCCCGTGGTGTTGTTGTGCCTTGAAAAATTAAAGGGAGTAAATGATTCATGCTCATAAATGTTGGATGGGAACACACAGCAGATTAATGTTGGGTTATTGGGATGTGGCTGGTGAGTGTCACCAGCACCCCGGTACCCCAACAGCTGAGGGGGACAGGGATGGGGCAAGAGGAGATTTCTGAATCCAGGTGTGAACATCCCTTCCACCCCCAGCACCATCCTGGGGAAGGCCGAACGCTGGATCCGGCCCGGCACGCACAACAACGGCCAGGCCTCTTTATTTCTTATTTAAGCACTGACATTAAATTATAATTTTCATTTACTCAGAGCACATCAATGATTTAGGGCGACGTGACATGGCAGCGGCACGAGGAGTTTAGCCACGGGCAGCGATCGCTGCGCGGGGCACGGAGCGGGTGCGGAGCCGCGTTCCGCTTTCCATGGCACCGACCCCGCCGGCTCGGCCGGTCCCTTCCTCCAAGGGGTCATCTTCCACCCCTGACCCCTTTCTCCCTCTCCCCGCAGGTGATTGCACTTAGTAAGAGAAGCAAGGAGGCTGAGACGGCTTTCCTGAGTGTTTACAAGCAATTGCTCGCAGCTCCAGGTAAGCAGCGCGGTGGCGACCTGGCTGCCTAGCGAGTCGCGTGCCGGTGCCGAGAGGAGCCAGCGAGGACCGCGGCACCGTCCCCGGCACGGCTGGTGTCCCCGACCGCGGCTGGCGCATGGTGCTCTGGAGATCCCGGCCGAAGAGAGGAGAGGAAGCAGCTTTTGCCATCGCTGCGTTTCAGCCCCTGAGCCAAATGCATCTTGACATTAGGAAAGGAATACATTTGCTCAGCCCGTGTAGTAACACTGCGGCTATTCCCACTTGTCTGTTTGACGGTAAGTTGACCGAAACGGCCGAGCCACGGGGACACCCTTCCTGTGTCACCGTGCGGCCGGGGCGCCGCGCCGTCCTGGGGGGGGAAACTGAGGCACGGGGCAGCCGTGAGGATTGTGTTGGCAGAGCTGGTTGTAGGGATAGGTGAGGGGCTGGGGGCCCCCTCCCGCTGCTCCCCACTTTGGGGGGGCTCACGCACACCAGGCGTCCCCCGGCACGTCGGGGACCGGGATCTGCAAACGGCTGAAGATGCGCGGAAAGGCTCCTGCAGGGCCACTAATTCATTTTCCAGACATTTAGGAATAACAAAATGTTTTAATGATTTCTTAGGGGAATTAGGGAGACATATTTTTGTCCTCATTAAATTCTCTCCTGTGCTATGAGAACCAAATGTCAGCTCGGTTTCCAGAACTCAGTTATCTTCCCTCCCCACGCTCACCCGCCAGCTCCTCCCGCCTGCACACGCCTGCACATGGATGCACACGCATGCACGCCCCAAAACTGCTTCCCTGTGTTCTCTGCACTCCTCCTCTCCTCCTCTCTCTGCTTTCCACAGCATCATCTCTTGCTCCCCTCCTGCTCCCCAAATCCTCCCTCCCGCGGTTCGTCCCCGTCTGTTCCATGTCCACATGTCTCTCGACAGGCGAACTCTTTGTGGAATACTTTCCAAGCGCCACATAAGTCCTGATTCGACATTTTTTGCTTTGAATGGCTGCTGTCAACACAAATCTCTGGCAGAGACTGTAACGGAGCCTGATTGCTCAGCAAGTATTTTGATAAGTGAGCTGGCTGTGTGTCTGTAATTACGGGAGAAAACCGTAAATCTTTTGGATATTGTTCACACAGATGTGGCGTGAAGGGAAGGGGGGGAAGCAGTAAAATGTGTTAAAAGCATAATTAATGTCATTGTTGTTGGGGATGATTTGATTTAAGGCTGACTTTGACGCGTGGAGGGGCTCGTAGGGCGCCGGTGGATGCGTTTGAGCAGGTTGGGATGGCGTGGCCGAGGAGAGCCATCCCAGTGGAGAGGTGACAACACCAGGGAGGTCCTGAGGGTGTCCCATGGGTGCACCACGGGTGACCCGTGCTCCTCCTGGAGCCAGGCAGCACCATGGGACACATGGGCTGGGTCCAGTGGCCCCGGCACCAGGATAAGCCAGCGGTCCCCAGGGATACAGGCGCTCCCTGGGGCTGTGCCTGCTCGGGAGAGGGTGATGAGCACCCGGAACGCCTCCTGCCCATCCCAACAGCACACGGGTGCCTCAAACTGCTCCAGCGGCTGGAGGAGGGGTGGCCAGGGGTGGCTCAGACCCCTTCCAGCACAGGGAAAGACCCATGGCCCCAGCCAGGGATGTGGTGAAGGGTCTGGAGGAGGAGCCGTGTGAGGAGCGGCTGAGGGCACTCGGTTTGTTCAGCTTGGAGGAGGCTGAGGGGAGCCCTCGTCCCAATCCTCAGCTTCCTCACGAGGGGCAGCTCCGACCTCTGCTCTGCTCTTAGGGAACGGCTGGAGCTGTGTCAGGGAGGTTTAGGGCGGATCTCAGGGAAAGGTTCGTGCTGGGCACTGCCCAGGCTGCCCAGGGAATGGGCACTGCCCCGAGGCTGCCCGAGCTCCAGGAGCATCTGGACATCGCTCCCAGGGACCTTGAAAAGCCAGCCCATGATTGTTGGGGGGGTGTGTGCAGGGCCAGAGTTGGACTCCTGGATCCTTGTGGTCCTTTCCAGCTCAGGATGTTTTGTGATTCTGTGATCCTGCAGCAGCGCTGCCAGCGCCGCTAAAGGATGGCCAATGACGCCAGCTAGTGGTGGCACTTTTACACGTATTTATTTATTTTATTTATTTTATTTATCTCACACGTGGTGGCAGAGCCAGCCCCACAGCCGAGGATGGCGTTTCCCAGTGGATGGGCAGTGTGGCATTAGCTCGATGTAGTTATTCCAGCCAGGAATTTGGCACCTGCGCTGCCCTGGCTGATGCAAAGATTTCCCTTCCCAAAGCTCTGCCCATCCCAGGATGGCAGCTCCAATCAGGGAACAGCACATGGTGGGATCACCCCAGGTGTATTACAGCCGCAGGGCTGCAGCTCATGGGAAGGAAAACACCGGCCTGCGGAAAATCCCAGGAGCTTTATCGCTCCAGACCCATTTTCCCCATATTATTTCTCATTTGGAGGCAGGAGGAGTTGCCGGTGTGGATTGAATAGGGCCTGTCCCAGCGTTTATCTCCATGGAAGCTGGCACAGAACCTCCTGCCAACACCCCCAGGGCTGGGGAGCGCGGGGGGGACCCGGCCCCTGCAGCCCCTGGAGCGCGGGGTTTAATTATCCATATCCTTATCTCTGCTCACGTATTTACGGGTGTTATTAATGGCTGTGGGAGCATCCAGGCTGGTTTGCAGTCCTGCATCCCTGGCTGGGGAAGCAGCCTGTGGGATGCTGAGCTGAGACGTGCCATGAGCTGAAGGGTGCCAGGAGCATTCCAGGAGGGTCCCACGTGGAGCCAGGTCCCTGTTCCAGTGCCAAAGCCGGCAGTGCTCAGCATCTGCCTCTGCATCCTCATGGCCGGAATCCGGGTACAAACTTCTCATTCCATTCATTCGTGGGGTTCTTGTGATGTCCAGCAGAAAGAAGGGAGAATCTTCCCTGAGGAGGAGGATGCTCCAGGGGCTTTTGGTCTGGTGGTCACTAATCCTGCGGGAAGCCGTGTGGTGGGCCCTGCACCCCACAGCTGTGGGCTGGGAGGGCAGCCGTGGGTCAGACAGACCCCCAAATCCCATTTTGGGGAGCACAAGTCTTGGCATCGCTCGTTTGTGAGGAGCATCCATGTGGGCATGGACCAAATCTTGCACCTTTCAGGTGGGTTCACCCCAAAGTTGTCTGGTGCTCTGGTTGACCCTCAAATCCCATGGCATGGCCCCATCATTCCTCACTGCTTGGGCTCACCAAGCTTCAGATCTGTGTCCCGTTCCGAGTGGAGGCAGCCAGTTGTGGGATTTTTTTCCATCACTGTTATTATCTTTTACCCTTGGATGCCTGCCACGTGTCTGTGCCGTACAGTAGCGCGCCCAACTCCATCCCACTTCCCTGTTTGTCTAACTTTTTAACCCTGGAGAATTCAAATCTATTTTCTTTCCTCTTCTTTCTTACGAAGAAAATCCCAACAAAAAAAAAGAAAACAAAACAAAACCCAAACCTATATTAACCTGGCTCAATAGGAGGCATTTTCTTGAACTTATTAAAAAATCCAGACTTGTAAATTAATTTGTTCATGTTGTACAATGGCAGTGCAGATGGACTCATTAGCATGCACACAACAAATAATTATAGATGAATTTTTAGCTGGCCTGCTTAATGGGCTTGCTGGGTTAATTATGTCAATGTATAATTACATCAGCCCTGGGAGACATAATGGCACACCCCGCTGAGCAGACACTAGCTAATGATGGTGTAATGCTGACAGAGGGAAGACGGACGGCTCCGGATGCACCTGCTTACCTCGGCACAAACCTCCATTGTCTGCGCCCAAACCGGCCCTGCCGGAGCCACCGGACCCACCGGTGCCACCGGCTCGTGCCGGGAGGTGATGCCCTCATGCCCCCTGCCCGTTCCTCGGTGCATCGGGGCTGGCAGCGAAAGGCAGGACCTCAGGGGTATTCCCATGGCTCCTGGAATGGCAGG
>VZTX01009592.1:0-19666 GCA_013400915.1 Pardalotus punctatus
GGGGGACAATCCCTGCCCTGGTCACCACAACATTTTGGAACAATTTTCCATGCTAGTGCTGTTGAGCTTTTCACCTTTTAACTTAAAGCATTCAAAGCTCTCGATGTAAATTTACCCTTTTTGTAGCTCTCCAAGACCCCCAGGCAGCACCACCTGTACCTGGAATGTTTCTGTGCTCCTAAACCAGTCTGCTCCCATTAAAAATTGAATGACAACACAGCCCAGGGATGTTTATTAGTGTGAGGAAGAAGGGAAATAGGGATTTTTATTCAGCTGCAGCTAAAGGTCCATGCAGAGGAGTCCAACAGTAAGATTTTTAAAATTCAAAACATAAGAATGAGCAGCACTTCATTGCAGAGTTGAAAGATAATTGTGCAATTAATGGTACAAGGTCAATAATGCCAGAGCTGGATGCTTCTGACAGATAGGGATAATCAATCCAGCCTCTGTATGAAAGGCTCGGAGGTAGCAATGGAAAAATAACACAGTGCCAGTGTTTCTGTGTCCTAATGAACACCAGACAAGTCATTATTGACTGTTTCTTACTTATTTGAAGTGCCAGAGCACAAGTGTCCGCTTTGATTAAATGGAACTTTAGAATTTTGCCTTAAGTTCAGTTTCTGTCCTGATCTAAGGGAGGACATTAATTTGGGAATGCAGCAAAGTCTCCTCGTGGCAACTGCAGTGTCTGCTCAGGGAACCGCCGGGAAAATTCCCAGGAAAACCTCCCAGCCTGGTTTGTTGTGGAGGGAAAGGGGATCATCCGAGCTCTCCTCGTTGGGGTGACATCCAGACTTGGCTGCATCAAAATTCCCTTAAACTTTGGCTCCATGAGGGGGATCAGCCGTGGCACGGGAGGGAGAAGGAAGGCAGAGCAGGGATCAGCAGCCACAGAGCCAGGGAGGGAAACGTGGAGCCCCGAGGTGCTGAATGTCGGCAGAGACATCTCCTCCCTGCTTCGTTCTTCTGGGGAATCCAGAAAAGCCTCATGCCAGCATTTCTGCTGGAATGTTCACCTGGAGAAGGGAAGGCTCCAGGGAGAGCTCAGAGCCCCTGGCAGGGCCTGGAGGGGCTCCAGGAGAGCTGGAGAGGGACTGGGGACAAGGGCTGGAGGGCCAGGAGCCAGGGAATGGCTTCAAACTCACAGAAAGTAGGATTAGATGGGATGTGGGGAAGGAATTCTTCTCTGGGATGGTGGTGGGGGACTGGAATGGAATTCCCAGAGCAGCTGGGGCTGCCCCTGGATCCCTGGCAGTGCCCAAGGCCAGGTTGGATTTGGGGCTTGGAGCAGCCTGGGACAGTGGGAGGTGTCCCTGCCATGGCAGGGGTGGCTCTGGGTGGGCTTTGAGGACCCTCCCAACCCAAACATTCCATGATTCCATGATAAGCCCACAATTAAAGCCCGAGGGTCTTGCTGTGCCTCTTCCCCGTGTTTTCCGTGCCCAGGAAAAGCAGGAGGGAGCAGCCCCTCCACCTGCAGCGCCGGCCGTTGGAACCGACAGCAAGGCGGCGATGAAAGGGATTAATTCGGGGATGCCGCAATCAGAGCGCGGGCACGTGACTCATTAGTCATCAATTAGGGGGCTCATCCGCACACGGCTGATTAGGGGCCATCAGTGCCTCAAATTAAGCACGAAAAAGATGTTTTAACGCAACCATATGGTTGTGCTTCAGAAGCAGTTAGAGCACAAATGGAGCACATTGACGGCTCCTAACTGGCGATGAATGAGGGGAGAGTGGCCCAAATTTGTTTAGAGAGTTCCCCCTCCACTTTTGCTGCGGTTTTAATGTGATCTAATGAATAAGCAGAGTCAGCTTTAATTGCCAACTCACTCTGCGATGAAAAAGAGCTTCCAAAAGGCCCTTTTCCTCCTCCTTCCCCGCTGAAAAAAAAAAGACCAGGGAGATGGTTTTTCCCCTGGACTGAAGGTAAGGCCTTGGCTTTCCCTTTCCTTTACTCCACGGTGCAATTCTGAATTTCCCCATCCAAGCAGGAGCGAGGCTTTGCACACTGGTCCAGGGGAGAGGTGGGATTTGGGCTGTGCTGGGGGGATTTTGGAGATGGGACGGGTGGCAGGATGGGATGTGTGGGGTGGCCACCTGCCATGGCCTCGTGGCTATGGGAGGAGACCGGATGGAAAAGCTTCCTGGAGGAGGGGGTGGGATTGCTGTGGTGGGACAGCCACAGTGTTCTGCAGCTCTCACAGAATCCCAGGATCCCTGAGGCTGGAAAAGCCCTCCCAGACCTGCACCTGATGCCCACCTTGTCCCCAGCCCAGAGCCCTGAGTGCCACATCCAGGAATTCCTTGGACACCTGCAGGGATGGGCACTGCAAAGCTCCCTGGGCAGCCCCTGCCAAGGCCTGAGCACCCTTTCCATGCAGAAATTCCTGCTGCTGTCTGACCACAATGTCAAGAGAGAGAATTGTATCGGCCCAGGAGGGCCCAGAGCTTCTCCCTGCAGGTCCAAATGAAAGTTTGTCATTTGGGGCCACCTCTCACAGCCAGCTCAGGTCAAAGCACAGATCCCAGCTGTCTTCTCCAGGTGTTGGACCAGGCCCTTAACCCCCAGTACAGCCAAGGGGAATAACAAACATCTGAGATGAGCTCCTACCCAGCCTGGGGGCCAGAGGGGGGTTTCAAATAAATACTAACACTGCCTTCTTTTGGGGATAGTTTGTTGTTTTCAGTGAAATCATGGAAACAGGGAATGGTTTGGGTTGGAAGGGACCTTAAGGATGATTCAATTCCCACCCCTGCCATGGCAGGGACACCTCCCACTGTCCCAGGCTGCTCCAAGCCCCAGTGCCAACCTGGCCTTGGGCACTGCCAGGGATGGGACAATCTTCCTCCAGTCTGGAGTGAGGAGGGGACAATCCCTGAGTGCCAGATTTGACAACCTGGGGATGAGTGGGGAGGAGGAACAGAGAGATTTGGGGGAACTCTCCAGGATTCCCTGGGCTGATCCTTGCCAGGCTGGCTGGGAAATGATCCCACTCACCTTTCTCAGCAGAAGGAAGGGAACCAACTGCTGATGTTCAGTTCCTCCTGCAAAACATCCCAGTGTCACCCACGGGCTGCGGGAGTTGGTGACAGTGGGGACACTGCTCTTCCTGCCACGGTGGCATTTGGGAAGTGTCATGGCTGGATTCTTTCCATTACCTGGTTTTAATGAACCCCCAGAGCCCTTTGTGTGGCCAGTGGTGTCAGTGGGGCCCTCCCTTGTCACAAAATTTGGGAACAATCTCCTCCTGAATGGGCCCTGTGAGCCGGGGGACTGTTCCCTCCTTAATCCCACATTTCATAGCACGAGCTGGGGACAAAAGGCAGCTCCTCCAGCTTTTTGTGCCTTGATTCCGTGTGACACATCCAGCCTGCCTTTGTCCCGCCGGGAGGACGCTCCAGCTCCGCACGGGACACGCTTCTGGAATGTCACGGAGCGGAACCGGCCCCAGAGCCCCAGGAGGGATGTGGGGCCATCCCACCGGAAAACCTGGCTGCTGTCAAGTTTGGTAGGTCTTTTTTCCCTCCTTGTATTCCTGTAAGGATGTGATTGCACCCAAGAAGTCCAGGATTATCAGATTTTGCCATGGCAACGCGTTATTATAAATGCAAATGGAAGAGTGGAAAAGGGGGAAGCCTTTGGTTCTCCTAATGAGATGACAAAAGGGGATAACAGTGAAATATTCCATGTACTTTGAAACTGGAAAAATCCTCCTATCCTCTGCCATCTTTTTTTCTGGAGAGCTGCTCAAGAGCTTTTGGCTGGAACCCGTGGAAGAAACAATTTGGTTTAATTTCATTTTTATTTAGTGAGTGGCAGAGTTGACACTTCACCGCACCATTGGGAGGTCTTAGTGGCTGCTGCTGGTTTGGGAATTTGCTCTCCTGGAGGACAAGAAAAAGATCAGTGGGAACATCACTCCTTTTAAATGAGGATTTCACAACCAGAAGCTGCTCTACCCTGACCTTCCATTTGTATTTACAGCACCTGAGCCAATCACACATTCATTAGACATTTTCTGCATGTGGAATAAAGGAACTAATTGGGTTTAATTTTGACAGAGAGAAGCCTTAGCATGTGTGGAATTGGTTAAGGGTAAAATGCTGTGCAGGACCTTGTACAGAGAGCACCTGTAGCATCTTTTTTTTTAATTATCCATTGGTATTTACCTTCTTCACTTGTGCAAAAAACGTTAAAGAGTACCATGAAAACCAGCACTGAGCAGCCTCGGTGCCAGATCACTCCTGCCTTGGGGGAAAGAGAAGCTTGAATTATTGCACGTGCCAACTGCAGCTAGTTTTCATGTAAAAGAAACAAAAACAACCCCAAAATCACTCTGAGGGCACTGGCCTGGCGCTGCCACAGATTTCCATGTGTAAACAGCAGCGTGTGGGGACACTTCCCCTTTGGGGAGGCTCAACCAGAGCCTGTTTGCACAGCAAGGAGCCTTTCCAGGGACTCCCAGTGGTTTAGGGCTGGTCACCGAAGCTGAAAACAAAACCTGGTCCAAGCTGCCCTGGTTTGTCTGCAAACCCCAGTCAGGCAGCTCCCTGCCACTCACGGAGCCTCTTTCAAGGTCCTTTAAAAATCCACTTCTTTAATGCTCCTGCAAACTCCTCCCTGCCCGCCCAGCATTTTCTTTTTGCTAATTTGATGAAGACCACACACATAAAATCAAATGCTTTTGTCATTTGCTTCTCATTGTCCCCACTTGGTGAAAGGAAGCATCGCCTGCATCGTGTGATCATAAACATGGGAGTTCAGAGCCTGGCACCTCTCCAAATGTTCATTTTTCAGAGCAGCATTTGGGATAATTGTGGAGCTTCCTGGTAACCATCAGATCTGGGGCTGGCTGGAGGCACCAGGACAGTTCTTGTGTGCTGTGAGTGTCCAGGGAAGGGAACGGAGGTGGGAAGGGGCTGGAGAATTCCTGAGGGAGCTGGGAAAGGGCTGAGCCTGGAGCAAAGGAGGCTCAGGAGGAACCTTGTGGCTCTGCAGAGCTCCTGACAGGAGGGGACAGCCGGGGATTCGGGCTCTGCTCCCAGGGAACAGGGACAGGAGGAGAGGGAACGGCCTCAGGCTGGGCCAGGGGAGGCTGGGCTTGGCCAGCAGCAGGAATTTCTGCATGGAAAGGGTGCTCAGGCCTTGGCAGGGGCTGCCCAGGGAGCTTTGCAGTGCCCATCCCTGCAGGTGTCCAGGGAAGGCCTGGCCGTGGCACTCAGGGCTCTGGGCTGGGGACAAGGTGGCCATCGGGCACAGCTGGCACTCCGTGGGCTGGGAGGGCTTTTCCAGCCCCAGGGATCCTGGGATCACCGACAGACCTCGCACTGCATCCATGCAAACGTCAGCAAGAGCGGGTCTGGCTGCAGATCCCGGCTCTCAGGATCACAGGGACCTCCCAGGCACAATTCCCAGCACAGGCATCACCCATCCCTGGACCAGCGGGCAAATCCTTCAGGGCTGTGCCATCTGTAAATTCAGCACCTGAGGGGCCTCCAAGAGTTCTGGAGAGGGACTTTGGACAAGGGCCTGGCGTGCCAGGACATGGGAATGGCTTTGCACTGCCTGAGGGCAGGGAGAGATTAGACCAAACAACACAGGTCTGGGTATAATTCCCAGGGAGCAATTTGAGAGAATAACAAATGTGAAAACCATCCTGACTCAAATCTCACACATTTCTCCCCAAATCCTCACAATTCACTGGTTTTCAGACAATCCCTGCTACTGGATTGGGATCTAACCTTGGCACGTAAACAGGGAATAGATGAGATTTCATCTTAGAAATTAAAAACAGCCTTCAATGGAACATCAAATTAATCTGGTGGAATGAAATGGAGAAGTTGTGCCCAAATGAGCAGCTGAGCTGATAAAGACTAAGATACTGCAGTGGCAACAGCAGCAGGATCCCTGTGTGCATCCACACCACTGCAGGAGCTGTAGCAAAGTCAGGACCATGTTTAGTCCTGAGGCTTTTTTCTGGGGCTTTTGAGTGATTCACTCCTGACACACTCTTGAATAACCTGCCATATTTGTACAATGTTTGTATTCATTTACTGTGGTTTACTCATTCTGCAGAAGCAATTTGCTCCAGAACTGTTCCCTCTGACTTCCAGGAGTGACACACAGAGGTGAGGCCCTTCCAGCTGGGAACATTCCTGCTCTCTGAAGATCTACTTGATGAAACAAGATCTTCCCATTCTCAATCTGTATTTCAGCTCCTCATTTTTTTGTGTCAGGTGGATTTGTACCACAAGCCTGGTGGATGGGTTTGTTCTTTGGTTGGGAATCATGGCTGGAAGCACATTTGGAATCCAATAAACTGTAATAAGCCTGAGTCTGTTCCTCTACGTGCCTAAAAATGGTCACATCCAGAAAAAAAATTACACTTAAACTAAGAACTTCAAGCCTTTTCCTCCAGTCTTTGCTGCTGGATATGTCATAGGAGCAGACAGAGATCCCAGAATCCCAGGATCCCTGAGGCTGGAAAAGCCCTGCCAGCCCACGGAGTGCCAGCTGTGCCCGATGGCCTCCTTGTCCCCAGCCCAGAGCCCTGAGTGCCACGGCCAGGCCTTCCTTGGACACCTGCAGGGATGGGCACTGCAAAGCTCCCGGGGCAGCCCCTGCCAAGGCCTGAGCACCCTTTCCATGCAGAAATTCCTGCTGCTGGCCAAGCCCAGCCTCCCCTGGCCCAGCCTGAGGCCGTTCCCTCTCCTCCTGTCCCTGTTCCCTGGCAGCAGAGCCCGACCCCCCCGGCTGTCCCCTCCTGTCAGGAGCTCTGCAGAGCCACAAGGTTCCCCCTGAGCCTCCTTTGCTCCAGGCTCAGCCCTTTCCCAGCTCCCTCAGCCACTCCTGGGACTCCAGACCCTTCCCAGCCCCTTCCCTTCCCTGGACACCTCCAGCCCCTCAGTGTTTCTCTTGAAGACATTGAAGAAATGTCTTCATTAAATTCTACTTTTAGTTTAATTTCATTTTCATTCCCTCTTACTTCTGAGCACACAAACCCAAGCCAGCATCTTCCCTGAACCAGTAATTCCAAAGGCTCAGCCAGGGAAACAGGTAACAGGAATTTGTCCCTTCATGCCTCCCTGCTACAAATTCCCCTTGCCCGGTATGTGAGCTCTTCCCAGCTTCCCGAACCTTGTTACCCTGGGAAAAAAAATGAGTGGAGGGAAGGAGCGGATTTGTGGGCAGCAGTGCAGCCTAATGGCCACCACGATGCACATCCTGGGAAGTTGGAGACCTGAAGTCACTCACTGTGGGAATGGCCATTGGGAACCTGGACAGGGGTCCCTGGGGGGCACCTGGGGAGTTCCTGGCGGGAACCTGAGAGAAGCTCCTGGCCCAGGAACTCCTCAGCATTTAGCCCAAGACAGGCACAGCAAATCCCAGGCCAGGAACCTCTGCCAGAGCTGGGACAGCCCCAGCAACTCCAGAGCCTGGGCACAAAGCTCCCAGGAATGCAGCAGCAGGGAGCCTGGTGCCCTGTCCTGTCCCCCAGTGCCCTGTCCCGCTCCTCCCTGTCCTCAGTGCCCATCTCCCGTTTCCCTGGTGCCCTGTCCTGTCCCCCCAGTGCCCTGTCCCGCTCCTCCCTGTCCTCAGTGCCCATCTCCCGTCCCCCCAGTGCCCTGTCCCGCTCCAGCCTGTCCTCAGTGCCCATCTCCCGTTTCCCCGGTGCCCTGTCCCGTTCTCCCATTCCCACATCCTGCTCTCTCCATGAGGATCTGCCAGGGTTGCCCAGCAGCTGCTGCGGGTCCGTCCATCCCATGCAGGGCCTCCCAGTCTGCGGTGACTGAGCCGTGGCCCAGTGGCAACCGGAGCTGTGTGGGGACGGCAGTGGGGCCTGAAGAGTTCCAAGCACGAGGAAAACTTGAGCCATCTCCGTGTATCCCAGCTGTGTCCCCGCCTGAGCTGGAGAAGGGCAGCGCTGCCAGAGCTTCCCCTGGGAAGCAGTGGGAGCTTTGGGATGGTGGCTCAGGACAGGTGGGACCCGAATTCCAGACCCTCGAGAGGAAACCTGGGACCCACAGCGAGCCCTGCTCTGGGGCCGGGAGGTTTGGGCAGGTCTGGAAGGCCTGGGCAGGTCTGAGGTTTGGGACACAAGCCCGGGACACTCAGGGGTCCCAACGGCCCCGCTCCCGCGCCAGCAGCGCCCCCCGGCGCCCCCGAGCGGAGCTGCAGGAGCTGCGCCAGCCCCGGGACCGGGACCGGGAGTTCGGGACAGGGACCGGGGTTCCTGTGTCCCTGGAATGGGGTTCGAGTGTGGAGGACAGGGACAGGACGAGGGTTTGTGTGTTCAAGTCAGGGACAGAAGCGGGACCAGTGGTGGCGTGGCTTGAGGCTGTTCCCTCTCATCCTGTCCCTGTTCCCTCTCATCCTGTTCCTGTTCCCTCTCAGCCTGTCCCTGTTCCCTCTCCATCCTGTCCCTGTTCCCTCTCATCCTGGCCCTGTTCCCTGGGGGCAGACCCCAGAGCCCCCTGGGCTGCTCCANTGTCCCTGTTCCCTCTCAATCCTGTCCCTGTTCCCTCTCATCCTGGCCCTGTTCCCTGGGGGCAGACCCCAGAGCCCCCTGGGCTGCTCCATCCTGTCACAGAGCTGTGAGAGGGATAATGCCCCCATTTCCCTGTGGAAAGCAGTACAGGAGACCAACACAAACCTGTTACCACAGATGCTCATTTTTCATCAAAAAAAAGTGTTCCCAAGATAGCGTCACTCCTTCCTTCGACATTCCATGTTTTATTGAGTTTGGCTGGATTTGGGGGTTGGTTATAGTTCATGAGTTAATAAATATTGCAGAACTGCCTGAAGCCCCAGTGGGTTCGAGCAGGGAGTGAGTACAGGAGCAGTGAAGTGATAAGAGGTTTAAAAGATCTAAGAACTACTGGGGGTGGAGAAATGGAGCTCCCTGGAAAGAGATGGCAGGTGACCTTCACCAGTGGCATGTGGCCCTCACAAGAGGGCACCTGACCTGCAGCCAAGGACAGCACTGCCCCCCTGCCAGGAAACTGCCTGAGAAATTAGACTAAATGAGTGAATTTAATGCAGAATAAAATGCAGGGCAGCAGCTCTGCCTTTCCTGGCCCCACTGGAGAGGGATGTTCAGCCAGTGCCACACTCTGCCCTGGCAGCTGAGGGAGAAGAGCAACTGCCCAAGAAGCAACACCCCTTCCACCCATCTGCTCCTTCCAAAGGCTTCAGGGAAAGGCCAGAGGAGGGGACAAGAGTGGGAGCAGCAGTGGGAGGAGGCTCTGGCAGCTGGGGACACTCCAGGTGTGCCAGCTGGGCACAGCTGCTCCTGTGCCCTGGCAGACACTGAGCACACCTACACGGGGGGGGGGGTCCCAGCCAAGAAAAAGGAATCAGCCAGATGTGCTGCTTCCTCTGGGACACAAGGAACAGTCTTTGGTGACTGGAAGGCACAGTCTGGAGCACTCAGGCCAGACCTGTAAGTGGCACCAGCACCCCCCTGTCCTCAGTCGTGCCTGCAGGGCTCCATGGCAGAGCACTGACATTCCCGGGAAGCCCAGCCACTAAAGCAATACACAGCCCATCCATATGCCCCATCCCTGTGGATGGGGAAGCTACACTACCCCCCTCCCAGCCCCAGCCCTCTGCATCCTCACGTTATTGCAGACGCTCCTGTCCCAGCAGCTCCAGCCAGGTGGAATGGCCCTGGAGCCACGGGCAATCCCTTAGGAGCCACACATCAGGCACTCCTCCCTGTTCTCCAGGGAGCACACCATGGCTGCCTTGTTCCTCTCCTTCTCCTCCTCCTCCCTGGACGCCTTCTCCCGCTCCCGCAGCTTCTCCTTGTTGAGGGTGAACTGGATGGGGTTGGCAGCTGGCTTTGTCCGGAGGTAGTACATGCCAGTCTTCAGGCCCTGGGGACACAGCGGGAGCCTCGGGGTTAACGGGAGCAGCACTGCAGGCACCCCGAGCTCTGCTGCTCTGGAGATACTCCAGGGGAAAAACGGATTCTTGGGAGGGAACAGCTGTTTGCCCTTCCCAGAATCAGTGAAACCAACTTATGTCTTAAGGTCTGTGCCCGACCTTATCAGTCCCTGTGTGCCAAACTTATCTGGCCCCATTTGTTGGGAACAAGCCCCAGCCCCTCTCATCCCAGGTACTGCTCTTGTTTACTGGGAACAAGCCTCCCAATCCTTTGTTGGGAAGAAGCCCCCCCAGTATCAGGCACTGCCCCTGTTTGTTGGCAATAATCCCCACCCTGGTACCTGCTTCCAGCCATAGAAGTGCATGCTGGTGAGCTTCCCGTAGTTGGGCTCGGCGATGTGGATGTTCAGGGACTGGCTCTGGTCAATGAATGCCCCTCTGTCCGCAGCCATCTTCAGGATGGTTTTTTGGGAGATCTCCCACACGGTCTTGTAGAGCTGCTTCAGGTCATCGGGAATCTCAGGGATGTTCTGGAAGGAACAGGAGTAGTTTTCCAGTGTGGAAAGCACTGACTGCCCAAATATCCCGATTTATAACATGGAATTCTTCAGTGATTGCCAGGACTCCAGCAATCCTGACTGGAACTGAGGCCTGTACAGCTGAGCTCTATCCCTGACTCCAAACACAGAATCCCAAAATGCTTTGGGTCAGGGGGGACCTTAAAGCTCATTCCCTGTCACCCCACTGTCCCAGACTGCTCCAAGCCCCAGTGTCCAACCTGGCCTTGGGCACTGCCAGGGACCCAGGGGCAGCCCCAGCTGCTCTGGGCACCATGGGCCTGGGCCTCAATTCCTTCCTAATACCCCACCTAACCCTGCCCTCCGGCAGTGGGAAGCCATTCCCTGTGTCCTGTCCCTCCAGGCCCTGGTAAACAGTCTCTCTCCATGTTTCCTGTTGGTTCCTCCAGGTCCTAGAAGGCCACAATTAGATCACCCTGGAGCCTTCTCTTCTCCAGGCTGAACCATCCCAATTCTCACAGCCTTTCCTTGCAGGAGAGGTGCTCCATCCCCCTGATAACCTGGTGCCCTCTGGGTATCCTGCGTCTGCAAGCACCAGGCACACAGCAAACACACTCGGCTCTCCCTCAGCAGTTACGTGTGGACAGGCTGGAGATCAGGGAAAGGTTCTTCCCCCAGAGGGTGCTGGGCACTGCCCAGGCTCCCCAGGGAATGGGGACATTCCCAAATCTGCCAGAGCTCCAGGAGCGTTTGGCCAGCACTGCCAGGGATGCCCAGGCTGGGTTTGCTGGGGGTCTGGGCAGGGACAGGGGTGGCACTGGGTGATTGGGGGTCCCTTCCAGCTCAGGATATTCCATGATGCTCCCTGCTACAGAATCACCCCTTTATAATCCTTCTGATAAGTGGAAATCCAGAAGTAGCAGGACCTGCCTGGCAGGAACCCCTGCCCTGCCCCCCCATACCTGGATAGAGCCGTTGTGGGCGATGATCTGGTTCTTCATCTCCTCGTTCCACAGACCCCTCTCTGTGAGATCCTTCAGCAAGTGTGGATTCACAACCTGGGAGGGGCAGAAGCCAAAGGTTTTTACATGGTTCAGCAGGATCCTGCACATTCCTTACAGACTCTCACCCCTGGAAGAGTTCCAGGCCAGGCTGCACNTTCAGCCCTGGAAGAATTCCAGGCCAGGCTGCATGGGGCTTGGAGCAGCCTGGTCTAGTGGAAGGCGTCCATGCCCATAGGAACTACAGGGTCTTTAAGGCCCCTCCAAACCATTGTGGGATTATATTGGACATGGCAAATTAGAAAGGGGGGTCACGGAACTGCCCTACAGGAGGAAGTCTGAAAGATGGGAAAAGGAGACATCTTGGTGTCCCAGGGCCATTGGCCACACCCGAGTTCCTAAAGAAGGGCGTAAACAATCAGGAATGGGGTCAGGAGGGGAAGAATGGAACAGGTGCAGGCTGAGTATTTGGGAAGAAAACACAGCCACCTTTTCCTGCTGGGACTGGGGTCCCTGTCCCAGAGCCTTGCCCTGCCCTGCACAGGGGGCAGGGCAATGATCCTGCTGTTCCAGCCTCCCCACTCCTGGCTGGAGTGATCCTGCAGCCAGGAGGAACAGAGAGCACTGAGACACCTCAGAGGGGTGGACACACCTTCCAAACAGGGACAGGACAGTCTCCCCTCATCTCCAGAGGGGGGCTTGCTAACTCCAGCCTCCAGAACTCAACTTATTTCACTCCCTTTCCCTACCTGACAGACCACTCTGAGTCTGTGGAGGTTTTCCACAGCCCCTTCAGACCTCTGAGTTCTCCACAGCTCATTCTCAGGACTGTTGGTGTCAGCTACTCTTCCTATGTCCCTTCCATCACATCACCAATCCCCCCTCAGCAGTTACTCCTGCAGCCCATCTTTAGGCCCATAAAGGATTTTCCCAGACAAAAGCAGCACATGTTTATAATTTCACCTATTCCATGGTGACTGTGGAACACACAAAGCTGGACTCCTGCAGCACCCCGTGCTCCAGGTCCCCTTGGTGCTCAGGCACACACATCCAGCTGAACTGAGCCCCCAGGTGGGAGGTGTCCCCTTGTCTTCCTCAGTCATAAAAGATAAGGAAACATCCAAGCTCTTCCCCCAGAGCTCACCTGGAACTCCCCTGAGAGGACCCTGCGTGTGTAGATGTTGCTGGTGTAGGGCTCGATGGACTCGTTGTTGCCCAGGATCTGGGCAGTGGAAGCCGTTGGCATGGGGGAAATGAGGAGGCTGTTCCTGACACCGTATCTGGGGACAACAGGCAAAGTTAGGGAGCGGCAGCCAGGGACAGAACAGAGCTGGGAACAGCACGGTGGGAAAGCTGGAGGAACCTGCAAAGCCCCACGTCACCCCCAGGGAAAAGGGAAGCACCAGTGACCTGGCACTGTGGGTCAAGTGGAAGCAGAATTAAAGGCTTTGCTATTTTCATCTTTCATCAGAGGCTTTCCCAAGTGGTTCAGTCATGGGATGGGGTGTAGGAAGACAATCTGCCAGGCACTGCACAATCCACGGCCCTGAGGTGGAACTGGACCAGCAGCTCATGAACAGGCTGAAACCTCTCCACACACAAGACAGGGGACAGATTTACCACACTTAAAAACTAGAGCCAAAGAGACGGAATTAGTTCATGACAGGCACTTCACACTTCAGTGATTCCTGTCTTCAGGATGTTCAAGGCTCAGCTTTTCCCTGGCAGCAGGGAGGAGTCCCCAAGCCCTGCTCATGGCTCACTCCTCAGTGTTTGTTTAATGGGAACATAAATCCTCCTGCTGATGTATCTGAAACTGAATTAAAGCTCAGCTAGAGCAGAGCAGTGAGGGTGGGCTCCTCTGCCTTGGAAGGATGAAAATGAAAGCAAGCCACCCAAAAAACAGCTCTGAAGAAAGATCTGCTGGGATGGGGGGAACACATGAGGCTGTTTTTACACCTGCCTTTAGTTCTAGACAGAACATACCAAATTCATGTCCAAGGGCAGGCTGGACAGGGCCTGGAGCAGCCTGGGATAGTGGAAGGTTCCCTGCCCATGGCAGGGGGTGGCACTGGATGAGCTTTGAGGTCCTTCCCACCCCAGCCAGTCTGGGATTTGATGAGTGCATTTCACATCTACTATAAACCATGCAGGGTTACTCACTTGGCAATCTTCTCCTTCAAAGCCTTCCAGTCCCAAAGGTCGGAGGGGGTGACGTTCCACATGTCATACTGAAGGATCTGAGGAACACAGTTTGGTCCAAGTTAGAGGGGGCACTCTTTTCTCCGTGTTTTATAAATTCCATTGGAAATGGACCTGTTATTCTGATTAACTCTTCTCTCCAATTAGATCTCAGTGAAGCTCCTGTATGACCTGACAAACACTGGATCTTGTGACTGCTCCAGGGCACAGCCACCACTGGCTGAGTCTTGCTTTTCTTTTCAAATCAGAATATCCTGAGTGGGAACCCCCCAGCAACCCCACCCTGTCCATCCCTGGCAGCGCTGGCCAAACGCTCCTGGAGCTCTGGCAGATTTGGGAATGTCCCCATTCCCTGGGGAGCCTGGGCAGTGCCCAGCACCCTCTGGGGGAAGAACCTTTCCCTGATCTCCAGCCTGAGCTGAACTGACCAAGTGACCCCGTGTGGCCCCTCCAGACCCTTCCCCATCCTCGTGTCCCTCCTCTGGACATTCTCATGGCTCTTTCCTATATTGAGACCCCCAGAACTGCCCCAGCACTGGAGGTGAGGCCGCCCCAGCCCAGAGCAGAGTTGGACAATCCCTCCCTCCCTGGCCAGTGACGCTGGGTCTGGTGCCCCCAGGACAGGGATGTCCCTCCTGGCTCCAGGGCACTGCTGACTCAATCCCACTTGCCATCACTCAGATCCTCATGGGTCTGTGCACCAGCCCAGGCACAGGATCAGCTTTCCCGAGCTTTTCCCAGGCACAGACCCCGCTACTCACCCCCTTGCTGACCGGAGAGCCCTTGTAGGTGTCATAGGGGCCCTGCTCTCTGGCCAGCTCACAGCTGGCCTCCAGGGCCCCGTAGTAAATGGTCTCAAAGATGTGCTGGTTGAGGCGCTGCGCCTCGGCGCTCTCGAAGGGCAACCTCATGAGGATGAAGGCGTCGGCCAGGCCCTGCACGCCGATGCCGATGGGGCGGTGCCGGCGGTTGGAGCGCTCAGCCTGCAAGGACAGCGCGGACAGGAGTTACCTCCAGCACAGCTGCAGGGGAAACCGGGCTGGGAAGGGCCTCTGGGAGCAAAACCTCCTGCTGCAATGTGCCAGGAGCTCTGCACCAACACACCTTTCATCCTGCCCAGGGCCCCACTGTTTGTTGTTTGCTGGGGCCCAGACCGAATTTATTACAATTTAACACAGATTATCATTGTTTAACCTGGCTTAGAAGGTTAACAATTTAGAAGTGAAAACAGCACGTTCTGATAAATGAAGACACTTAATAGAGCAGAATCACGGAATCACTGAGGTTGGAAAATCCCACTGAGCCCACCAAGTCCAACAGTTCTGCAGCAGTGCCAAGGCCACCACTGACTCATGCTCCCAAGTGCAACATCCACATGGATGTTAAATCCGCCCCCAGGGATGAGGACTTCACCACTGCCCTGGGCAGCCTGTGCCAGGGCTGGACAGCCCTTTCCATTAAGAAAATCTTCCTAATGTTCAACTTAAACCTCCCCTGGCACAGGTTGAGGCCATTTCCTCTTGTCCTGTCCCTTGTTCCCTGGGAGCAGAGCTAGGGCTGCACCCTCCTGTCAGGGAGCTGTAAAACCAAAGGGAGTTACACCTCAGGATCTTTCCAGGATCCCTCTCTCTGTTCCACTTCCCACTGTATTCCTAGTGCTGCTCTGTGCTTTATGGAAATCCTCACTCATGACAAAATTCCAATGGCAGAATCATCTCAGTGGGAGGCTTCTCCTGCTCCACCAGGGAACCACTCTGGGCTGCAGGTCAGGCAGGCACCGACAGATCCCACCTAGTAACAGGTGGTTCACAGAGCTCCCAACAGGCCTGTGGAGTTCCCCTGTGATTCCTTGTGTCCCAGCCTGCTCTGGGATTGCTGCAGGCAGGATTCAGCCCTGCCCCAGCCCAGCACCCACCTCTGGCACAGGGTAGTAGTTGATATCAATGATTTTGTTGAGATTTCGGACGATGACCTTGGTGACCTCTGCCAGCTTCTTGAAGTCGTAGGTGTGCTCGGGGGTCACGTACATGTTCAGGGCAATGGAGGCCAGGTTACACACGGCCACCTGTGGGCACAGACAGGGAATCATGGAGCAACACCCCGGGCCAAGAGCACACAGCTCAGCTCCAGGGCAGTTCCCTGTCCAAACTGCACGGAAAGAACCCACCAGGGAACCTGTGAGGTTGGGAAAATGCACCCCTTGATCCTGGGGTACCTCAGGAGTTGTGCAAAAGGTAACGACAGCTCAGGAAAGTTCAGTAGAAATTGGTATGACCAGAAAAATCCTGCCCTGGTCAGCCCTACTGCCTGGAAACCATCCTTACACAGAATCCCAGAAGGGTCTGGGTTGGAAGGAACTTTCAAGCCCATCTTGCTCCTTGTCACCTGCCCTTTGATAGGTGTCTTGTGTCATCCCCAATTCTCCGTGGGAAGGAACCCAGAGAGTCAGTGGAGGAGCTGTGAGTACTCAGGTCAGAAGTTTCTCAGCTGCCTCTTCCCCAAGCAAGAATCAGATATATTCCAGAGAGGTGCCATGGGAGCACTCCCAGATTCTCCCAAGGCTCCGAGTTCCCGTTTGCACCCACCTCCTCCTTGCTGGTGTATTCCACGATCTCGGTGCACAGGTTGCTGCACTTGATGGTGCCCAGGTTCTGCTGGTTGCTCTTCCTGTTGCAGGAGTCCTTGTAGAGCATGTAGGGGGTGCCAGTCTCGGTCTGGGACTCGATGATGGCGTACCAGAGCTGCTGGGCCTTCACCACCCTGCGCACGCGGCCCTGCCGCTCGTAACTGCAACACACACAGAGCCCTGTCAGCCCCAGAGCCCCCAAATGGCAGGGAGAGAATCCTTGACACTCCTCAGGGTCTGGGACAGCCAAGGCCCCCCTCACTGCTGGGCTCTGAACTAGCACAGGGAGCCCTCCCAGCAGGGCAGCAGCACAGCCCTTGCTGGAGGGAAACAAATCTTTGGCTACAGCAGCCACACAGCAATAAAGCCATGGCTGCCCCTGCGCTCGGAGTGCAGATCACTCCACAATGTCCCTGTAACAGGCTAAAGTGATCATTCACACACAGCTCCACCCTGACAGGTCACAGTGTGAAGGACACATCCCCATCCTCACTTTTTTATCCATCTGGTCATGAGCCCAGGGGCCCCTTCCGAGTCCCCCCCCCAAATTTCTGCCATGGCCCCCGATCCCACAGGACATGGACAGCTCTGGGAGAGGAAGGCACCACTTACAGGCCTACTTGCTCTTCTTACCTCTCATAGAGCTTCTCAAATTCCTCTCCCCAGACATCATCCAGGCCAGGACACTCATTTGGGCACATTAAGGACCAGTCCTGTAAGGAGGAAGGATATTCAGAGGAAATCTTTAGGCACTCTGTTAATTAAAGCCATGGCTGCCCCTGGATCCCTGGCAGTGCCCAAGGCCAGGTTGGATGGAGCTTGGAGCAGCCTGGGACAGTGGAAGGTGTCCCTGCCCATGGCAGCACATGGGACTGGATAGGTTTTAAGGTCCCTGCCAAGCCAAACCAGTCTGGGATTCTGTGAAATACAAGCAGGCACACAAAGAACAATTTAATGAGAAAATGTCGATGTTTTAAGGAAACTCCAGAGCAAAAATTTAGCCCAATAGTCCAAGAGCACATCATGGGCTGTAAGATTAAGCCCTGAAGCAAAGCATCCCACTGGAGTTGTTCAGCTCCATTCTCTACCTGCACAGCCAAGTTCTCAAACAAGGCACAGCAGCTCTTCCAGGAAGGTCCTGGAAGGAACAAGGAACAAAGCAGCTCCGCAGCCCTCCCTGAGCTCCTTGCAGGGCTGCTCACCAGCTCCTCCACCATCAGACCTGCTCTGTGCCAGCCAAGCTTCTCACCTGGTTGGTTTCCACTCGCTTCATGAAGAGATCAGGGATCCAGAGGGCAAAGAACAGGTCCCTGGCTCGCTGCTCTTCCTTCCCAGTGTTCTTCTTCAAGTCCAGGAACTCAAAGATGTCCAGGTGCCATGGCTCCAGGTAGATGGCAAAAGCCCCTGGTCTCTGGGACATGGAACACAATCTGGATCAGAACAAACTGTCCTTGGAAAGAAATCTCCTGCCCTGCTCCTGAGGGCACACAACACCCCAAACTAACGGGGAACTGGGGAGGAACACCAGATATCAACACAAGGGGGAAAATACCCTTGATTGATTACGTGTCACCCACAACCATTCCATCAGCTCCCTGATGTCCATGGGACAACCCTCACCAGCGTGGAACTCTCCTTCTGGACCCTCATTAGAGGTACCTTGTTTCCACCTTGATCCACATAACGGGCGGTGTTGTTGTAGACCCTCAGCATCGGAACAAGCCCGTTGGAATTCCCGTTCGTCTGCAGAGGCACAGGAAAACCATCAGTGCTGAAACAACGCCCTGCAGGGCTGGCTGCATTTCCTGTGGGTCTTTCCTAAGTCTGCAGAGCTCTGATACTGATCACCACCAATTATTTCTAGTCCCTTCTCCATGCATTTTTTGACAAAAATGTGTCAGCTACGTGCCCCAGAGGTAATAAAACGTCCCTCCCAACTTCTTGCCCCTACATTATGTCACCTAAAGGCTTGCAGGGGTTACACAC
Organism: Pardalotus punctatus; assembly: GCA_013400915.1. NCBI lineage: Eukaryota > Metazoa > Chordata > Aves > Passeriformes > Pardalotidae > Pardalotus > Pardalotus punctatus. The sequence continues at coordinate 18,226 of VZTX01009592.1, forward strand.
CCTGTGACAAGAAACCTCAAACACACACCCACAGATAGTGTGGGGCAGTTAGAGACACAGAAAGGCAAAGGGCTAGTGCCCCAGTCTCTGGGCATATTCCTAAGCTGCTAATACGTAACTATTGGAATTGTCTGACCAAACAGCAGAATAAGATCCTCTTTTTGGAAGGATTTCTATTAGGAAGCCAAAACGCCGAGGAAAACCAGCTTTCCTGCCTTAGGCCAAGGGATACTGAGGGAGGCTCAGCAGCACTGGTTTGACAGCCAAGGTGAAGGCATTTCCTGGGAGCAGCAGCAGCAGCTGCCTGTGCTGGACACTCACCCCAGCAATGTAGCTGCCCGTGGCACGGATGCAGCTCACGGCGAGGCCAATGCCCCCAGCCGACTTGGAGATGAGGGCACACTGCTTCAGCGTGTCGTAGATGCCCTCGATGCTGTCGTCCTTCATGCACAGCAGGAAGCAGCTGAAGGAAACAAATGGACTTCAGTGGACAAAGGTGGGAAGGAAGAGCCACAAGTGTTTCACCAGACTGCAAAAACCAGGGCAAATATGGATCCTTTAATGGGCTCCACAAAGCAAACCCAGAGGTGTGGAATAAAGGACAGCTCCAGAAAACGGCATGAGCAATACTTGCACTGTTGATTCCTTTGTCACCAAACACTTTTGTCACAGAATGGTGGAATCCCCTGAGTTAGAAGGGCCCACAAGGATCACAGTCCAATTCCTGGCCCTGCACAGCCCCACCCTGTCCATCCCTGGCAGCACTGGCCAAACGCTCCTGGAGCTCTGGCAGCCTCGGGGCCGTGCCCATTCCCTGGGGAGCCTGGGCAGTGTCCAGCACCTCTGGGGGAAGAACCTTTTCCCAATACATTGATACAAACCTTTATAAAATATAAACGTTTTTCTGATGTATATGATATCAAAAACTTACCAGTTACACTTGCTGCTTTTAGAAAACAATTACCAGGATTCCTTTGGTAACCTGCAGCAGACCATGCACATCAGAAACTTTCCAATATAATACAGCCATGCAAAGGTTTCCATTATCTCTAGAGTTTACAGAAACCTGGGTATTTTTCCCCAAAGACAGCTAAAACTTGACAGCAGCTGCTCAGAACTTCATAAAGCACAAACAGCTGCTCATTTCAGAAGCTATGCAGGTGTCTCAGTTGTGCAGATGTGATCCCTGAGCCTTTCCCTTTGCCCAGGAATGCATTAAGAAAATGGGAAGCACCTGGAGAGCTGGGGGCGGTTGGTGCCCGCGTTGAAGAGCGTGGGCGAGGCGTGGGTGAACCAGCGCTCCGAGAGCAGGTTGTAGGTCTCGATGGCAGCGTCGATGTCGGTCTTGTGGATGCCCACGGACACCCTCATCAGCATGTGCTGGGGACGCTCAGCAACTGCAATGGAACAAAATCAGGGAATCCCACACTGGGTTGGGTTG
>VZTX01009596.1:3666-17894 GCA_013400915.1 Pardalotus punctatus
GTGGGGGGGTGGGGGGGGTGGGTTTGGAATGAGGTCCGTAATATCTGCCTGGCTTTCGTCTTTTTATTTTTAGAAAGGGCAAGATAGGCTGCGGCATGGAAGCCCCTTGGGCAGCCCTCGACTGCTTCGGGGAGCCAGGGGACACAGGAGGGGCCGTGCCGGTGGCGGTGGCGGCGGCGGTGGGGCGGGGGACAGGGTGTGGGGCGCAGCCCGGGCTGCGGGGCTCCCGCCCCCGGAGCCTCACCGCATCGCGTAGCCAGGGGCGAGCAGGAGACGCCTGTCGCAGCGGAGCTGAGCCCTCAGTGGGCACGGCCACCTCGAGGAGCCGGAGAGCCCACGGGCCTTCTCCCCGCTTGCCCGGAGCGCTGTGGGGCCGGTTCCCCACCTGCCGGGCTCTCCGCTTGCTGTGGGACCTGGAGGCTGCCTTTGTGGAGGTGATGTGGGCCCTGTCGACTTGCCGGAGCCTCCGCCCGGGGATTGCTGGGGTGTCCGGAGGTGGCCGTGCTCGGCTTGGGGAGCTCGCCCAGATTTCGGGTTTATTTGGAGAGCGACATGTGGTGGAGCTAACCTGGCTACGCTGTACAGTGGTGGAAAAAAAAACATTCCCATAGAGAGCTGGCAAACGTTTCTGGAATGAGGAATTGGTCGAGCATAAGGCTATTGCTGGCGTGTATTATTTATTCTCTTCTTTTTTCAGCCTTTGCGGCCCTGTTTGTGCTCATCTGTATAAAATCATATTTCAAGGAGAAAAGGAAAATTGGCAAAAATGAGCCCTAGAAGGCAGGGTGGGAGCGGGGCTGGCGGCTGCTGCGCGTGTCGCCCGCTCCCAAGTCTTGCTTTTCCCTTCCAATGAAAATGAACATTTTGGTGGGAGTTGGAGGCAGGGGAACAGAGGTCACTTTGTGCGCGGTTCTGCTTCTCAAGGAAACCGTGCTTGGTGGACTTCTTTTCCTGCCCTAGCCCTTTGCCTTCCAGAAGAGCCCGAAAGTATCTCCTTTTCGTGAATGCGGCTGCTGAGAGATGTTCTGTTTGCGTATTTCTCATTTCAGTTTGGCGCCCTGACACAAGTGCGCAGTGTTTGGGCTTATAAGCGAGGGAAAACGAGGTGATCGAAACTCAGGCTTTGAATTTCGTGACCGGTTTTGATGCCAACTGTGGATTGCAGGAGCCGGGCGGGCAGATCCGGTCGTACTCTCGAATGTGTGAATGGGACTTGGCTTTCCTGAGTAAACCATCACCCACCCGCTCATCATCTGCTTGAGCGGCGGCCGGAGAGTATCGCTCCCTCTAAGGAGGAAGCGATCACGTTTCCGAGCCGGGGGTGCCCGTCCGTGAGCCCTCAAGCCTCGCTCCGGGGGCTCCCTTCCCCGACGGTGGCAGTGCTCCCCCCTCGCTGCCCGGGGAGGACGGGCGGAGATGCGGGAGGGGGGCTGCGCGCCGTGGGGCTCCGCGCCGGGCTCCGGCGGTGGGCAGGCGCCTGCCCGGGCGGCGCGGCCCCAGGTGATCGCCCGCACCACCTACGTGTGTCTCACATCGCCTGCTGAAAGGATGAGACTTAAAAACGGCTATATTTGTACAAACGGCGTGTTCGCCTCCCCGTGCTGGGAGGGCTCTTTGGAGAGATCTTAGGAGCCTTTCCGAGGGGCTGATATAGATATAAGGACATTTCTACATCGCGTCACGTGACATAATTACCACTAGAATCAATCAAGATGAATTGCACGTCAGCACACGGTGGGGATTTTTTCTTAGTTGATCCTGTCCAAACCCTCTTGTGCAATAGATGGATCTTGTTCAATGCATTGAAGCCTCCTGGTTGCTTGCAATCGCAAAAAGGAAGACATGACTGAGTTTGATGATTGCAGTCACGGCACATCCAATATGTATCTGCCAGGGTGCGCTTATTACGTCTCACCCTCAGATTTCTCGACGAAACCCTCTTTTTTGTCTCAATCGTCATCCTGTCAAATGACTTTTCCTTATTCTTCTAATTTACCTCATGTTCAACCTGTGCGCGAAGTAGCATTCAGGGAATACGGATTAGAGCGCAGCAAATGGCAGTATAGGGGCAGTTATGCTCCTTATTACTCAGCTGAAGAGGTGATGCACAGAGACTTTCTGCAGCCTGCGAACAGAAGGACGGAAATGTTGTTCAAAACGGACCCTGTCTGCGGCCACCACGGACCGTCTCCCGCCGCCTCCAACTTCTACAGCTCGGTGGGGAGGAACGGCATCCTGCCGCAAGGCTTCGACCAGTTTTACGAGACAGCCCCCGGACCCCCGTACCAGCAGCACTCCGAGAGCGAGGGGGACACGGAGAAGGGCGACTTGAAAGCCCAGAACAGCACTTGCAGTAAAACACCTTCTAGCCAGGAGAAGAAAGTGACACCAGCAAACAGCGCCGATTCCCCTTCTGGTGAGGCTGTTGCAGAGAAGAGCAACAGTTCAGGTAGGTATCAGTAGTAAATTGGGGGCAAGAGTACAAGGCCAACACTTTGTCAAGCTGCATTTTATGTGCAATTTTATAAGCATCCAAAGGATTTTATATATCCTATAAGATTTCCTTTACCGTTGTAAAGCGTGTTTACGATAGGAAACCAATTTAGGTGGGCTTAAGGTATTCTTGGAAGAGGATATTAATTGTTATTAAATTGTTGATTTGTCGGGGGGAGATGGAGAGATTTCACAGGTAGTGCTCAGAGCTGCCTTCGGTTTAGAGCTTAAGATCTTCGTTTGTTTGGGGCGGGGGGTGTGTGTGAGAGGAGTTTGAGAAACTTGGAATTTTTCCAGCCCATTTAAATATCTCTCTGTATTGCTCTAAGAGCTCTCTTTCAAGGAGAAGTTGGGAAATATTAGGTTTTTTGCTACGCCATACGGAGATTATAAGCATCGGGATTATTTTTTAAAATGCTAGAGGGCTGTTTTCCAGGCAATGGGATATTATCAAAGTCTCTGATCAAATCCCAGCTGAGCATGTTCGTAACAACAGCGTAAATCAGTTTCTTCTCTCTTGAATTTCAGCAATTCCCCAGCGATCAAGAAAAAAGAGGTGCCCCTATACCAAATATCAGATAAGAGAACTGGAACGGGAATTTTTCTTCAACGTGTACATAAACAAAGAGAAGAGACTGCAGCTCTCCAGAATGCTCAACCTCACTGACCGGCAAGTTAAAATCTGGTTCCAGAATCGAAGGATGAAAGAAAAGAAACTGAACAGAGATCGACTCCAATATTTCACTGGGAATCCCTTGTTTTGAAAAAGAAAAGGGAAAAGGGAAAAAAAAAAAAAAAAAAAAAAAAAAAAAAGGAAAAAAAAGGAAAAAAAAGAAAAAAAATTTAAAAAAGAGAGCAAGAGAATAGGAAGAAAGAAGAAAAACAAAGAATAGCTCGGTCTCTCTGACCTACCAAGTGAATGCAAAAGTTAATTGGTTTACTTGACACATCCACCCTGCGGAACTCTAAGTTTCATTTTCATGTGCAACTCCCCACACTGAATGGCCACTGGAGATTTCGGGGCTTGGCGGAGCAGATTCCTGATAAGGGGAAACTAGGGTAAATCCAACTGTCCACTCTCGAGTTTTTCGCCAAAGGTGCTTTTTTTTCCTCTCCCACAGTACCAGCAATGGACCTGCAGTGTGTCTGGTAGTTTTTGCTTACAATTCATTGAGTTCGGGGGGTGGCTCTGTTGTTGCTTTTGAGCTAGGATAACACTTTCCTCCCTTTAAGTGAATGCAGTTTATTTAAGAGATGGTAAATGTACTCTCGCTATATATAAAATATATATATATATATGTTTCTATTGTCATCCAAAAGCATGGGCCACTGTCTTTTTCATGTGAATAAATGGTTTCTAGTAAAGTTAAGGTTATAACTTCCTTGCACTGTATGGATTTCCATCTCCGAAGGATCCTAGCGTTTTCCGGGCTAGAGCCAAGTTCAGTTAAATAATAACGTGAGGAAGCCTAGTCGGGTTGTTTAAAATGCATTTTAATTAATAATTCAAATGCTTAACTCTCCCTTTGTAGGTATGTGTACCTTCCCTGTTCGCTGTGAGACAGAGCCAACATGGCTGTCTGCAGACCGTCACTTCTGATGGTGCTACCATTACTATAAACAACGAAAAAGGCTTTTTGTTTAACTGGTCAGGTTCCAAAAAAGCCCAGAATCCCCAATGTCAGTGACTGTTTACTTGTTAGTGAAAAGCAAGGCAGAAAGACCGAGGGCTCGGAGCGAGTAAGACAAGAGGGAGCTATAAACAATTGGCACTAGGTGGGGGAAAAAGGGAAAAAAAAAAAAGGGGGGGGGGAAAAGGAAAAAAAACCTCAACCAAAACAAAACCACAAAACCACCCCCAACACTTTGGAAGCAGAGGGGTGGTTCTCTTAAATCTGATTGCCGGGCAGGGCGAGCGTAGCGCGGCGCTGGCGGGAGCTGAGCTTAGCGCGTTGCCGGCCGCGGCGGGCCCCGCCGGGGGCCGGCACCCGGAGGAGATCCGCTCCGCTCCTCGCCGCTTTATCTTGCGTGACCTGGCTGGGCTGTTTACAAAACCTTGAACTGTCTAGACAACACCATAAAACCCGAGGTTCTAAACAGCTTAATTGGGTTATATTATACACCTTCTGGTGGGTGAAAAAGAGATTTCCGCAATGTGCAATAAAGGCGACGAGTGAGAAAAGAATTTGCCTTTTTTGAATAGGACGAGGTGGCTCTCGCTACGCTCGCAGGCAGGGAAGGCAAAAGTGCCAACTAAGTCAGGAAAAGACCGAGAATTCAAAAAATAGAGAAATAGAAGAGGAGGGAGGCATGACTGAAAAAAAAAATTTTAAACACTTTAGCAAGAAAAACATAAGTGTATGCCTTTGAACTTCCAAAATGTCAAGGTCATCACCTTTAACCTTTCTGAATAATTAGGCGCCTTAAGGTTCCTCTGTTATTTTCAACCACCACCCACTCTCTCTCTGTCTCACTCTCTCCCTCCCTCCCTCCCTCGCTGTCTCTCACACACACGCACAGCCACACACACACTTTTTACCGCATAGCTGGCCATATTAGCAAATGCATCATAACGCAAAGAAAATCCCGGCTGGGTCGAGGTGAGCTCTCGGCGTCGTGCAGTGAGCGTGCCCTGCTCCAGTCCCTGCCAGCTGGAGCACAGGGGGCTCCTCACTTCCCTGTCTTTCTCTTCCGTGCCCCGGGAATTCGACCAAAATTTTTTCCCCCTTTTTTCTCTTTTTTTGCCTTTTTCCCTGATTTTTTTTTCCTTTTTTCCTTTTTTTCTTTTTTTTTTTTTCTTTTTTAAGCTCATAAGAAAAAGAGGGGTTTTGCTTAGAAGAAAAAAACAAAAGCAGGGAATGCCTGGTAATTTAGGGAAAAAGATGGTATTTCTATGCAGTTTTCCCACAAAGCCCATTAATTAGAAATGCACGAAGTCGCGGGGAATTCCTTACAGCATTTTGCCTAACCTTATAGTAAAATTCTCGCGTGTCTCCCGATCCTTAATCCACAGGGCGACAACGAGTCGTTTGATTTTCTGTTCCCTGCAGTGCTTTAACAGTCTATCTCAGTGTATCAATACGCCTCCGAAACGCTAAGACACCACAAAAGCGGGTCGCGGAAACCGAAACACCGTAGCGCTAATCTTGCATAAATGCTCAATGATAGCGGTGTTAAGTTTCTATTTAAAAAGAAGGGAAGAAAGCCGTGACTGAGAGCAAATTGAGCTGAGGAGAAAGACCTGGGGAGGAGAAAATTCCCGGTGTCTGGCGGGCAGCGGCCACAGGAGGGCGCGCCCAGGCACTGCAATGCCGCAGCCACTGGTGCTCCAGTCTCTTTTCCCCCTAATAATAATTCCACTGCTAATAAAATATCTAATATATAAGTAACGATAAGATTTCAGGGCCTTCCAAATGAGAAAATAAAGCATCAAAAAGATTTATTAAACAAATAACCCATAACCGTGACGTGCTGGAGAAATATGCCACTTTAAAAGAATTTTTTTGGTCGTAATCTTTTATAATGCATCCGAGCTTTAAAAAAAATCCCATAATTCTAAGAAAGAGAAAAAAAAATCAAACCCCAAAGATATTCAGAATTCGTTCCCTAGAACGAATATCTACCTACTCCTTTAGGGACAGCCTTATCGCGGGTGGAACAAAAGTAATATAAAAAACATGCGTTTCCACAATTTATCTTCGATTCTTACTCGAGGATTTTCTTAAGTAAACCTCTAGGTACAGAAAACATAATGTTAAAACCGTATCTTATTTAAAGGTGAGATTAACCTTAGCTCCTGAGAGTGCTTATTTTTTAAAAGAAATACAGAGAGACTAAAGAGGAAAGAAGATATTTTTAATATCCTAACATCACCTTGCCAAGGCATTGCCGAATGAAGTCCCTCTCTTTAAAAGTGCTATGGAGCTCTTTAAAATGAAAGTAAAGATTACAGAATTAAAGTGAATCTGTGGAATTTCCTGGACGTTCTCCAGCAACCGAATATGTTCTGTCTTTCTGAGATTTTTTTGTTTGTTTGTTTTAATTTTTTTTTCCTTGCAGTGTGCCCTTCTGGTCAGAACTTGAGGAAAGAAAGGGTTTCGCTGCTTTCTGCTTATTTGCAGAATTCATCGAAATCTATTTCACGTTGACTTAGCCACATTCCACATTTTTTAAATCCCAGTCCCTCGTGAACGCATTTGTTGGCACTTTGTCTGCTGGATTGTTGGTGTGCGGTTTAATTTTTTTTTTTTAGAAGTTCATTGTTAACACTTTCCTAGAAATAGCCTTTCCGTTGGTAATAAAACAGCATTGTACAAGCCAAAAACCTTGGAATCCCTGACGCCAGAGGTAGTCCTTGCAAGCAGAGCCGTATTCCTGAGAAAGATGTCCTGGTCCCTCGATGGACATACACTTTCCGAGGGGGAAATGTTTAGCAAAGTTTTTGTGTTTGTTTTTCTTGGCATGAGAATGCTTCTTGCGAGAGCCCACACCAACCCCGAGCCCATTAGGCTTCGTGCTTTAAACCCTCGTAATTACAGTGAGGCCGATCTCCGGGAAGGTGAACGGGTGATGGGAGCCAGGGTGTGCTGTTAATTTTGAAAAATTATATCTATACACCGGAATATGGAAATGCCGCTTTCTTCTTTTTTTGAGCCATTGTGTATATGTGATGATTCTGTGCAAGCCTATAACCTCTTATATTTTTCCTTTTTACCCCTTTCTCAGTTAAATTCCTTTAGATAGAAAAGTTTGTGGGCTATTTCTAAATGTCTTTGGGCTTGTTTACATAGAACGAAAAGGGCATTTGCTTATTTTCCGATTAAACTATAAATGCGGCAGGAATCTGCCGAAAGATAGATATGCAGCACCAATACAGAGGCTGAGGGCTGCACCGGCCACCAATATAAATGCTAAAATCTTATCACACTCATTCACTTTTGTGTCCACAGAAATATGGAAATACAATAGGAGAAGGGCTGAGGCTTTGGACGAAGCTGAGCGTACGGTCAGTGCTACTGTGCGATCCTTACGCTCAGAAATAACACCTTTGAAGAAAAGACCAGAGTGCTACTTTGTTTATTTTATAGGCTTTCATATTTAGGAAAAGGCATAATGTCATCAGTGTGATGTGTCTGTGCCCTAACATCGGTCAGAAAAACCCAGAGAATCTGAGCCCTCAACCCAGACGCCGACTCTTTCTATGAAAATATGGCGCATAGAAATCTGGGCAACGTGACAGTTGCTTTATTAAAAGAAGAAAGGACACCATATCGTAGCCAATTATTTTTTCTTAAATAAAACTGTTCTTCAATGTCCCTGCAATATAACAGCATGGCATAAAATACACAGCCTGCGCGCTTAAATACATCCTAAATAAAATGCTGAAATCGAGGAAATCAAAGGAAATTTACTAAAAGATTCCTGGGTTACAGCCTATTTTTAAAATAAGAAATTTCTCGCAATACCTTTGTCACTGAAGGCATCTGCAAAATATCTAGCTTCTTTCGTGCCCCTCTCCCATCCCCCTCACATAATGAGACACAAACACAGCAAATTGCAACTATGAGAATGCTCGGCACAGCCAAGACAAAAACATAATCATATCACCAGTAATAAGGTTCAGGGAGATAAGGCAGTGAAAATTAAGCCCTGCTGCCACGTCTGGTAACCTCCAGTTTTTAGCCCTGACATTTGCTAGAGGAGAAAACTGTAATGTCCACCTATGCTTTATTACAAACAGTAATTTACATCTGCATGGACCGATTGGTTGGGGCATTTTTTCACCCTCGTTCGGAAAAATATGGGGCTCTGAGAGCAAAACCTTTATATTAATGTAGATTGTATATCTCATTTATTGCACAATATTGATTTATTTATTAATGTTAATTACTTTATTCCATTTTAATATGATTTAAAACAATAGTGACATTAAATGCCCAGAGCCTAAATCCCCAGTTCCCCAGTGGCTCTCGCATGTTTATTCAACTTCTATTTACATCAAACTTAAACTTTCTACTGTTCATTTTCAATAAAAAATTGCTGCCCGTTTTTAAACCCCTCATGATTTACCGTGAGCGAAGGGTCTTATGGAGCCGTTTGCCAGTCCTGAATGAAATATTTAAATTATTATAATCACAACAGTCATCTGAGTTTCCGTGTAGTGACATGCATGAAATTAATATTTTCAATTACAAAAAATCAAAGAGCCCTCATGTCTAATCAGGAGCCAGAATTCAGCTCCTCCAGCAACAGCAGCAACAGCAGCAGCAGCAGCAACAGCAGCGAGGCCGGCGTGGAAAGCAGCTCAGCATTTGCTTATTGTTTTAACTTTACTGTTGGGCGAAACCCGCCGCAAACCTCTGTGCTGATACTTCAGCTAGGATATTTCTGGGACCCCTTTTCTTACAGTGTAAATAAAGATTATGAAAGAACCATTTGATGGGCATAAAATTCCTGATTAGATTTAATAGTCAAGTCTTAAACTGCGTCAAGAAAAATAGTATTTTGTTTCTTTAAACTCTGTGGGTTGTCCAGGCTGTTGTTGAAGAGGAGGAAATTGCTAGAAGGCGAGGGGGGGGGACGCGGCGCTCGGAGGGAGCGTCGTGGGCTCCGCCGCGGCTTCTTCCCCGGCGCAGGCGAGTCTTAGCCATGGCTCTGATCATGATCTTACGTGGCCACCGCGCCGCAGCGCCCGCCGCTCGGCTCAGCCCGCGGCGCCGGCCAAGCGTGCCCGGGGAGGGCAGGGGCTGCGCCAGGCGCAGGGGATGCTGCCGAGAGAGCCTGCGAGCAGCGAATATTACGAAGGTAATATTTAAACTCTCCGGCAACCCAGGAGCTGGAGACTGCAGCTATAAAAGACACTGGCTCTTAACCTGACAATGATGTTGTATTTGAACAGCTGCGATAAGGTTTTAAAAGGTCTGTCTCATTGCCACCGCGAAATTTTAAATAGGGTTATTGTTTCCAGCAGTGTAAAGTGTACGTTAAAGTACAAAAACATCTAAATGCCAGGAAACAGAGGAAAATTCAAATCCACGCTGGTGGAAAACGCCTGTTTGTAACTGTGCAAAAGATGCATTTAAATTTTTTTTTAATCCTTTCACGTGCTGCCTGCTCTTGGGGATCTGAAAGGGTGTTTAGATGGTAGAAAGGCCCCAAATAAACAGGCGAATGAATCCGAAACAAAAATTATCAACAAGTTCATTTTTGTGGATGAGGGTCCTTGACAACATCAGTCCCAGATAAGAAATACTCCAGTTTGAGAACACTGAAGGGGAGGGAAAAAAAAAAAAAAAAAGGCATGAGAGGGAGAGAGAGAGAAAGGAAAGTAAAACGGTAAAGAGTAATAAACAGTTTCTACCGCCACTATTTAAAATGTAGTAGCTGCGGGTGCAAATACGGGTAAGAAGTGGGAGGAAAAACAATAAAACACGTTTAAAATGTTGGGACGGAAAACTCTGATCTGCCATGTAGACAGTTACTGTTGCCTTCTGTTGGTTGCTTTCTTTGCTGTTTGTTTGTTTTATAATACAGATGCATTTATCATTCTTATAAAAAAAAAAAGGAAAAAGTTGCTTAAAGGAGTTAAAAGAGTTGCTCTGAGGATATGAGTTTCTGTATGTTTTTTAATGAGCAATACTATAGAAGGAGAAATTACCTTTTTGATGCTTTCTGTTTCCAGGGCAAGTGAAAAAACCTTTTTTTTTTTTTTTTTCCCCCCCATGCGGTCGGGAGAGAGCATTGTAAAATAATTTTAGGAATGTAGCTTCCCTATAAAATTCGAGTTATGACAAAAGTCCACCTTTTAATATTTGACGATTTGTGTTAAAACAAAAATTGACCTTCTCGGTTAGCAGCTAGGAAAAAAATCAATAGTATAATTTTCAATAATTCATAACGCGAACGCCATTATGCTAAATCTTAACTATTAATCTTATCCTTTACAAAGTCTCGATTGATTTGTTAATAAAATATCTTCCCGTGCGCGGCAACAGAGGGTATAACTCTTGAAAAAGCTTCAGAAGCAAGAAAATTACCGAGTAGCCCGAGAATGTAGATGAGGGTTTTATTGATCGCCCCTGATTCTCCTTAATACGCATTAATAAATCCCGCAACCTTTTGTCCCCGCACTTGTCAGCGGCGGGGCTTTTACAGGAGCCATGGCGGGCAGGCGCGGTTTTGCGCCCGCCGCGCCGCCCCGGGGGTTCCGCGGGCGCGGAGGTTGCGCGGTGCGGGGGGGCGNGCGGGCGCTGCCATTGGCCCGCCTGTCATGTGGTCGCGCGGAGGCATCCGCAATTACACGGGAATGTTTTCCTAGAGATGTCAGCCTACAAAGGACACAATCTCTCTTCCTCAAATTCCGCCCCAAAATGTCCTTTCCCAACAGCTCTCCTGCCGCTAATACTTTTTTAGTAGATTCTCTCATCAGTGCGTGCAGGAGTGACAGTTTCTACTCCAACAGCGCCAGCATGTATATGCCACCTAGCACAGACATTGGGACGTATGGGATGCAAACCTGTGGACTCCTTCCGTCTCTGGCTAAGAGAGAAGTTAATCACCAAAATATGGGTATGAATGTACATCCTTATATACCTCAAGTAGACACTTGGACAGACCCGAACAGATCTTGTCGAATAGAGCAACCTGTTACACAGCAGGTCCCCACTTGTTCCTTCACTACAAATATTAAAGAAGAAAGCAATTGCTGCATGTATTCCGATAAGAGATCCAAACTCATTTCTGCAGACGTCCCTTCCTACCAGAGGCTGGTGTCTGAATCATGCCCCATTGAGAACCCCGAGGTTCCCGTCCCAGGATATTTTAGACTGAGCCAGACCTACGCCACTGGGAAAACCCAAGAGTACAATAATAGCCCTGAAACGAGTTCAACTGTAATGTTACAGTTAAACCCTCGCGGCAGCTCCAAACCGCAGATATCTGCTCAACTTCAGCTGGAAAAGAAAATGAATGAAAACCCGAACAACCAAGACAGCACCGCTAAAGTCTCTCAAGTGGAAAGTCCCGAGCCCAAGTCCACGTTGCAAGAGGAGCGGAGCTGTCTGCCCGAAGGCTCCGTGTCCAGCCCAGAAGTCCAGGAGAAGGAGAGTAAAGGTCTGTATTACCGAGTTTAAGCCGTGCCGTGGTGTAACTCCAACACGCCAGCACCATAAAGCACGCTCGAATATACTAACGAGCATCACAGCCATCACATTTAATGCTAAGGAGTATCGGGCTGCAGGTGCTGTCTCTCTGAAGATTTTGGCAGGCAAAAATGCTACACAAAACGGTCCAAAGATTTTCCGTAGAGATCTGCCTCTCCCGTGCACGCAGACAGCCTCTGTGATGCGGGGAATATAGCCGTATGCTCCGTAATGCGCTGCAGCAGCCAAAAGCAGCCCCATACCTCTAAAAAAGCAGGTCTGGAGGTTGTAAAATACGAGCAGCTCAACTTTTCTTTCGTAGTATTTCGCCTTTTTTTTTTTTTTTCCCACTGAACCTTACTGCGGTTTGATTGCATTTAAAGTTAATTACGATCCTCTTAAAATAGGTGAGGAATAGGTGCTACCAGGCTGGGTAAAGTTGGAAAGAAATGCACAATGGAAGCAGCAGCCCGCTATCTGCCTGGTCCAAGGGTTGAATATTTCATTGTGGTGCTTTAGATAACCTTGGGTTGGTCTCCAAAAGTGCACCAATATTTTGAAATGCTTTTGAAAGCTAAAAGTGGTGGCACACCGATTTTATTTTCCCTTTAAAAGTGCACTAACGCCTTTCTTTCAAACGGCGTGTATCGAATCCCAAAATGAGAAATTTTATTCTATCAAAATGTACTTTGCAACCTCTAGGTCGATTTTTACCTTCTGTGTGCATTGAGAATTTCTTTATCTGAATTTTATTTAGTAGCTCAGGTCTAGCTTGATGTGGGGTCGGTTTCTTTCTGGTGGGGGAAAAAAACCTAAAAGGAAAATGAAAAAAAAGAATCCAAGACAGAAGGTAGTAATTTCTTGCATATCATTTTGTCTGGGAAACGTCTATATCTGTTTACGGGTGTGCTTGTGTGATTCAGCTGACGTGTGTGGGGATGCTGCTTCAAAATACAGCGCGAGATTATTTTGTAATTGGAATATTTTCCTGGCAATTGTCGTGGGAGCCCGAGTCGGCCATGGCGAGGCTAGACCCGTTAAGATGTGTCCATGAGGCGGATGGCAGGTTAAATATTGTTGAAATGTTAAACGCCGGCCGAAAACTTGAGAGACCTTTGCTGGCAGGAGCAGGAGAGCGGGGTGGCCGCAGGGCAGGGTGCCGTGCTGGGGACAGGCGAGCCCAGCCTGGCAGCAGGTCCCCTCACTGAGCCCACACCTCACCCGAGCGGTGTTTAATGCCCACATCCACCATATCTGCCAGACACTGCAGAGGAGGGGTCATGGCCAAGGGTACACTCTAACAGTCTGAGGTATTTTTGATTTTTTTTTCTTCTTCTTTGATTTTGATAGAGGAAATCAAGTCTGATACTCCAACAAGCAATTGGCTAACTGCAAAGAGTGGCAGAAAGAAGAGGTGTCCTTATACTAAACACCAAACACTGGAATTAGAGAAAGAGTTCTTATTCAATATGTATCTCACTCGAGAGCGCCGTCTAGAGATCAGTAAGAGCGTAAACCTCACTGACAGGCAGGTCAAGATTTGGTTTCAAAACCGCAGAATGAAGCTCAAGAAGATGAGCAGGGAGAACCGAATCCGGGAACTGACCGCTAATCTGACCTTCTCTTAAACCCTAACCCCGGGGGGGGCACCAGTGAGGAATGGGCACAGCACCGCCACTTGATAAAGGCAGGAGAGACTCTGGCAAAACCCGGCATTTTCCAGTTTTGTTTTGTTTTGTTTTGTTTTGTTTTCTGATAGAATGTGACTCTTCGTCCTTCTTTTAGCGCTGCAAGTGAATATGTATTACTATGATGAGTATATATAAAACCTAGCACGTGTAATTTATTTTTGTTCTCATCGTAATGCAGGGTAACTATTATTGAATATTATCATTTGGTCTTAACTTATTGGAACTGTCGAACATCCAAGCAATGTGACTTTTTCATGTTTTTACTAACAAAATGGTATTTATGTGGGGCTGTTACACGGGCCATAACATTTTGAGTACATTCAATACTTTCAGAAAAAGAGCGGGGGGAAACTGTGGGGGCGGGGGGAAAGAGAAGCACATTATAATGTAACTATCCTCGCAAATGAACTTAGAGATTGTCCTTCGTAAAATGGAATATCTCCTTCTTCTCCATTGTAGACATTTCCTTGTGGTGCATATGTGGAATAGTAGTCGTTCAACAGCAAATTGTCCTTCTTGTGCATGTTCTGTTTGCATGTATAATGCAATAAACTCTGTAAACTACTGAGGTTCCTTTGGTTTTCTGCAAATGTTTAAAGCACGGATGCAGGTTGGTCTCCTGATCTTTCTCTATCAGCAACTTTTTGGACTGGTGTACCTTTTTTACCATATTCTGATCTTTAAGTGTGTTTGCCTGGTATTATTTCTTTCTTTTCCTCCATTTTTTCCCCCTTCCGTTTTTTTTTTTTTTCTTTCTTTTTCTTGTTTTTAAGGGGTGGGGTGGAGACTGGGCTGGGAAATGATGTAAACCTACTTAATTTATAAATGTGTCTGTAAATAATTGATAATTGATAAAATGTTGTGTGATGTTCACAGTCTGACAAACTGAATGCAAAAAACCCCA
>VZTX01009598.1:0-14545 GCA_013400915.1 Pardalotus punctatus
GCTTTCCAACCACTCTGTCCCCACCCTATAGCGCTGCAGGGGACTGTTGTGGCCCAACTTCTCAGTACCATCCTCACTGGATGCCAGAGAAAAGAATTAATAAAATCCTTTAATACTGTGTTTGGATCTTCTAGCTTTTTGCTGCTGTTGAGACTACATGTCTATTTCTAGGGCCAAATGACATTGAACAAAGTAAAATAAAATGTAATGTCTCTTTCTCCAACACAGTGTTCAAGGATACACATCTTTTCAGTTTGCAGCAGTTTACATCTCTAGGTGATTGAAGATCTTTGCCTGTTTCCATTAATATCAAGTGAAGGTCTTTTTCTTCCTTCAATGGGAGCACAGTTGAGTCATTACATTCCGTTTCTTGAAAGCAATGTCTGATTCTGTTTTCTTTCCCTTTTTGCTTTTTCCTCCTCATATCTATTATACAAATTAATATATCTTAATATTTTATTATTCTCTAGTCTTTTATTACACTCCTTTTTTATTTTCAAAATTCAATGTGTTGTTTTGGCACATAAGAACCGTTGGTGGAAAAACTTAGTTAATATTATTCAGACAGTATTACAAACAAAACCAGGGAAATACCTCACTATGAGACAGGTTGAAGTAAGCTGAGTATTCAGTTCTGCCTGTGCCAGCATTTCATGTTTTTTTTTCAACACCAGTGTTTTTCTCTTCTATTTTCATCAAGAGATTTTGAACCTTCATTGAAATCTACATGGAGAAACACAAAGAGTTAATTATATTTTTAAAAGCAGGAGACTGTGTAAAATGTTGGTATTGAACAGAATGTGTGACCACAGCAAAGTCAAACGGGATTGGGCTCTCCAGTTCTTGACATAGTGTAACAGGGTTTCTGTTATTTATGCATGTCAAAATTTAGCTTACAATACTAACAAACTGACATCATTCTAGTTCTGGTTTGAATTAGCAAAAATCAGAGCTTTTCTTTCTCCTCTCATTTTGTAATAACACTGCCAATTAAGAAATAAGACACCAGCCACGAACAGAGAAGTAGTCCCTTCTCTAATGAGTTTGTGGTCTGAATTCAACAGGCCTGATGGTCACCAGCTGTTTTACAGCATCAAACTTGTATTTCTATTTTAAATTGGATGTCCTCATGAAATGCAGCTCCACTGGCTTGAGGAGTCGTTCTCCTTGTTTACATGAATATACTGGAAATTAGAATTACGATTTATATAATCATACAAATGTCTGAGGAATCATTTACTGCATGTCTGTCTTCAAAACCAGATGTTTTCAGTTCTTTTGCCCACAGAAGTCTCCTCTTCTGGTGCTGTTTGGGAATTATTTTATTTGAAGAAAACTGGCACAGGTAATTCTTAAGCACAAATTATTTCAATGAAGAATATTGTCATTTTTTTTCTGAATAATATCTTTCATACAAAAATGTAGTTTTCTGATAGGTACTACGTTTCGTCACAGGTCTGCAGAAAGGAATAGCTGCTGTTTTCAAACTCATGGTTTGTGTGAAGCTGTCTGCAGCGATTATGAAAAGCTCCTGGCAGGACTGAATCAGGAGATTCCAAGCAGGAAGACTTTGTTGATCATGGCGTACCTTTTTGGCATAGATTTTCACATGTCTTTTCCATCAAATTTCTGGCCTTTTCAAAATGAGGCACTCTCAGTAGAAATACACTCACTTTGCATATGCACTGTAGGTTTTGTTTACCATTTTACTTTATTGCTACTACATCCATGCCAAGTACTAAGTTGGCTATAATCTCTTCAGCTGAGCTCAGACTTGTCAGCATCTTTACATGGCATTATACCTTTAAACATGGCTCCCTTTTATTTTAGCACACCCCATCATTTGGGATACTGATAAACAGAGCTCAAATCACTCATGTTTTATTTTACAGACTGCTTTTTATGTTATAGAGGTACCCATAACTGTCATTTAAAATTTTTATGTGGTATTATAATGTATTATGAAATATATAAGACAAGTTTTCAAATGAAAAGCATAGAGATATCAAATTTAAAATAACAGTAGCAGAAAAGGAAACAATAGCAAATAAACTGAATTGTCAGGTGAGTTGATTGGAAATCTTGTATGGATTAAGCAGCTGTAAACAAGAAGTTACTGAATTACAAAAATAATTGAGGTCTATTGATGTTTAAAACTGGGCATTGTTAAATGGTCCCTATGGTCATCAAAGATAGTTTAACTTCTAGGGTGGTTGTATGAAGGAATCTTGCCATTCAGCATTATTCTCCATCTGCTTTTGCTCACACTTGCTACTGTTGTGGCGCAAGTTTCTCTTGAAAGCTGCAAATTTTCTGTTACAACAGAAATATCTTAATTTTCATATTTGTTCAAAAGACAATCAGGTTTTTTTTTTGTAAACATCCCAATGTGTCAGTTAACGTAACAGGTGAAAATGAGACTTTTACCTGTGATTATAACTCATGAAAAATAGCTGCAGTACATGCTTGGATTTCTTTGCTCTTGCAGCCAGTCTTATCTTCTTCTTCTGGCTCCTCTGCTGTCCTGTAGAGGTTAGACCTCCCTGCCCAACCAACTACTTTGTATTCTTCCCTTTTTCTAACAGTTTTCCTTCACTCTGGCTGTTCTTGCAGTCTTATGGAATCATTGACCAATATATGGTAACACCACAAAGGTGTTCAAAACGCCTGGTCAACACAGATGTGCTGTTTGTTCCCCCTCCCAAAAGCAACACAGCTCAACCCTTTTCCCTCAGCGACGAACTCTCTGGTCCAAATGGGAAAGGGTTTGTGACTTGATCCAGTGTCAGTGGGTCTATGTCACCATTCCTTTGGGGCACCTCAGCTTGCAGTACTGGGACGGGTTCTCAAGGTCCTGAAATTATTTGTGGGCTTACAACAGTTTCACAAACAAGCATGGAGGTTCCTTTCTCCCTACCTTTTTCTGACCAGCACCAAAACAGAAGTCAGACCTAATGTTTTCTTTTAAAGTTACTTAAAACTGAAAAAAAATTATTTCCACAAAAGGAGTTACCTAGGTAAAATTAAAGAAGTAATTGGTTATGGTGCTCAATTACTCTCTTGCATTCTTTACTGTTTCCATCTGAAGCCTAAATACTTCCACAGGTCTTTGGATTAAGCTGGAGAAAAGATAACAACTGTTTGTCTCTCGGTTACAGTGATTTTCTTCTTAAAGGACTGTAAACCAGAGTATGAAATAGAGGTTAAAATTAGATTCCCCCCCTTGCCCCCCCACTTTGGAATTTAAGTTGCAAGCATCCACTACCATTTAATTATCTGTTAAAGCCACCAACTACCACTGGTGGCAAACAGGAGGCATTAGAGGTTGGTGCACATTTTCAGGGATACAGTCTGACAGCAATCATCTTGGTATAGTGGCATAGCTTACATGGCTAGAGTGCTGTAATGGATGGAATCAGATTCATTAGGAAAGACTGGCCGGGAAAGTGAGGAGATGGAGTTGCCCTTCATAAAAGAGAACAGCAGGAGTGCATGGAGCACTACATTGGGATGGCAGATGCACGTCAGCAGGGTTGGGAAAGGTGTCTTCTACAGGAGAATTTAGAATGCTTAGGAAAAAGGTCTACTTCAGATGAGATCTGAAGATCTTCAGATAAGATCTTCAGACAGCTGGAAGAAACTTCACTTCCACCTGCCCTGGCCCTCATGGGAACCTTCAGCCACCCTGGTATCTGATGCAGAGTTAATGCTGTAGAGTACAAGTAATTCAGAAATTTTCTGGACTTCACTGGTGATGATTTTCTGACATGGCTGACAGAAGAGCTAAAGAAGCTCCGCTGTTTCTGTTAATTTCACAGAAAACCTGGGAATGTGCGTGTTGGGAGCAGCCATGACTGCAGTTATCATGAGACAGTGCAGTTCAATGTGTACAAGTACCTGTTGGGGGAATAAAGAAGATGAAGCCAGACTCTTCTAGTGGTTTCCAATGACAGGACAATAGGCAGCAAACACAAACAGAGAAGAAAATTCTTTTAGTATTTGGATGATTAAACAGTGCATCATATTTCTTCAGCAGATGGTATAGTCTCCATTCTTAGAGATATTAGAAATGCAATGGAACAACCATCCCAGTAAACTTGCTGCAGCTGACACTGCCTGAGCAGGGATTTGGGCTAAATTACTTCCAGAGATGCCTGCCAACTTCTGAGGTTCTGTGACGTGAATCTGTGATAAAAATATATTCCAAAGCACATTTCATGGTAAATTTTAGAAAAGCTTATTCATAAAGAAATTACAGGGGGGAATCCCAGCTGACAAACCAACTCTAAAGGGTACATCATTTAAAATTACAGGAGCATCAGCTTTCTTTAGCCTGTTATGCACGGTGCCATCAAAATAGCAGCAGTACATGCTCCTGTTTTCTCTCCCATGCACTTCCACGGTCCTTGCAGCCCATAGCTTCACTGCTGTGCAGAAGGTGAGCTGAGTGTCACTGTCATATAACCAGGACTGATGTGCACTATGAATTAATGTTTTTATTCACAAGCCATCAGTTGGAGTGATGATTTCCAGACCATCAGCCAAGTATAAAGGGACACCAACAGAAAGTTAATTGGGAGATGATGTATTGACAATGCCCAGCTCTCCCTTTTTCGTACAGCTAAGTCTGGACAAAGCAGTGAGTACCCTGATGCTTAGGGAAGGTGGCACAGGGATGAGCAGTGGCTCAGTCAGTCTGAGGAAGCTGATGAAGTTGTTGCTATGTCATGGTGACAGCTGTAAGGTCTGTGTGGGAGCCTTGCTCTGGAGCTCTGCAGCAGACCAATTCTTGCTGGCCCACTTGTAACTGAGTGCCTCAACATTTACTCTGGTTTATGCCCTAGGTGGCTATAGATATTGGCACAATATAATCAGAAACCTCTCTGTGAGATTTCACCTTGGCAAAAAACAGTTAAGGTACACCTGCATGTCTCAGAACAAGAAACAATAGATGCCTAGAAACTGATAGAAATAGGGGACCTGGCAGCTTGCTGGTTATTGAACTCATCTTGTCATGATGCTAGAACTAAAAATGAAGTACTCCTAACCAGATGAGAGAGCAACTCAAAGACATATGCATGTATTGTGTAAGTCAGTCATAGGACTCAGTCCATGACAGCATATTGTTGTGGAAACCTCATACCCAGTGTCATTAATTATTAGTCATTTCCCGCCTTGGACCTTGCCATGTACTGTAATCCTCACTTGCTGCTTTTGTCTCTACATGGTTGCAAGAAAGGCACAGAACTGTAACTTTGTTGACAGCTAAAATTTGCTTGCTTACCATAATGTGCAGCTTTTGGTGCGAAGACCACTACTTAATCATCTGACAATTTTGCCCTGGTCTGAGATGGCCGGGGTGTGCACACAGATTGTTGGAGACATTGATCAGGTCAGCTGACAGGGCAAAACCACAGCCACAAGAAGGGGTGTAATTTTGGCTTTTCTTTTTTTGTCTAAGTAAAAAACTTTAGAAGAAATAGCCTCATCTGTTTGTTAGATTTAAAAACAGGAAGAAGAACTTCTAAAGTTCTAGATTTACTTATTTTGTTTAGAGATGATCAGTGTGAGTCAGTCACTCCTTCTGCCAAGCTGGAAGCATGCATAATCTCCAACAGTCCCTGATAATTCCTAGGGATCAAATATTTTAACCTGTGGAAGACATTTTTGTCCTTGCAGATTTTCCAATTGGCAAGTCTTTGTGGCAGGAAAGCAAATCAGGAATGACAAAGGGATGCTGTCTTTTTCATGAGAATCAGCTTCTAAAGAACAGAATACACAAGGGTTTTTCTGTACATCCCAGGTTTTAGATCTTCATGTCCATTATTTGGGTCCTATACTCCATTAACTTGGACTACATGACACAGCAGTTTGAGAAGCCTCACTCTACTCACACCAGCTGCAGGGTAAACCAGGAAGAAGTAGACTGAAGCATAAAACTGGGATATGAAATGCCAATCAGGCCATAACTGTTTAAACAACACTAAATGCATAAACATCCGAGCTTATTTGCATGTGGCCTTCTTGCAGAGGAATGAAATGGATAATTCCAAACAATAAACAATCACCGTGTTCATCTCTATCCTTTCATCTTTGAATAACTTCCTTTCCCATACCATTGTAACAAATGCTGCACTAAAGATTTTCAACACCTGCTCTAGTGCCACAAAATTTACAGATAAGAACAAATTCATGTAGCAGGGGGAATAAAGGCCAGTTTTCCCCATGAAACAAGGTGAAAGTCAGATCAATTGGCTATGCAGGAACACTGTGGAGCTGCCATTCAGGTTTTTCATCAGGTAGCTAACAAGTTATGACCTGTAATCAAAGTAGGCAATACATTACAGAGATTTTTCTTTGTTGAATGTAATCTGTTGAAGTGCTGGCATTTAACGTGAACAGGCTGGGGGGAACCCTGTGGCAATACCTGCCTGTACAGCTTTAAATATATATTTATCTCATGGCCCATATATTTATGCCATGTATCAAACTGAAAAAAAAAGAACAGCTGGACTGCCTCTTTGGAGGGTTGTAAAAGTGAAGCAATATTTTTGTGGTACTCAGCAATCTCTAGCATTGAGTGAGTGTCCCGATTTCCTTTGCAGTTGTTGTGAAATAAAGAGTATGCTTCACGTTATTATGAATTTCTAAAACTGCAACCACAGTTCCTTCAGGCAAAAGTGCCATATGTATGTCAGCTCTCTTGTTTTTGTGATGGTGGGTTGGTTGTTTTTTGGTTGGTTTTTTTAAAATCTCATATACTCCCTATTCGATGTTGCAACTGGAACCGCTCCTGCCATAAACATGTCTTTCCTTTATGTACATATGTATGTATCCTTGCTCTATTCAGCACGTTTCAACAGAAGAGATGGTTCCAGTGCTGGCAAAGAGAAAGAT
Source organism: Pardalotus punctatus (assembly GCA_013400915.1). Lineage (NCBI taxonomy): Eukaryota > Metazoa > Chordata > Aves > Passeriformes > Pardalotidae > Pardalotus > Pardalotus punctatus. The sequence continues at coordinate 6,898 of VZTX01009598.1, forward strand.
CTGACAAAGGCAGGAGGAGATACCCAGCTAAGACCTGGATTATTGCATGACTTCAAGCCACACAAAATCCCAGCCCAGCAGCCAGGTGAGTGCAGTAACTTCCAACTGTAGGACTCCAAACCCCAAGGATACAATGCAGACACGGTGTCTGCCAGTTCTTTTCTGACTCAGGAGACAGAAAAGGTCCTGACACAGCTGAACTAATCATGTGAGAGGAGGTCTCTCATAAAGAGGGCAACCCTTCAGTGCAGGGTTTCACTACATTTTTGGGCAGAAATGTTGCCCCTGCCAGGGAGGTTCATTACCGTATTTCAGTCTGAAGAAGCCCCTGGAAAGCTTCTTTCAGCAAGGTAAGGCACATGCAGGTCCACTTCACTCAATTCATGAAAATAGGCACTAATGATTTTCAGCAGAACTGAACAAATCTTCCTTTACTAGTCTCACTTCCTTTTTTCTCCCTGTTTTCCATCTCTGCACATATCGTCATATTTGGCTTTGTCCTCTGTTTTCTACAAAGTTCTGCAAAAGTAATGTCATCTGAGGGAGACACTGTCTGCAGGGCATTTATTTGTACACAAATAATATTTTACCATGGCAACCCTAATTTTTTTCATTATGCAGTTCTCTGGATCATGAAATAGCTTTTGAACAGCTGGGCATTCCCCTGCTTCTTCTGCAGCTGATATCTCAAAGAAATCTTAAAAATAGACTGTTACAGGCACAGAACCAATAAAGAAAAGGGACACCATCCATAGAAAAGGTTTTCTGCAATTGTCAATGGCTTTTGTTCATGACAATAAGTATGAGCTACTTATTTTAAAATGATCATTGATATTATTTTGCTCTTGATAAGCCTAATTACATTTACTTTTACATCTATACTGTATCATCTGGTACCAATTTCTGTCCACAGTGTTTTGTTATTTCTGGGTTATTACAAATTTTTGTTTATAATTTTGTCTCTTACTTGATTGATTCTGTAATGTTGAAAGAGGATAATGGCACATGAATGCTTTTAGAACAAAAATTTCCTTTTCTATTTTCAGAGCTAAACTTTGTAGCAGAATACAGGTAGCCTATATTGGAAAGAGCAGCTCACTTTGGTCAATTGGACGTTGCTTCAATGTGGTCACAGATAACTAACCCAGATGCTAACTTTACAACTAGCTATCCTTGCAGGAGGTAAGGTCTGCTCATGATTCCAGGTGTGCACTGATTTACCGGTTTGTCCTGAGCCCAGCTGTCATCCCAGATCTTTGGGCTGAACAAGGTGTTGCTGGCACTTAAATTCCGGGGTCTTTAATTTCACTATCCCTAAACCAAATCCTAACTCTAGCCTTCTGCAGAGTAGAGGATAAAACTTTCCAGCTCAAAATATATGATGTCTTTCTACTCCATCCTATGCCCACGTGGATTTTCCTGGAATTTTGTCTTCATGAGAAAACTTTGCAATTTACAACCTACAGTTACACTGGCAATCACTGTATAACTGCCTGCTCTAGTACATCTTGTTTCAGGGTACATTGAATCCCATTTTAAGTTAAAAATCTATATGTGTTGAAATTAATATTTAGACTATATTTTTGCAAGTAGTCCCTATTTTATATTTCACAGAATCATAGAATATGCTGAGTTGGAAGGGATCCACTAGGATCCTGGAGTCCTGCTCCTGACCCTGCACAGGACATCCCAGGAGTCCCATCAGATGCCTGTACTTGTTTCAATTCATATTTTCATGTACAACAACAAACGCTATTTTTCAAATCCTGATATAACTAACTTTCAGTAACTGGACACTCACAGTAAAGCTTTAATTGAAGCATTTATTTATGTTCTCATCTGAGTAGCTGTAATATTCAGTTAAATGCCTGAACCTTATAGTAATTCTGTGGGTTTGTGCAGGAACCAAAACCTCCTTGAATACTGATCCCCAAAAACCAAAATATGAAACATTAATATTTCTTTCTTCTTCTTCCTGAACTCATTTCCTAACTACTCATCTCCAGCAGAGCATCTGGGTAGTTTCAGCACAGAAGGGCTCAGCTTTGCCTTGTGAGGTCTTCCCTTGTGGTGGTTCCTGTCTCTTGCTAGTGAAGCAAGGTGCTGTAGCTTGGATTTATGCAAATAAACTCCCTTACATGCACACATGTCGAAAGGCTACTTTTTACTGCTACTTTTAAATCTGCAGTTTTCATGACTAGGAGATTGCCCACCTCACTTTGGCTCTCCTGCATTGCCAAGGATGGTGCTACTCCAGCTCCTACCTACGGCTTCCTTTTCTCTGCAAGGATGACCAGCCTGTGGCGTGAGGATGTAGAAGGGACTCTTAAAGAATTTAATTCCTGAGGATGGATCAACATGGGTATCCTCTTGACATTCCTGATTCCTTACACCAACTGCAAAATCACAGTGACTTGCACACTCTCTGTTGACTGAAAAGGACAGAATTTGCAGGTAAAAGCAATTTCCAGTGGCCTTCAGAGGTCATTACCCAGCCAGCAGGCCCATACTCAGCCTTGTAGCCCATGTTTAGATACTTTACAGTTCAATCACAGAATCACAGAATAATAGAATAGTTTCAGTGGGAAAAGGACTTTATGACCATCCAACCATTAACCTAACACTGCCAGGTCCCTGACTAAACCATGTCCCTAAGAGCCACAACTACATGTCTTTTAAATTCCTCCAGGGATGGTGAATTGGCCATTTCCAATAATCTGCTATCTGTCTGATTTTTCAAAAAAAACAACCCATAGAACTCAGATCTGATAACTGTTGTAAAACACTCATTAGCTGTTAAACTGAGCATATTGTGCTAGCTATTTCTCCAGGACCTGAATGGTGTTTTGTTTTTTTTAAAGAGGAAGTTGCAGCTTGCTGTTGCCAGCAGAGTTTTTACAAGCAAAGCAACAAATCACTAGGATTTAACTTGTTTATAATTTCATATGCAGGTGTCATTCTTGATTGTTCCTTTTATTCTTCTTCATGAAACCATGATGATGTACAGCAAGAGCCTGCTTCGTTCACGCAGCTGGCTTTCCTTTACTGGGAATTACACAAGGTCTGAAAAACATACTCAAAATAAAATCATATAATCATTATAAGAAGCAGCCTGATACTTTTAATATAAGAGAATACTTTTAATATATTTAATGTGAGAGAGGAGTCCTGTAGTCTTTTTGTTGCCCCTCACAAAGAGTCAGGTTTACTGAGCGGTGACTTCATGTCCAGCTTTAACTTTTCTGAGATTGGCTTCCTGGTCTTTTCCCTACTATGAGTAGCCTGCATATTGCAGAATGATTACATTTTTTAAAAAAGAATTCTCAGTTAGGCCACTAACTGAATTCTTATCTGGAAGTACAGCAATTCTTACAGATATACATGTATCCCATATATATACAGCAAATACTGACTTGACATATAAAATGGATCAACCCCCTCCTGTCTGTTGTCGTGGCTCTGTATCACAACCCTCAGCATGAGCCAATTTTGCCGAGATCAGCCACAGCAGGATGTCCTTCACTGAGCCTCAACAGATACGAATTAGCACCAGACTGATTGCAATTTCCATTAATAAAGTCAGGTGCCCCTTAAGATCAGTCACGAACCCTCAGCAAACTAGAAGTAGTGGAGAGCTCCGTGGGTCTCCACATGTGGTTTTCAGAACATCAATTAGCAGATGTAGGAAACTGGTAGTTCAGCTACGGATGGTTGGGACAGACAGTGAGGAGAGATCTCTGTACTCAGGTTTTAGATCATGAGGTTTATTGCAAGAGCATGGGTGAAAGAGACCTGCCAGGAGCTGCCAGATGCAGCTCGAAGCAGGTCAGAGAAGTAAGAGAGCAAGCAAGAGAGAAGCAAAAAGTGTGAAGCAGAAAGCATCGTGACCATTTATAATACAATAAATCATCTTCTGTGTTGAATATTCTAATTTCCATTAACCAATCTAGAACAAGCTACAAATCTTACAACATTTGCCTACAGCTTATAAGAATCATTGCATTAACATATGGCATTATATTTTAAACCCTAAAAGTTACTTCTTGGACCCTCTGATAAGTTAGCAGGGTCTTCTCTGACCCTTGGACCTGTCTCCAAGCAGAAGGTATTGTTTAATCAAAGGGGGATTACCTTCAGCAGGCCATACTCTTGTTTTCCATTTGTTCAGTAACTGGAGTTGGGTAACTCAAAGCTTGTCTTCATTTCAATCTCACTTATAGTTTCCGTATTGTCAGCATCTTTTGCCAGGTAATCGTATTTATAAGGCTTCCCTATTCCATCTTCCCCAACAAGCAGAGGCAACTTCAGTGCACAGAAGAATAAATACACTGAATCAACACAATGTTTGGGGTCAACATGAAAAACACATGCATTTTGCTTGGACTAAACCACGTCAGGCTGTTCAGAGCAGAGCATTTCAAAGCATTTTACAGAATCAGTTCAACAGAATGTGAAAAAATTTCCTCTCTAAGTCATCCCCAAAAGTGCACAGATGCACCTGCCATGCTGATGCACACATATGGCTCATGCTGTAGACAGCAGTAGAAGAGCTTTCCTAGTGCTTCAGCTGGCAGTTGCAGTTCGCTGCTGGCAGTACAGTGTGATAGCAACCAGAAAAATAAAATAATACCGCCAGGACTTCTTCCTGCTCATCCCACGGGCACATTTTTTCTCTTACCTCACCCTCAAATGGTAAACCATATGGGAGCAGAAATGTCCAGCACAGCCACTGGCTGCTAGTACCTTCTACCTTACCAGTGGAAGTATTCCTCCAGCATGACATACTTACAGAGAATGGAGAAGGCAGCAGCCACAGAAACTGGTTCATAGTTCAGAATCATCTGGAATTGTGAAGCACAGGACACAATGGGCAAAGGACATAAGAACTATGTATCTACCAAGGCAAAGTTAGATTAGATGACCTCAGCTCAAATTATTTGTATTTTTCTTGTTGAAGATAAATATAAAGTGAAACAGATGCCAGGACATCTGCCTAAGTAAACTTGTAAATTGTCATGCATAATTATAGTACTACTAAAGCATATAACACATAAAATAATAACATTAACACATGTATATGAGAAGACTGAATTTTGAACACTGAAAGGCACCGCAAGACCTCATTTCCTTTTCCGGTCCTTATGTCCTTTTCCAAGTGAGAACAGAACTGGTGCCCAATGTCTGAGAACAAGTGGAAAGTTTGGATGTGCCTGGGCATGCAAACATGTCTTTTTACAAAGTGCATTTTCCAAGATTTCAAAGCAAACACTGGAGAGGACAGTATCTGTTGTTATGCAGAGAATTTGGAAAAGCTCAGACTTTAATTATTGCTTGTCTGCTTCTCTGGTGTTGAAGTTAATCTGCAAAAATGAAAGGAGTCAAATTAATATAAATGAAATGGCAGACTGTGGATTAACTTTGTACTTAAAGCAAGCTCATTTAGTAAGAGGAATCAACAGGAGGTATAATTGGCCTTGTGCCTTATCCTAGATCTCTGCATTCCCTGTCTTAAAAGGCAGTAAGGACAAACGTGGCTTAGCCATTTCCTGTCTGGTCAGGAACAAACTGGGCAAGTCCTTATGGAATTAAACTCTGCCATCTGTAGAAGGCTCTTGTACCTCTCAAATACTCCTCTATAATGATTATTGACGCTTCTGACATTTGTTTTCCCTTGTGAGATAGCCTGGTTATCACGTCCATGATTATGTTACTCCCTGATGTGCAGAGGACAACCTAATTAAATCAGCAGCAGGAAAGGACAAGGTTAGATTTCAGGAAACACAAGTTAATAAGGTGCAAAATGTTTTTATACATTCATTAAGGAAAATGCCTTCTACACATTTCTTGGAAAATAGTGTAGTGGGCCACTCTGAGATTATTTTTTTTTTTCAGTTCCAGGAATTTTAATATCATCTCATTCACGTGCATATCTGTAACTTCCTTGGTTTCTGAGAGGTTGCAGCAAAATGGGAGTGCTATTTTAAAAACCAGTTTAACACACGGTGCTGGAAACTTTGGTGGTCGGCATGTGCAGCTAAGCAATCTCCACTAAGAGATGGAATGTCTTGAATATCATCAAGGAAAAAACTGAGGGCATTAGCCACTTCAGCTGTTCTTAGAGAGTGCTTGTATTGGTGAGCCACCAGTATCAGTTGGCTATTTGGGCCATCAGCTCTTCAAAAGTGGTGTATACTGTATAATGCTCTATACTCAATTCTGTATGTATATATTGTGTAAAAATGGGTATTTGTCAAAGCTGCTGGAGAAATTTAGCTGATCAACTGCCTTAGTGCTGAAATCAATTAATAGTGATACTGAAATTGGCTGGAATAAACTTTCTAATACAATTTGAAGCATTAGAAAGCAGATGTTATTTATCTGTGCAGGACACACAAAGGATGTCTCCTCATTCTGTGTATGAGGTGAGATTTTACAACAGGGTTTTTATCCATCATAATCATACATACTCATTTGAACGTGTTTCTCAATAATACATAAACATCACTTTGCTAGATACAATTTGCATGGATCCACCTCCTGCTGCAAGTTCTTTTATGGTTTGGAGAGTAATAAAAGGGGTCTCTGGTGGTCATGTTCACTGAATGCTTTGCTATTAAAGCATGGTATTAAAATTTATGTCTGTATTTTAAATGCTACTGTGTGCCACCAGTCAGATCTGGCAAGTATGCTATGTCTGCAGTCCTGATAGACAAACAATTCAGAGTTTTAGTATTTGCAATGTAACAAATTAAGTGATCATAATCTCTTTGTTAGATACAAGGTGAGGGAAGGCCGCTGAGACAGTGGGCCCAGAGACCCTGTCCTGTGAGGAGTGGCTCCAGGACCAGGTCTGGTTCAGCTGGGAAGAGAGATGACTTTGGCAACACCCAACAGCAGTTCTGGTATGGACAGGAGAGGCACAGAGGAAATGCAGTCACAGCTCATCAGAGTGGTGCATGGTTGCAGAGTGAGAGGAAGTAGCACAGCTGAAGCAGTGGAAATTCAGAGCATTCACAAGGAAGATGCATTTTCCCCAGAAGAACAGCCCAGCCCTGGAGCCGGGGCCCAGGCAGGCTGTGCCATCACCAGCTTTGGAGGTTATCAAACTTCAGCAGACAAACGTCGTCTAAGCTCAAAGCTGGCTCTGCTTTGGGCAGGGCTTGGACTGGACATCTCTTGTGGTCCATTACTAACTGAGTTATTCTGTAACTATGAACTACAGCTCTTGGAGCATCTCAGCAGCTGCTGGACCATTCTTAGCTAAAAGTGCAAGGGGACCCTGCCATGGTCCTCTGGCAGGGCAGGTTTAGTGGCTGGGAAGACTGGAAGAGCAATTTGGGGTAATAGAGGAGCTCTGGTGGGGCAGGAGGCCCTTTGTCCTCAGCAGACGGGTTTGAGTGGACATCTTACTATTGTTTACAAACACCTGACAGGGAGTACATCAGACAGAGCCAAGCTCTTCGACTGGCACCTAGCGACGGTAGCCGGTGGCAGGAGCAAAGCACTATGTACAAGCTGAAACACGGGGAAATCCACTTAAACACAAGAAAGCACATTTTCGCTGTGTGGGGGTGATACTCTTCGGCAGGTTGCCCGGAGAAGAGCAGGCATTCCCCGCTCGGGAGGACACTCCAGCCCCAGCCACTTC